>CM018044.1:16566218-17061218 GCA_008638375.1 Nyssa sinensis
TAAATGCTTTAAAGCTAAATTGAAGAAGCTGCTGAATGGAGTGATTGGTTTTACATTTCTTATATATTTGAGCTTGATTTGATTTATTTTTGCTCCGCTAGTTTTGATGGCTTTTGAGTTACATTCCTAAATATTTTCCACCTTGATCCTAAACCCCCGTTACAACCTTTGAAAAGTCCTTATGATCCGTGTTATGCATGTGATCCCAGTGGTAGAGAATGAGAAGATATGCAAACCTATGGTAGATCATTTCCATTGGAATGAATTTGAGCGAAACACATACCTTTCAAACACATGAGAGTCGAGTGTTTATTTCTGTGAGGGTCTACGTATTTAGTTTACTCCATCTTTGAGTGAAAATGCTTACTAAGTAATTGTAACTTGTTTAAGAATGTTGTTCATGATGTGTTATGAGTTTTGAAGAGCTTGGTTGTTCTTTGTTAGTGGTGTTGCGACTTTGGTGTTTTTGAGAAAGTGAATTTGAGTTTTGACCGAGGACGAGCAAAACTTAAGTGTAGGGGAATTTGATGAGAATGCAAAATGTCATATTTATTCTACCTTAATTTTTAGTCTTTTATACTTACTTGGTGCCTAAATGTACTCATTATTCTTATATTTTGATTTAGGATGCAAATGGAGGCGCTAAGTGCAAAACGAAACTAATTGGGCGATTTTGGACAGCTTCAATATTGCTTCGTAATCTGGGCATAACTCTCTCATCTGAGCTCCAATTGAGATAATTCAAGATGCTATGGAAAACCAAGAAAATTTTCTACAATGTTCATTGTTTGAATGGTGTGAGATGCGGGCCGCATCAAGGTTGAAATCGGGATTGAAGTTGTTGCACCTATAGTGTGAACGTTTTTAGCTGCGCGAAATTCTAATGTGCGAGTCCACGTAATTTATTTTTGAAAATTCCAGATCTGATGCACGAAAATTCTAGCTGCAAATACCACTTTCCTAGTTATATTAGGAATTTATTTTATTTTTAATATTTTTCCTTAATTAGTTAGATTTGGGTATTTTTATTTTAGGATAATATTTAGAATATCTTTAGGAGTTCTAGTAAGCTTCCAACATTGAATTAATGTGTAAAAGGAGGAGGCGATCAGATTTGACGTCTCCCTCCCTCTCTCTCTCTCTCTCTCTCTTCTTCTTTTTCTTTTCTAATTTCTTCTTTATGTTTTCATAGCCGTGTGTGGTTAAACTTTTATAATTGGTCGAAGAAAATGGAAGCCTCAGAATCAATAAAACTGTGAGATCTAATTTATTTTTATTGTTCAGTTTATGATTTGAGCATCGGATGTTCTTCTGTACTTATTTTTCATGATTGTCTCGTTTAATTACTAGGAGGCCTACTAGTTTATTATTCGTTGCAATCTACTGCTAGACTAGATATCAAATCTGTAATTGTTTGATCCCTCTAATTTGTGAAGCAACTAAGATTTAATGGTTTGTTGTGTCGAAAATTACTAGATCTTAGGAGAAATGTTCGACTAAATTAAATTCAACCGATTGTGCTTGTATTGTTTAGCTTCATCGATCTTTCTAATTCTTAAAGTTGCTACTAGATTAAATCTTTAGCACTTGTCTTGGGTTGTTTAGTAGTTAGGGTTAATTAGATCGCTTGTTTTCTAATTAACTGCAATTAAGGAGAGATAGGAAAATAGTTCCAACGATGAATATTCAAAGTGTGAATTGATATATATATATATTTGCATCAATGATCAGTTATAAAATTCTGATGGTGGATGTTGACTTAGACAAATGCTTGTTCTTTTGATCAATTTTGATATTTTAATTTGAATTATTCTGCAGTTTTTTTTTTTTAAATTGTTTTCGTTATATTCAAACCCCCCATCCTTTTTCACATAGCATAAAACTAGGTTAGATACTCTCCGTGGGAACGATCTTTACTTCCACTACTACATATATTTTTAGGAGTTTAGGTTTTTTTTTTTGTCTGTGATAGCACACCAGCCATTGTGGCATTTTACCGATAACTGCAACTGAATTTCATGATTGGCTATCATGTTCATCCTATGTGTTCAAATTTTTCTATGTTAACCCTAACCCGTGTCGGAGATGAGCTTTTACTTACTAAGCTTTGTTAGCTCACCCCACTCACTTATTTTTCAGGTGAGAATGCTGCAGGACCACAATAGGAGTCCAGGACCGTAGGGAGACAATTGAGGAGTATGATGAATGACGTAATCTCTCCCATGTACTCACGACCTAAGAGTAGCATTATGTTAAGTTATGTCAATTTACATTTTTCAGTTGTCAAACAATATTGTATTAAGACTTCCGCTGATTTTCTGTTAAGTTTACATTATATATTGTTGTCATGGATACAAAGAATGAAAAAAGTAGGGATGGCCATTGGGAGCCTCGCGACACGAGATCGCATAAGCTGGGTTTCGGGTCGTGACAGGGGTACTTTGTGAGGAGCTTGGCTTTGAAGGTACTGTACCCATGCTCAATCAGCTCTCTACCCATCTCCTCGACTTCAGCCTTTATGTCTGCCTTAGGCTGGGCTCTGGCAGAATTGGCAGCGTCATGAATTTTCTTGAGAGAGCCAAACTGGAAGTCTTCAAACCTTTTTTGGAGGTCTTCCAACTTCAGAGTAAGGGAGTCTCGTTCAGACTCCAGGATGGAGTACGAGTTCGCAGCCTCCTTCAACTTCTCCTCAGCTGTAGAGGCAGTGGATTAGGTTGTCCCCAGCAGCAGCCTGGCCTCATCCAGTTCGAATTGGAGGTTATCAATCAACTCTGAATCCGCTAAGGACTCAACAATGATGGAAAGGTCGTGCATAGTCTGAAAAATAAGAAAACAAACAGGTCAGAATGGACAAAACTTCATAACACAAAAAGAGAGAAATAAGAACTTAAGGGAATAAGTTTAGCAGTTACCCTTAATTGGAAGGTCAGCAGGTCTTTGGTGATTTTCTCCTCCTTCAGACCTCTATATTTGCTTGGGCCTAAAGCCCAAGACTCATCAAAAGCCCTCTATCTTGTGTCCATATCCGTATCCATGTTTCTACTTAGGTTAAAGTCACTATATTCTAACATATCACAATAAAAATATGATTGAGGATATAAATTGAGAATATATAACATTACTCTAAACTAAGAAATGACTTGATATGTGAATAGAATAGGAGTGATCAGTTTTTTGGTATATTTTATTTATTTATTTAGTAACAATTAACAGTTTCAATTAATTAGCAATAATAAACTTACACACACGCATGCATATGTCTATGTATGTACATGTATACATACATATATTGCATATATATATATATATATAAATTCATGTATATATATATATTTATTCATTTACATG
This sequence comes from Nyssa sinensis, assembly GCA_008638375.1. Taxonomy (NCBI): domain Eukaryota; kingdom Viridiplantae; phylum Streptophyta; class Magnoliopsida; order Cornales; family Nyssaceae; genus Nyssa; species Nyssa sinensis. The sequence continues at coordinate 16,569,567 of CM018044.1, forward strand.
TATTTTATATATTTATGTGTATATATGGTGTGTATATCTATATATGCTTATATATGTATACAATGATGACTTGGTAGGACCTAGGGGGCTTAAACTTTTGAAACTATATATTTTACTCCTACTTTTTATAGAAATTTTTTTACAACTTAAGATTTGTCTTCCAAATTTCTTTTATATATTATAAGAGATATATCCTCTTAAATTTTATTTTCCCTTCTATATACGTGGTCTAGATCCGTCATTATATATATATATATATATGTATTACATATAAATAAGGATTTGTATGTATATATTTACATGTGTGTATATCAAACATACATTATGTGTGTGTATATGTATGTTTTTTTTTCCATCTAAACTCATTCCTTTGAAATGAAACTTGTTTCTTAGTTTATGAGAAAAAAATACTTAATCTCATCACATCTTGTGGAGGTAATGAATGATTCCTAAGGAATGACCATTCTGATTAAATTTGTTGTTCCAACTGTGGTAATGAAATGAAATAGCCGTTCCCTTCCAAGTCCTACCAACCATAACCTTAACCTAATTGAACCACATACTATAGTAGTACCTAATTAAATTCACCATTCAACTGAAGTCCTACAAACTGTATGCATTTTGACTTTGTACTGATTTTTGTTGTTGTTATTAAGGAAAATCTCAGGAGATCCTTTTTCCCAAGCATATTGGCAGAGTGAAGATGGGTTATATTCTTTGCCAAAGAATTATCAACACATTTCCATATAGTTGGGTCCTGCAAATAATTTGTTATGTTCATGTGTTATTTCAACTTTTTTATTGGTCACCTTTCAAGCAAATGAGAAATTTTAAGTATGAATCAGGTTTATTAACTTGATTTGTAAACTAAATCAATAATACCTTATCATGTAAGCAGGATTTTATTTTTGTCTCTCTTAAAAACTAAATATTTTGAATAATCTACTTAATTATCTTTAATTATGTGTATGGATTAATGCTTTATATGACAGTAATTATTCTTCAAAAATTGAAGTATTGCACATACGTGGCAAAATTTTTGAAACTTAAAGTTCATATTGATTTCTAAGTAGAGCATTGATGCTGCACTTTTTGACTCGCAACACGTGAGGGCTCCGTGACCTGTAGAACACTCAGAAAGATGATCAGAGGACCACCGGATTTGCTCCGGCGGTAGCCGCTCCGATGCTTAAGTAAGTAAGGGAATTGAAAGACTTGTATTGAAAGTCAAAGAATGAGCATGAGAATCTAAAGCGTACCTCTCGGGTTTAATATATAAGCCATGGTTCTCCTAATTTTGATTAGGTTTTGCCGCCACGAATATCGGGATTTGATCATCAGAGATTTGCAGTAACCTTGGGGAGCATTGAATCGTAGATGGAGATAATCATAGATAGTAGTTTCCGTGTTGAAGGCTGTTTCCTTATTCCCCGCTTAACGGCTGTTAAGGAAACCATATATGCAGTGTTGAAATAAATATTGTCCAGAACAGGAGGTCTGGACGATGTACATGAGAATATCCTGAATGCTTCATCTGTACTGTACGACCGAGTTCAACGGTTCTGAAGGATATATAAATAAGAATGCCCCGAAGGCTTACGGCTGCTCTGTATGATAGTCATATATGAGAATACCTCGAAGGCTTGTAGCTGTTCTGTATGACCGAAATATATGAGCTCTGTAGGATCGAGATTTGTTAATGCTGTTCTGTATGACCGAAATATATGAGCTCTGTAGGATCGAGATTTGTTAATCTGATAGGCACACGCGTCTCAAACTGATTGGTGTGTCTGTTTATGGTATATCAGCTACTCCCCCCCCCCCCGAGCCCTTGTCAAAAGCTAGGGTTTTAACTAGGGTTGAGGGTTTTGTGAAGAGTCATACGTTTTGCCTTCCCATTTCTCAAGACGCCGGTTTAACGCGTCATTTATTGCGCAGCCGATACTCGAGAACTCATCATTACTCTCAACCGTTGTGTCGGCTCATCTTGGAAGCTCATATTTCGAATGTGTATATAGAGAGAGGGAAAGGCCTTTCATACCTTTCTTCTGCATTTACTTCTACAGTACCAGACCGCCATTCGACATATCTTGGAGTTTTGGAGGATCCCCGGTGTTCATAACCTTTTCTTGGTCTCAGGTTCGACTTTTAGTCCCCTTCTTCATTCCTTCTTGTTTGTTTCATCTCTTTCTCTTGTTCGCCATGTCTGGCTTAGAATCACACTCTGGTTTGGGAAGTCCTTCCGAGACTGATCCTCAAATGCAATTAGTGAATGTTGACGAAAATAGAATGGCAGTTCCTCCCTCTAGTCCGGGGGTCAGGATTGTCGATGCTTTTGATGATCCCCCAAACAGGGCTGGCGAGACCTCTGGTCGGTCTGGTCGCAAAGAAGAGGGTGAGAGTGTAATTACTGAAAGTATGTTGAAGGAGTTATGGGCGAAGTTCAAACTTCCCAAAAATGTTGCTTTCAGGGTCCCAGATTCTCAAGATCGCCCGGGCGATGTTAGAGATGGAGAAATCTGTGCCTATCCGGCCTGGTTTGAACTGGGTCTTACACTCCCCTTTCCTGATATAATAAAACAATTCTTTTGTTGGTTTGATCTGTGCCCCGCAGACCTGAACCTTAACAGTTGGAGACATCTGTTGAGCTTTATCGTATTAGGGCATATGAATAATGTCGAGGTGTCCCTTGACCTAATCCATAGCAATATGGATCTAAAACTTCAAAAGGCGGAAGGCCTTTATTACATGTCTTTTGATAGTGGGTTCAGACCCCTTACTTCTGTGCCCTCCTCCAACAAGACCTGGAAGAAATGGTACTTCTTTATTAAAGGAGGATGGGAATTCAAGAACTTCGAGGGTCAACCTTCCACATTCCCTCGAACCACTGGGCCAAGGGGTGAGGTTTTAACTTTTCCGTGGCTGCGTTGACTCTGTTTTGTTTGCCAATTTGTTGAACTGATCAATTTCTGTGCTTGCTTTGCAGTTAAGAGTGCGTGGAAGAGACCAGATTTCTCTCCCGCGATTCAGAAGCAGTATAAGAAGCTTTTGAAGCCCAGCATTAGGGATCATTCTTCCATTGTCAACCCTGATAAATTAATGGCTGCCAGGGGTAGTGTCGAGGAGATTGCTGATAATGTGATGGCTTAGTGGGAGTCCGGGCCATCACCGCCTGCGGTGGGGGACGCTTCTTCTCCAGTGGTCCCTCCCGTTCCGAAGAAACGGAGGCTGATTTCGTCCTCTCCCAGGCCTGCTGAAAGGGAGGAAGAGGCTCCCGTCCCTATCACGGTGGTTCCGTCAATCCCGTCTCGTCGAGCGGGTAAGGAGGCATCGTCATCGGTGGCTCCTGATGTTGTCGGTCAGGGAGCCAAGAAGATTCTGAGTGAGTTCTGGGCCAAAGGCTCAGTTAAAATTAAGCCTCAGGCGTCTGGGAAGCTTCTTGCTGACTTGACCGCTCTTCAGGTTAAGGTGAGCTTGTTAGGACCATATTTTCCTTACCTTTAAGCGTTTCTACTGGTGTTTGAATCGTTTTCTTTGTGTTATACAGACCTTACATACCCTTTCTGCTTTGGTGGAGGTTTCTCCATCTGTGGAGGAGCTCGACCAACTTAGGGCCAATCTGGACGAACTGGGACTCCAGTTGGGTACTGCTCGGTCGGAGGCTCATGACTCTGCGGAGAAGTTGAAGGAGTATCAGAACTCCTTGACTGTGATGGAGTCGGAGAGGAACCTTGCCGTTGAGCGGGCGAGGAGGTTGCAGGTGGAGATGAACGGCTTGCGGTACCAGCACCGTAGACAGCTCGATGAAGCCGTGGAGCAGGCACTGATGGACAATGAGGATGAGATGAGGTCGAAGCTGGAAGGAATGGCCCATCGCTTGATTACGTTTGGGTTTAATAACTTCTGCTCTCGGCTTCTTGCCAAGTTTCCCGATCTAGATGTCTCCTTTATTGTGCCGCCTGGGTCTGAACCTCCAGAGGTCAACCAGGACAAAGTGGCTGATGTCCTCCCGGCCGATCCCACGGAAGTGGTTGTACCGACTGAGGTGGTTGATACTGTACCTGCCGAACCTTCTCCTGTCGTTGATCCTGTTCCTGCTGATCAGGCTTAGGATCTATATTTTGTTATTTTTCAATGTACTTGAGACATACATTTGTTTAATGGAACAGTCTTTTGGTTAATGCTCGCCTCTTTGGTTATATTGCTCTGTAGCATTTGTGCGTATCTTTGAGTTATGTAGCTCTGTAGTGCTTTAACATGTAGTTGATGGTAATAATTGTTGCAAGTTACACTGCTCTGGAGTTTAGTGTATACCAGATCAGATTTTCTTCTGCAGGAAGCTGTGTTCCGAACTTCTTTACTTGCCTTAGGCCAGTAATTGGAGACTTCTGTTTTGAAGTATTTCAAAGCTGACCGTTCTGAATTCGGGGACATAATAATAAGTGGATATCTTTGCAGTTGTAGTTTGGTTGATCAGATCTTCTGTCTCCAGATCTGTTAGAAATCAAGAAACGTCATAGTTGATGGACCTCTGTTGTACACGTGGTCCTGTAAGTGTTAATGACATGGAGAAACCGTCACGTCACATACATGGGAAAGATTAAAAGCCTGTGTATTACGTGTATGGCCCTGCCTTTTGTTTCTCCCGAGAAGGTGGTTTAATACTCCATTTATTGCACCTTCGCCGTTTGGGATTTTGAAGCTAGCACTTCGCTTAACCGTTGTGACGGTTCAACTGGGTGCCCTTTGGTCTTCCAGTGTCTATATATATGGAAACGAGGGCATATGGTTGTGCTCAACCCTTCTGCTCCCCGAATTGTTTGTAAGAGAGGTTTTTATATGCTGCCGGAGTTCTTCCACTCGTTCGGAGATGATGGATGATTCCTTGCCTGAGTTGGGAATAACTGAACTGTGGCCAAAAGTTAACCCTCTCCTATTTTCAGTCTCCAAGGAAGGATTGAAGGAGGCACAAGTCTTCTTGTTTCCTCCGATATCTAGTCGAGATTTCTCCGACTGGTGGTGGTCCCTCCTTGATTCAACCGAGGTCTGGAGCATTGGTGATGAGGACGAAGGTGAGTTGCCTCCTCTTCCTTACGCCCTGTCAGAGACCCTTGCTCCAAGTGGCTGGGGTGAAACAGATGGTGTGAAGAAGAAGATTGAAGGTGGGTTGCCTCCTCCTGCTTATAACTTGGCAGTGACAACTGCTCTGAGGGAGATGAATGGGGGCCGCCTCCTCCCCTTTATGACTTGGCAGGAACCCTTGCTTCAATTGGCTGGGGCGTTATGCCGATTACAAAGGTGGAGAACGAAAAGTCTTCTGAGGCTCAGAGCCCTCATCATCCGTTGGTCATGGGACCAGTGATAGTGATGATGAAATGGCCTGGGCACTACTTGATGCAGACTGGGGTTCAGGGTTCCTTCCTTTCAAATGGAGCCGATGAAGGCGGTTTTGAAGGTTTTGGATCTTGTGCCCTTTTATCATCCCAGGAGAAGAGCCATTATGTTGCCAAGCGTAGCTTCTGTAATAGCTTCTGTAATAGCTTCTGTAGTAGCTTCTGTAGTAGTGTCTTTGTACTGATGTAAATCTTTTGAGTTATCAATAAAGTTGAATTTCTTCTTCTCAGATCTGATATTTTCTGTGAATGTGCTCTTTTGAAACTTAAGCACCTTCTAATGCATTGCCGATTGTTCTGAAAATAAATCAAAAACTTAGAAAAATGCCAGAATCGAAGTACTTCACCTTTGGTTGAAACCATGGTGCTGGTTTGTTTGACAGATAAGTCAAATAATGTAAGTGTCAGATCCGAGGTATTCCGTTCTGGGAAACTTTAGTTGACAGATGCTCGGAACTTCTGCCTTTGGATAGACTGGATCATAGAATCCGCTAATTGAAGATGGACCAGGCTCTGAAGGCCTGTGCATTAATAGATAGACCAGGCTCTGGAGGCCTGTGCATTAATATATGGACCAAGTCATAAGACTTGTGCATTAATAGATGAACCAGGCTCTGAAGACCTGTGCATTAATAGATGGACCAAGTCATAAGACTTGTGCATTAATAGATGGACCAGGCTCTGAAGGCCTGTGCATTAATAGATGGACCAAGTCATAAGACTTGTGCATTAATAGATGGACCAGGCTCTAAAGGCCTGTGCATTAATAGATGGACCAAGTCATAAGACTTGTGCATTAATAGATGGACCAGGCTCTGAAGGCCTGTGCATTAATAGATGGACCAAGTCATAAGACTTGTGCATTAATAGATGGACCAGGCTCTGAAGGCCTGTGCATTAATAGATGGACCAGGCTCTGAAGGCCTGTGCATTAATAGATGGACCAGGCTCTGAAGGCCTGTGCATTAATAGATGGACCAAGTCATAAGACTTGTGCATTAATAGATGGACCAGGCTCTGAAGGCCTGTGCATTAATAGATGGACCAGGCTCTGGAGGCCTGTGCATTAATAGATGGACCAGGCTCTGGAGGCCTGTGCATTAATAGATGAACAGTTTTAAGGAAGTAAAAGAAAAAAAATCTTCATTGATAATACTTCCGCAAGTGTTCTACGTTCCATGGCCTAGGAACAGGTTTCCCAGTCGTGTCTTCAAGCCAGTAAGTGGTAGGTCGAACGACCTTCGTTACTTTGTAGGGGCCTTCCCAATTTGGTGACAACTTTCCCATGGTGGGATCCTTGGTGTTCTGAAAGACTCTTCTTAAGACGAAGTCTCCAACTTGAAAGCTGACTGTCTTGAGTCCTATCCTGGATTTATTGACCATTCTTTGTTGGTAGGTTCCATCCTGATGCTGGCCTGATCCCTTCTCTCTTCGATCAAATCCAAGTTCTCCATCAGCTGCTGATCATTGGATTCTTGCTCAAAGGCCTCAGTCCTCAGAGTTGGCATACCGATTTCAACCGGAATTACTGCTTCTGTCCCATAGGCTAATGAGAAGGGTGTTTCAGAGGTGGGAGTTCTTCTGGTTGTACGGTAGGCCCAAAGGACTCCTAGGAGCTCTTCTGCCCACTTCCCTTTGGCTTGTTCCAACCTTTTCTTTAACCCATCAAGGATTGTTCGGTTGGTGACCTCTGCCTGCCCATTTGCTTGTGGATGGCCTGGAGAGGCAAAGTGCTGCCTGATGTTGAGATTTTCGCAGAATGCCTTGAAGCCTTTACCAGTAAATTGTGTCCCATTATCCGAGATAATTACACGTGGTATGCCAAACCTGCAGACAATGTTCTTCCAGGTGAAGCTTTCGACTTCCTTTTCTGTAATATGCGTTAAAGGCTCGGCTTCGGCCCATTTAGAGAAGTAGTCGATAGCCACCAAGAGGTACTTCCTGTTTGGAGGTGCTCGTGGTAACGGGCCCACAATGTCCATTCCCCATTGAGCAAAGGGCCAAGGACTAGGAATCGGGATGAGCTCGTGCTGAGGCTGGTGTTGGTACGAGGCGAATCTCTAAAATTTGTCACACTTCCGAACATATTCTTTAGCCTGTTTCAGCATGCCGGGCCAGTAGTAGCCCTGTGATAGAGCTCGGTGGGCTATAGTTCTGCCCCCATTGTGATTCCCGCAAATTCCCTCGTGAATTTCAGCCAAAACATATTGTGACTCGTCTGGAGCCAAACACTTTAACAGAGGTTGACAATATGACCTCCTGTAAAGTTTGTTGTTCAGGATCACGTACCGAGCCGCTCTGATTCGGATTCTCCTGGCTTTGTTTTTATCCTCTGGGAGGAGCCCGGATCTTAGATACTGGAGGATTGGGGTCATCCAGCTCTGGGTCTGTTCATTAATTTGAGCAACTGATGCTTCCTCAATGCTGGATCCTGGCTGAAAAGAGATTTTAACGGTGGAGTCTGTTTCAGACTTGAGGCGGGAGGCCATGTTAGCCAGAGCATCTGCTCTGCAGTTTTGACTTCTCTCAATCTTCTGGATAGTGAAAGTCTAGAAAGAATGCTTTAAATGGTTCACCAGTTCGGAGTACCGAAGCATCCTGTCATCCTTAATGGCAAACTCTCCCAAAACTTGGCTTACTACCAGTTGGGAGTCAGAGAAGACATCGAGGTTCTGAGCCTCGCATTCCAGGGCAAGCTTCATCCCTAAGATTAGGGCCTCATATTCAGCTTCATTATTAGAAGCTCTAAATCCCAAGCTGACTGCTTTTTTCGATGTAAGTCCATCAGGGGACTATAGTACCAGTCCTACCCCTGATCCTTGATCGGTTGACGATCCATCAATTTACAGCAGCCAGGTTCCTGTAGTTTCAGCGATTTGTGCTTCGTTCTGCAGTGCCGGGGTGAACTCGGCTACAAAGTCAGCTAAGGCCTGCCCTTTAATGGAGTTTCGGGGTACATATGCTATGTCAAACTCCCCTAGCTCCACAGACCACTTGACCAATCTTCCCGATACCTCGGGTTTCCTCAGTATTGACTTTAGAGGATAGGCAGTTGGAATCTCAATTGGATGGGCCTGGAAGTAAGGTCGAAGCTTCCGGGCTGATATGACCAAGGCATAGGCCAGCTTCTCTACTTCTGGGTATCTTTTCTCCGTGTCAAGTAGTGCCCTACTGACGTAGAATATAGGCCTCTGTACTCCTTTGTCCTGTCTGATTAGTGCGGAACTGACCGCGTTCTCAGAGACTGCTAGGTACAGGAGTAGCTTTTCTCCTTGTACAGGTTTTAACAGGAGCTCTGGAGAGGCTAGGTACTCCTTTAGTTCTTGGAAGGAATGCTCGCATTTTTCTGTCCATTGCAAAGCCTTGCTGCCCTTTAGAGCTTTAAAGAAAGGTAGGCAGCGATCGGTGGACTTGGATATAAATCTGCTCAATGCGGCGACTCTGCCGTTCAGTGCCTGAATCTCCTTTCTGGTCTTTGGCGACCTCAGTCCAATCAGGGCTTGGATCTGAGTGGGATCTGCTTCGATACCTCTTTAAGAGACGATGTACCCCAAGAATTTTCCCTTCGTAACTCCGAAGGTACATTTCGAGGGGTTGAGCATCATCTTGTGCTGTCTGAGGATATCGAAGGTCTGGGCTAAGTGCTGGAGGTGGCTGCCTTTCTGGAGGCTCTTTACCAGCATGTCGTCGATGTATACCTCCATGGTGCTGCCAAGCAGTGGGCTGAACATCTTGTTCACCAACCGTTGGTAAGTGGCTCCAACATTCTTCAAACCAAAAGGCATCACTCTGTAGCAGTAGAGTCCTCTTTCGGTTATGAAGGCAGTCTTTTCCTGATCTGGAGGGTACATCTGGATCTGGTTGTATCAAGAGTAGGCGTCCATGAAACTCATAAGCTCATGCCTTGCAGTGGCGTCAACCAGTTGATCTATTCTCGGCAGTGGAAAGCTGTCCTTGGGGCATGCTTTGTTGAGGTCTGTATAGTCAACATAGACTCTCCACTTGTCGTTCTTCTTCTTGACGAGCACAGTGTTGGCTAGCCACTCGGGATAGAAAACTTCCCGTATCATCCTGGCATCCAGCAGCCTCTGGACTTCTTCGTCTATAACCCGATGCCGTTCGGGAGCAATCGGTCTTCTCTTCTGTCTGACTGGGGGGTGATCTGGATCTACCATCAGTTTGTGAGTTATTAGATTAGGATCTATTCCCTCCATGTCCCTGGTTTCCCAAGCAAAGATAGAGAGGTTGTTTTTCAGAAACCTGACTATCTTTTCCTGCTCGGTGGGCGTAAGGTCTGGGCCGATGTACAAATAACGCCCCTCTGCTTCTAAACTGACCAGTATCTTGATGGGCTCGCGAACAGGCTTGGCTCGGCTATCACGTCCCCTTGGGCTCAGGGGCTCTTCAACGCCGGATGGGCAATCTTCCACCTCGGGAGTGTGAGTGAAAACCGGATCTGCACAGTCCCGAGTGTACTGTAATTGCTATTTTGGAGCTGTCTCCTTGAGGGCAATAGCGTGACATTCTCGTGAGGTTGGCTGACATCCTCGGACCGAGTGCACGCTCTGATTGTGGACGTACTTCAGACACTGATGAAGGGTCGAAGTGACCGCCCCTATCTGGTGTAACCAGGGTCTCCCGATGATGACGTTGTATGGAGACTTCATGTTCAACACCATGTATTCAGAGATGGTGGTCTTCTGCCCTTCACCTTCCCCAATAGTGGTAGGAAGGTCAACTCTCCCCAGGGGGGTGCTGAGGTTGCCATCAAAAGCTGCCATTACGGCAGTGGTGGGCTTGACGCTGTCCTGGTCTATGCCCATCTGCTTAAGCGGTTCATAAAATAGAATGTTGACTGAGCTGCCAGTGTCGACTAGGACTCTTCTAGTTTCGAAGTTGGCGATTCTGAGGGTGATAACAAGGGCATCACTGTGAGGGCAGTGTACCCCTGCTAGATCTTGCTCGGTGAACTGGATCTCTGGCCCTAGCTTGAGCCTCTTTTCGACGTTGGAGACCTGCAAGATGTTTGGGGCGGTTCTGGCCTCCCGAGCATATCTTTTTCTTGCCCTGTTGGACATTCCTGTAACAGGGGAGTCATCATGGAGGATGTAGATAACATGGTTGTTCTGCCTCTGAGGCTCGTTTCGTCCTTCCCGCTGCTCTTGCCTCTGTTCGGGCCTCTGATCTGGCCGCTGCTGAGGCTTGTCTTCTTGGGGGTTCTGCCTTCCGTCTTGTTTGACAAACTCCCGAAGACGTCCCTTCTTTATGAGCTGTTCTATCTCATATCGGAGGGTCCTGCAAGTGTTAGTAGTATGCCTATGATCTTTATGGAAATTGCAATACTTACTTTGGTCCCGCAGGCTGGGATCTCCTTTGATCGGCTCTGGCCACCTCAGGTTCTCCCGATCTCGGATCTGCCGGAGTACCTGGTTCGGAGTGGTGTTCAAAGGCGTGAAGTTGGTGAACTCCCTTGGTGCGGAGTTGTACACAGCTCTGGGAGCTGTTTTCTTCTCTGGGCTTCTGACCCTCTTTTTGTTGGAGTCTTTTCTGTGATCCTCCTTCTTATGGTCCTCCCGCTTCGGATTATCCCTCTAGGTCTGATCCTTGCCCTGCTGGGCTGAGCGGTTGGCTTCTTCCAGGTTGATGTATTTTTTGGCCCGATCCATCAATGCTGCCATATCGGCCGGAGGGCTCTTTGTCAAGGAATCTCTGAAGCCACCTTGGGCAAGCCCGGCAGTAAGGGCAGCAACAAGGAATTTCGGGCTGCAATCCGTGATCTCAATGAGCTCGGTGTTGAAGCGGGCAATGTAGGCCCAGGAGGGATTCCTCCCTGGTCTGCCTAACATTCAGCAGGAATTCTGGCCCTCTTCTGAGCCTCCTGCTGGTCATAAACCTATCCAAGAACTGTCTACCGAGCTCGTAAAAGCTGGCAACAGAGTTCGGAGGGAGGTTGTGGAACCACTTCAAAGCTGTTCCCTTCAAGCTGGTGATGAACGTTCGGCACATGAAAGCATCTGAGGCTCCGTGAAGGGCCATCGTATGCTGATAATGAGATAGGTGGTCTCCTGGATCTCCAGATCCGTCGTAGAGAGTGAATTTGGGCACCACGAACTTTCTAGGCCTCTCTTCGGACATGATGGCGTGGGTGAACGGAGTGGCTAGTCTTCCGAGCAGCCTGGCCAGTTCGTCCTGCTCTGGAGGGTTCTGAGGTCCTCTTAAGCCGATTGTCTGGTCCATAGACTCGGCAATCTCCTCTACCCTTCGCGGGTCTCTGAGTCTGACATCTTGTGAACCCTGCCTGACAGCCTCGGCTTCAGGGTAGTAGGGTGGAGCGCGCCCTTCAGATGGAGGAGGAATCCGAACCGGTGGGACTGGCGCTGCATGATAAGGTTCCTGTGGTGTCGGGGGTGCTCCCGAAACCCTAGGAGTTAGGGCTCGAGTAGTGCTCCGGTAATACACGTCGGGGACAAAAGCGGATGTTCCCCAGCCAGGAACTGTTGATGGCTGTGGATCTCGGCCAGCGTGAGCAACGCCTGAAGGGTGCCCAGGCTGGTTAGTGGGGGCCTGCCCACGAAGTTCTTCATTCCCCGTGGCAACCGGGGGTTGCGTTCCTGCAACGAAGTTGACCGGCGGGCTAGGAGAAGCCGCCGCTTGGTTCTGCGTGAGCGTTGCCAGCGTTCTAGAAATGGCTAGCAACTGTTCCTGCACCAGTTCATTGTGTCGTTTTATTGCTTCGATCTCTTGTCGCATAGGGTTGGCCGCTGGTCCCCTTGTGCGTGGAGCAGGCGGCTGATGCTGAGCGTTTTGCGAACTCTGAGTATTCTGTCGGGGTCGGAGATTTGGTGCCATGGTTTTCCGGTGGGGAAAAAGATGAGTTTACGAATAAAGCACGTAGAGATTAGTCGTTCCCACAGACGGCGCCAAACTGATACTGCACTTTTTGACTCGCAACACGTGAGGGCTCCGTGACCTGTAGAACACTCAGAAAGATGATCAGAGGACCACCGGATTGGCTCCGGCGGTAGCCGCTCCGATGCTTAAGTAAGTAAGGGAATTGAAAGACTTGTATTGAAAGTCAAAGAATGAGCATGAGAATCTAAAGCGTACCTCTCGGGTTTAATATATAAGCCGTGGTTCTCCTAATTTTGATTAGGTTTTGCCGCCACGAATATCGGGATTTGATCATCGGAGATTTGCAGTTACCTTGGGGAGCATTGAATCGTAGATGGAGATAATCATAGATAGTAGTTTCCATGTTGAAGGCTGTTTCCTTATTCCCCGCTTAACGGCTGTTAAGGAAACCATATATGCAGTGTTGAAATAAATATTGTCTAGAACAGGAGGTCTGGACGATGTACATGAGAATATCCTGAATGCTTCATCTGTACTGTACGACCGAGTTCAACGGTTCTGAAGGATATATAAATAAGAATGCCCCGAAGGCTTACGGCTGCTCTGTATGATAGTCATATATGAGAATACCCCGAAGGCTTGTAGCTGTTCTGTATGACCGAAATATATGAGCTCTGTAGGATCGAGATTTGTTAATGCTGTTCTGTATGACCGAAATATATGAGCTCTGTAGGATCGAGATTTGTTAATCTGATAGGCACACGCGTCTCAAACTGATTGGTGTGTCTGTTTATGGTATATCAAGCATAATGTTCTCTATAATAGAATTATTATCCATGAGATTTAGTGAAAATATACAAAGATTTCTCTAATTTGAGATATTATAGAGACCTCTCCAATTAGATATTGTCGCAAAACAGGTGAAATGGTGTTGATGAAATGTTTTTTTTTTTTATCCCTTAAATTGTTTAAGCATATGTAGTCAACTAATGGTATTTGAAATTCAACATAATTAAAATGTCATTTATACCCTTCTTATATTATTCTTACACACTTTACACATATGCCACATTTCGGTCATCTCTATAATTCCACCCGTGTAAGACCCGTAATGTCACACCCTAAATTTCCACAAACTTGGGGAGTGAGGGAAATTGAAACAAGAAAAGTAAATGAGATATCATTAAGGTGAATTTGATTAATTATGCATTCATTCCTTCTTGTTTTACCAAAATTATAAGTGAAGGCTTGCCATTTAACTCAACCAAGATGGCCTCCTACTATTACTCAAACATTTTTTCCCAATTAAGACTTAAAACAATTTAAGTCATGTTCAAAGGTGACTTCCAAAATAGACACAAAACATCTCAAAAAAAATGTCTTGGAATAATGGCTCAAATGGGTCCTAAATACCCTAATGCATGGGCCAAGAATAAACTAAAAATCCTACCTCAAATGGCCCAAGTAAGTGTCTAAACATGGCCTTGAAATATGACTAAAAAGTGTACAAAAAAAATACCCAACATGGCTTGATGTAACAGCCAAAAATGGCCCAAAATGGGCTCCAAAATGTATGGTCAAGCATGTAACTAAATGGCCTTAAAATTGCCTTGAAGTGGCTTTAAAATGTAGGTCATAGCATGCCATAACATGCTTGGACAGCAACTGCACAGCAGGTAGCGCAGCAAGGCACGTAGGAGGGGTAGCAGGTAGCAGGGCACGCACGCGTAGGGCGGGCTGGCTGGCGGCACGGGCACAGCGCGCGGCTCGCCGGCGCGTAGGGACTGACTTGCTCTGTTTTATGCGTTTTCACTGTAGCAATAGAGAGTGAATTTTTGATTTTCTGCATTTTTACTATACATGGCTGCAAACTATTTTTCCAATTTTTAAATTTTTTTCCAAGTTTTTCAAGCCACTTTTCTTCCATTTTTAGCCCATTTCCCCAAGGTTTCTAACCCTCTATTTTGAGCACTTTTCTCACCTAATTAAAAGGTGTTTTACACACTTAACCAATTCTTTAATTTTCCCAAAATTTTGACATAACCTCCTTTATTTTCTAAGTCTTTTTCCCACCTAATATTCATGATATTTCATATGTATAAACATGTCACAACCCACCCTCACTCGGTGGCCACAATTGATGTAAATTAAACCTACATCCCTTATTGTCAACATACATATCTATTTGTCTCACTATACATATATATATATATATATATATATATACATACGATGCTCATTAAATGAAGATATCCTACATATCATTTCTTTCAATATTTATACATTTAATACACATTTAACCAAAGTACACTACATGTCATTTGGGTTGAAAACCCTTACGTTATAAAATAATTCAAGATCTATAGTTCACCATTCATCCACATTGGAATACTAGTCTTTTGGTCTTATGCCCATTCATACAAAATGTGCCCCAAGGGCCCAATGTCCTTCGAGTCCATTTTCCTTCCTTTTCTTCAAGACTTCAACAAGTCTCAAGCACCCGATGCCTTATCTGTAATATGATATCCCACGAGGGGTCAGCACAACCGCTGGTATGACACAATGCTAATTCTAGGAACAAATTTAAGGCGTGGCATGTGCAAGTGTACATTTTAAAGCTATGCATACCCCCCCATTCATCAATATAATGTTAAGGTGATATGCATGACACACACGTGCAAACCCTATGCCACACCATTGTCTCGTTTACGGATCGCTCCCAAAGGTTCTGAGTACCAACACCCATTTACGGATCGCTCTGTTGGATCTGGGTACCAATGCAATGGCCAATTTTGGGTTTTTCACCACAGGATCTACACCCTCATAATGCATAGCACCAAGTGCTCAACTCACACAATGCCTCCAAGAATTCACACTATGCCAACATGTTTTGATTTCATTCTTATGCAATTCAATGAAACATTTCATCAACACATGGAACATGACTTAAAATATGCCTCTTTCATAAAGTAAAGCATAAATTCACAACACTTTGTCTACATGAATGTAAGTCACAATTCAATGAATTTAGTATATGATCAAGTCTCATGTTTATCACTCTAACAATTTCTCAAAGGAAATACAAATACACAAAATACCAACTCATGGAATAACTCATAACTCTCAAACCACAAGTGTTTTTCTACATGAACATGAGCTAGAATACAATGAAACAAGCATACCAACAAATTACATGTTCAATACTTTACCAAATTCCCAAAAATCACAAAATACATAAAGCACCAACACCTTAAATACATCATAACTTTCCAACTACAAGATTTTGTCTACATGCACCTAAGCTAGAATACAATGAATTTCACTTATAGTCATGGTTCATGTTTATCACTTTTCCAAATTCCCAAAGATCACAAAATACATAAAGCACCAACACTTTAAATAAATCATAACTTTCCAATTACAAGATTTTTCTACATGAACCTAAGCTAGAATACAATGAATTTCACTTATAGTCATGGTTCATGTTTATCACTTTTTCAAATTCCCAAAGAACACTCAAGTACACAAAAGTACCTAAACTACTAACTTTAAGTTTTCAAAGCAACTACCACCGAAGTGATTTTCTAACATCAAGTAACCACCTAAATCATTCAATCAACATATATAAAAGCAAGGAAACTCAAATATATTCCTAACTTAGCAAGATATCATACCTAGAATGGTTTTTCTCAAACTGTGGAAGTTGTGTTCACTGCACAGCCGAACTGTTTGGTAAGAATATAGGTCTTGATGAGAGGAACAACTTCCTAGAAGGAAGCCTCAAAAGAATCCCGGCCTAAGGGTGTGTTTCGGTGGCTTGAAGCTTGGAGAACCTAGGGCTTTTTTTCACCTTTTCACCATGAACGTGTGCTGCTCTGATTTTCAGACCAAATTGTGATAAAAATACACTAGGGGGCTGTATTTATTGTCAAGGGGCAAGGGGGGCAAAATGTCCCTTTTGCCCTTAATAAATCCGGGCCCCATTACACTACAACCTATCCCGAAACGTCTCAATTCGATATTTTGTTTTATTCAAAGTTCTTATAATTATTTTAAATGAAAATTTACAAAAAAAATAAATTTTCGCCTGTGGCCGGGTTTGGCCGGATCCACCTGGGTCACCCGGGACGCCCTTTTGGTCCTATTTTTGAACCTGTCTCCGAATAGGTACAAAATTTTGCAGGAGGTGTATTTTAACATTCTAAGCATGTTTCTATTCTATGGAATACTCAAAATATGCTACTAAATATGACTTATGTTCAAATAATGCATGTTTAGCGCCCTACCAGCAAACAATGCATGAATAGTGCCCTACCGACAAAAACGAAAAATTTATCCTCAATTTTTAGGTCTCTAGATCCTTCCCCCCTTAAAGAAATTTTGTCCCAAAATTTAAAAATGTACCTCTAGAAATAAACAACTCCAGACACCTAGCACAAGTTTCAGTCTCACATTCCCAAGCGACCTCCTCGACCCTATAATGGCTCTAAAGAACCCTGACCAAAGGAATGGTCTTGCCCCGCAAAACCTGGTCCCCCGAGTCCAATATCTCTACAGCCTCTCATCATAAGAAACACCACCCTCCATTTCAAGATCGACCCAATCTAGTATATGTGAAGGGTCAAGCTCATACTTCCCCAACATCAATACATGAAAGGCTTCATGAACCCCACATAGTTATGGCGGTAGTGCCAACCGATAGGCTACTTCTCCAATACTTTTATCAATCAAGATCTTGCAAAGATCTATAACACTCATGTCGAGTTCTCGATTAATTAAAAGAGTCCGTCATTCATATGGAACTTATCACATTAGTTTCAAAACTAACTTAATTTAGTTACTATAATCAACACCATCATAATCCATTCTACACATCAGATTCATCATTCAGTCATTTCGTCATAAGTCCTCAAATTGAGTTTTCAACTCATATAATTTCACAATCATCACAAGATACATTATCAAATCATTCTAGGGAGAATTCACTCTCCCTACAATAGTAATCTTCCAAGTGAATCCTCAGAATGTCCCAATTTAATTCATTACTATTAGTGTTTACTCATCATGTAAATTTATGATCAAAATCTATCATCCATCAACTAGGAAAAACAAAACAGGCATACACAGGCCTTATGAACAAATGACTTCTACCATCAAAGAAATATAATAGAAAACCTTACCCTTGAAGATAAACCCAACCACCATGTGGCCACAATAGGAAATAGTCACAACAAAATTCCTAGCACTTTCATACTCCACTAAAATCAAAAGCCATCAAATGCACTATTATAATTCTCAGTAGCCAACCACAGTACAACATGAATATCCATGAGTCACTTCATCCCCGAGACATACCATCTCCAACTAATCTTACTTTCCAAGAGTATCTACCAATATTGGCAGTAAATCATAACCCTAATATTAAAAATAATGTACCATTTCTATTCACAAGTCCTTGGACTTCCACAAGATCATTCTATTTTTCGAATTAAAATTTCCATTCTCAATTTACATGTTAAGCAAAATTTGAAATCATACTCACCACCAGCTTGACATAACCATGTTATTCACAATTCACCCTTTATATCAACAACACTATCATCAACTAATAGTTCAGTAATTTAATTCATCAAGGATAAATTAAAATCTCTTCTACCCCGTATCAAAGGTATATTCCACACACACTCCCATATATGGTTAAAAAAGTTTCCATCTTAATCATTTTAAGCTTTCAAGCTTTTAATTCTATGCACTATCTAATGACACGCTCCAAAATGCAACATAAACATGTAAGCACATATGTACCCAATCCATGGGTGTATATAAAAAAAAAATGCAATACATATCTCTTACACATCAAAGAATTTAACATACTTCATTTATACCCACGTACCTTATACATACATTAAGTAAAAAAAAAAAAAAAATTCTGATACTTAACATATATAACAAATCAATTTAACCTTGACAATTAGTAAAGATGCAATAAGTTTCCATCATGTATTTTATACATATTCATGCAAGTTCGCCTTAGTTTATTTCATTTTTCCTTCCCGCCTTAAATCGTCTTATTAGGTATCTTTTACCTTTTTCCTATATATAACTAGGTGATAATCCTTCATGGATCACAGCTCCTTTCATTACTGGTTGATGGATTGGCCAGTCCATATACTTGTAACTCAAAACCTGCTACCAATTCAGCATATTCATAATACAATTTCTAGTGATCCTAACCACATGGGATTATGACCTAGTATATACATTTCTACATCATATGCTTATAACAAGTAATATTCATTTAATCATTCATACATGCATAACATGGTTAAACATACTTTTATACACGCATTACTACCAGTCCAGTCTGTTTAGATATCATTGTTGTAGTACTGTAACCCTATGAACATCGGGAACTAACCTAGCATACACACATAGAATTAACAAACAATATTCAATAGCTAACACATAGCCTACCACATAAACACTTAAGTATGGATCCATCCTAAGAATGTACATATTCATAAATAGGCATACAACTTACCATATAGGTAACTAAGTACACAACCAATCCCATGGATATCCAGGCTTATAACCTATCTTATAGATAACAAGCATATAGTCTACCTCACAATTCACTCAGTCTACTACATAGATATAAGCATCTAGCCCCAGTTAATCAATAACCAAGCATACCACATATTGTACAATTTCACACACTAAAGCAATAAGCACTCACCTAGTCATGTAATCTAAACCAGCCCAATTAATTCGAGGTCTAACCTCTCCTAACTCATAACAAAGTCCATCCTAAAAGGATCCACTAACACCCAATGAAATAAAAACTATCTCCTTCAGGAGTACACACCGTCACTTTCCCCCAATAGCAGTCTACACTTGCCCGAAAAATAAACAACCAATACATCAGTAATATAATGCCAAAACTAGGCATGTCAAATAGAATGAAGTCAAAAGAAAGAATGCGGTCAGCTATCTCTATCGAGTAATCTCAACAAATCCTCGTTAAGGTCACACTACCTTAAGTATATTCACATAATTCGCATCTTAAACACAAGACTCTTATTCAAAAGTTTATGTCATCCAACTCTTAACTCGATACATAATTTTCCTTTAAAGCAATAACCAATGTCTATCCTTCATTCAATCATAATTATGTAATCACTCTTACAACTATGCTAGAACTAGGTTCGTGATTCACACCTTCATTTGGTCCAATTCAAGCAACTCATTATTTTCACAAGGCTTATTTTCATAGGTTCATTTAATCAATCCACTACTCTTATCACAACAAGTATCGATCAGCTTAGGACTAGGTAAGACAATAGCATTCATCTCTAGGTTACCACCACAGGCCACCACAAAATAACATATTCCAGTTCAATAAAGAAATCATTTCAACCCCCAACTTTCAGATTCACATCACTTGGATTTATCAATATTCATCCTAAGCATGAAATCAAAATTCAATTACATCATAACCTGGATTAATCCACATCAACACTTCCACACTATTCATGTTTATACAATTCTCCTAAGACAAGAGATCATCAATCATTACCTGATAACCAAAAAAAATCTCGTAGACATACTTGCTTAATCATAAATTATAAAACTCATGTCAACCACCTCCATCCATTGGTTACAATAAACAATTAACAAATTTCCCCCTAATTCAAACATAGTCTTTTACTAAGAAAACTTCATTTAAGCAATACAATATACACATGTCCAAGTCATGCTAGTTTTCAACTAGTCCAACTTACCTAAGGTCTAAACCCCATCCACTGTTCCAAGACATTAGATCACATACCATGTTATCACATATGGTCATACCAATATAAATATCATCCATATCATACACCACACTGCATCACATCACATAATCACGCATCATAGTATATCATCAACTAACACATAATCACAACAAGCCATGCATCTAGTAAAAATCACCACATTACACACAAGATCTTACCACATACCACCGACAGCATACACTAAGTCAAATGCTCTCCTCAAGGGTCCCATGGTGTTCAACAACACCTATCATCGCCAAGTATTCTCAAACTAGAACTCTAATACCAAGTTGTCAAAGGTTACACATTACACAAGGTTTACACAAATTTCAAATCATGCATCATAGTCTCATTGTGTTCAACAACACCCCACGATCTCTAGCTATTTGAACCAATGTTCTGATACCACGTTGTCACACCCCGAATTTTCACAAACCCAGGGAGTGAGTTAAATTGAAACAAGAGATAGTTAAGGTGAATTTGACTAATTATGCATTCATTCCCTCATGTTTTCCCAAAATTATAAGTGAAGGCTTGCCATTTAACTTAACCAAGATGGCCTCCTACTATTACTCAAACATTTTTCTCAATTAAGAGTTAAAACAATTTAAGTCATGTTCAAAGGTGACTTCCAAAATAGACCCAAAGCATCTCAAAAAAAATGTCTTGGAATAATGGCTCAAATGGGTCCCAAATACCCTAATGCATGGGCCAAGAATAAGCCAAAAATCCTACCTCAAATGGCCCAAGTAAGTGTCCAAACAAGGCCTTGAAATATGACTAAAAAGTGTCCAAAAAAAAAAAAATACCCAACATGGCTTGATATGATGGCCAAACATGGCCCAAAATGGGCTCCAAAATGTAGGGTTAAACATATAACTAAATGGCCTTGAAGTGGCTTTAAGATGTAGGACATAGCATGCCATAACACGCTTGGACAACAACTACACAGTAGGCAGGACAACAAGGCGTGCAGGAGGGGCTGCAGGCAGCAGGGCACGAGCGCGTGGGGCGGGCTGGCCTTGGGCTGGTACGTGTCAAGGGCGCAACGCTGCACGGGCGCAGCGCGAGCGCGCAGGGGCGCACGGGGCGGTGGCGGCTGGGGCTGACCTGCGCCGCTTTATACATTTTCACTGTAGCAATAGAGAGTGAATTTCTGATTTTTTGTATTTTTACTGTTCATGGCTGCAACCTATTTTTCCAAGTTTTTCAAGCCACTTTTCTTCCATTTTTAGCCCATCTCTCCAATGTTTCTAACCCTCTATTTTGAGCACTTTTCTCACCTAATTAAAAGGTGTTTTACACACTTAACCAATTCTTTAATTTTTCCAAAATTTTGACATAACCCCCTTTGTTTTCTAAGTCTTTTTCCTACCTAATATTCATGATATTTCATATGAATAAACATGTCACAACCCACTCTCACTCGATGGCCACAATTCATGTAAATTAAACCTACATCCCTTGTTGTCAACATACATATCTATTTGTCCCAATATACATATATATATATATATATACATATGATGCTAATTAAATGAAGATATCCTACATATCATTTCTTTCAACATTTATAAATTTAATATATCATTTCTTTCAACATTTATAAATTTAATACACATTTAACCAAAGTACACTACATGTTATTTGGGTTGTAAACCCTTACGTTACAAAATAATTCAAGATCTATAGTTCACCATTCATCCAAATTGGAATACTAGTCTTTTGGGCTTATGCCCATACATACAAAATGTGCCCCAAGGGCCAAATGTCTTTCGAGTCCATTTTCCTTCCTTTTCTTCAAGACTTCAACAAATCTCAAGCATCCGGTGCCTCATCTATAATATGATATCCCACGAGGGGTCAGCACAACCGCTGGTATGACACAATGCTAATGCTAGGAACAAATTTAAGGCATGGCATGTGCAAGTATAGATTTTAAAGCTATACATACCCCCCTCCATTCATTAATGCAATGTAAAGGTGATATGCATGACACACACGTGCAAACTCTATGCCACACCCATGTCTCATTTACGGATCGCTCCCGATGGATCTGAGTACCAACACCCGTTTATGGATCGCTCCCGTTGGATCTAGGTACCAATGCAATGGCCAATTTTGGGTTTTTCATCACAGGATCTACACCCTCATAATGCATAGCACCAAGTGCTCAACTCACGCCATGCCTCCAAGAATTCACACTATGCCAACATGTTTTGATTTCATTCTTATGCAATTCAATGAAACATTTTATCAACACATGGAGCATGACTTAAAATATGCCTCTTTCATAAAGTAAAGCATAACTTCAAATTTACAACACTTTATCTACATGAATGTAAGTCACAATTCAATGAATTTAGTATATGATCAAGTCTCATGTTTATCACTCTAACAATTTCTCAAAGGAAATACAAATACACAAGATACCAACTCATGGAATAATTCATAACTCTCAAACTACAAGAGTTTCTGTACATTAACATGAGCTAGAATACAATGAATCAAGCATACCAACAAGTTACATGTTCATCGCTTAACCAAATTCCCAAATATCACAAAATACATAAAGCACCAACACCTTAAATAAATCATAACTTTCTAACTACAAGATTTTGTCTACATGAACCTAAGTTAGAATACAATGAATTTCACTTATAGTCATATTTCATGTTTATCACTTTTTCAAATTCTCAAAGATCACAAAATACAGAAAGCACCAACACCTTAAATAAATCATAACTTTCCAACTACAAGATTTTTTCTACATGAACCTAAGCTAGAATACAATGAATTTCACTTATAGTCATAGTTCATGTTTATCACTTTTACAAATTCCCAAAGAACACTCAAGTACACAAAAGTACCTAAATTACCAACTCTATGTTTTCAAAGGAACTACCACCTAAGTGATTTTCTAACATCAAGTAACCACTTAAATCATTCAATCAACACATATAAACACAAGGAAACTCAAATCTATTCCTAACTTAGCAAGATATCATACCTAAAATGGTTTTTCTCAAACCGAGGAACTTGTGTTTGCTGCACAGCCGAACTGTTTAGTGAGAATATATGTCTTGATGAGAGGAACAACTTCCTAGAAGAAAGCCTCACAAGAATCCTAGCCTAAGGGTGTATTTCGGTGGCTCGAAGCTTGGAGAACCTAGGGCTTTTTTTCACCATTTCACCATGAACGTGTGCTGCTCTGATTTTCCGACCAAATTGTGATAAAAATACACTAAGGGGCTGTATTTATAGTGGAGGGGCAAAGGGGCAAAATGACCCTTTTGCCCTTAATGAATCCAGGTCCGGTTACACTATAACCCATCCCGAAACGCCTCAATTCGATATTATGTTTTGGCCAAAGTTCTTATAATTATTTTAAATGAAAATTTACAAAAAAATAAATTTTTGCCTGTGGCCGGGTTTGGCCGAATCCACCCGGGACACCTTTTTGGTCCTATTTTTGAAACTGTCTCCAAATAGGCTCAAATATTTTAGGTGTATTTTAACATTCTAAGAATGTTTCTCTTCTATGGAATACTCAAAATATGCTTCTAAATATGACTTATGTCCAAATAATGTATGTTTAGCGCCCTACCGACAAAAACGAAAAATTTATCCTCAATTTTCTGGTCTCTACATGGAACCACCACCACCATAGCCACAACTGTCCTTCCCTCTCTCTCTCTCTCTCTCTCTCTCTCTCTCCACTTTCTTCAAAATTCAACTAGCCACTCTCAGCATCTCACTTTATTCCCCATCTAAAAAATTTCAACAACCCTTTCACTCTTAAGAACTTCTCTTTCTTTCTCATAGTTGATTAACCTCATTACCTCCTCAGCTTTACAACAAACCACCACCTTTCCAGCATCTATGAATGGTTTCCATTTGGAACAAGCAATTGAATGAAAGGTAACAAGATATCTTTTAATTTAGAGATCCATCCAAAGTCTATGTAAAAATATTTTTAGGCTACATTCAAGGGTAGCTTATGTACTGTTAACCCTAATGATTTTCAACCAAGGATATCTAAAGGTTTTCAATCAAGGACATCTTAGTAATTTTGAAAATAATAAGGTATTTTCCATATGGACTAATGTTTTAACTAGTGATAATGAAAATAGGTCATCTAGGTCAAAAAAGATTGTTGACCAAGAAATGACATAGTTTATCAAGCAAAAGAATCCACCTAAGGCACAATCTTTAAAGTCAAAATCCAATTAAGTGGAATGCTCTTATGATGACCCCAGCAAATAGACACACTAAAGCCTAAGGAATTAAAACAAATCAAAAGAAGACTTTATTTTCCTTATTTTAGATTTTGAGTGAATCAAGTTGAGATTGATTATTAAACATAAGATCTTAATATTTAAATGATCAACTCGAACCTTCCCAAACTGTACAAGCTTCTTCCAAAGCATACGGCTCTCTGGATGTAGATGATGATCTTAAAATGAGTTTTGAAAACAATTGTCACATCCCAAATCTCGTCCGCCCTCTATAGAATTTGGGGTGTGACTTAGCCGAAAAGGCCTTCAAAATGGAATTGAATGGGTTGTATGATATTTATTAATTTATTTATTACGGAAGCGTCATTTGTACAATTTTAAAATAATAAATAAATACACCCACATCCGATTAGAGCATATCCCAATTCCTATACAGTAAGACTGCTAATAAATTTCTCGTTGACCCCTCGGTAAGATACAAGTAATCATCATGTGCTTATATACTAATTCCATAGTTGTACCCTTGTCCCATTTTTCTTTATCAGTAGCAATAAGCTTTCTTATCATCTCTTGGATCATCATCTCGGACAACCATTGTTACTAATGTTGATAGGTTTTGAGACTATTTATCTTGCCTCTCCAAATCTTGCATCTATAGCATCTTTTTTTAGTAGTCAATAACATCATTTTTGCATCTACAACACCATTTTTTATTTTTCCACAAGCACCATTTTCAAACCATTAGGCTTCATTCCCTTTCGAGCATTAATAACCTTTACTCTATCTTTATTTTTTTTTATCCTTCAAAATCTAGGAAGTTGGAGGGAAATGGGATGAGCTAAACCACTAAGCTTAGTGAGCAAGTCTAGCCTCTATCATAAGTTTTTATAACGCATTTATATACACCATGGATAGTAGAGAGAATAACATAACTGTAATACCCTGACCCAGGTTAGCACGTATATCGAGGTAGACCGGGTCGGGTAGCGTACTATTCACTATAACCCGAGCTGTTTAAAGCTCTATATTATTTTATCATATGTACTATACGATTTTAGAAAATGAATAGTGTTTGTTATATAGCCAGTGTCGAGCAATACCCGAGCTACCCAGGGTCATGCCTCGTAATGCGTGCACACAAGCATTTCCATGAATGCATACGTACATACACATACATAGCTCATTAAATATCAAAGTATGTATATGTACTCATAAATTAGTACATAAGCGTATATATGAATGTATATATATGTATAAGATGGGTATAAATTATGTATTTATACATTTATATAATTCTAATATAGTATATTATATATATATATATATGTATGTGTATTTAAAATATAAAAGAAAAGAAAAGAGAAAAGGAAAAAGAAGCTGCCAAGCAGCAGCATGTTAGTGCAGTGTGTGTGTGTGTTGGTTGGTGTAGTGTGTGTGTGTGTGTTGACATAATGTATATATCTATATATATATATATATCATCAAATATCTCCACAAAATTGAATGCAAAGCTGCATTCTGAAAAGAGAAAAAGAGAAATTAAATGGGGCAGAAGAAGGAAGTTAGGGAAGGCTGCGGGTGAAGGGATAGAGAGAGAGAAAGTAGAGAGAAAAAGAGGTCGGTTATGTTAATGTATATATATGTGTGGTGCATGAGATAGGAGACAGAAAAGGAAGATCAAGAAGGGAACTGTGAAGACTGGGAGAGGTTCAAAAGTTGAAACAGAGAGGGAGAAGAAGGAACTACACCAAGGAAACAAAAATTCAGGTAAGTTCAATTGCTACAGTTTTTATAAATTCAGAGCATGAAACTTAGGTTTGATCTTAGGGCCATGTAGCTTATTCAAAGAGGAAAATAATGCAAAAAGAATGAGGTGAAATTGTTGAAAAATAAGCATGAAAAATGGAGTTGCAGGTTTTAGGGTGTTTTAGATTTTGCATAAAATTGTGTTCAAATGGCCTAGGTATAGTCCTCACAAGTGCAGAACTTAATTAGAATGAAAAAAATAGGGAACACAATAGAGGATTGGGGCTTGAAATGTAAGAAATTCAGTTGGCCAGAAAGTCAGCCGGAGCTATAAACCTCACCATTCGTGGGGGTAGAAAGATCCAAATGGAAAACCAAGGGTGAATTTGGAATCTCCATAAAATTCTGAGGGGAACTGCATTGAACTAGGTCGAAAAACTCATCAAAAAACATTGGCCGTCACCGGAGAAGAAGACGGTACCCACTGGAACCCTATCGGCATATGGCTGGGAAGAAGAAGACTGTTTAGGGTTTTGGTTTGGGTTATGGGTCAGATCCGGGTCGGGACTCGACCGAAACAGAAATGGGTATGTCAAAACGACGCAATATGACTTAAGTTTAAAAGATTTCTAAAATTAAATTGGGAGTGTTTGGTGACATGGATAAGAAATTAAAATTGGGGCTGAAATGGGAATAGGGATATCCTATCCCTGTTCCGTGGATATCCATTGTTTGGCTATCCTGATTGAGAATAGTAAAATTAGAAATTCTGATTTGGCCCACGACTTTTAGAAATTTAAAAGTGACCCAAAATTTTATGGTTTGACCCCCCAGAATAAAATATTAATTAAATATTAATTTAATTAATTAATTAAAAATAATGAAAAATTATGAAAATGCCACTAAGTCAAAAAGTAGTCAAACGAACTCCGATTAAAATAAAAGAATAGTGAATTTTTATTATTTCAATCATTCTAGACTCAACCATGGAGTCCAATTTGTGAAAAGAGGTCTCGAGAAGCAAGAAACTGTGAAAGGGCAGATGACCATTTTACCCTTTATAGTGACGATGTCCAAATTAAACATATGAATAGTGTATTTTAACTATCTCAGACATTCTAAGACCAATGGTGAGGTCCCTTTTACGAGATGAGGTCCCAAAAAATAAAAGACCCGTAAAAGTACAAAATGACTATTTTGCCCTTTTAAGTACAAAAGTCCCAATTGAATTCCGCGAATGCCTAAACCGACTTTGTTTGACATTCTAGATTCAATAGTAAAGTCTATTTTAGTAAAATAGAAACTAATAGTAAAGAGGCATAAAATTTGATGAATAGCATAAATGATAAAAAGGTAAACTAAGATATACTATCTATTGATGAATAGGGATTTCAAAGAGGAGTGAACAGTGACTTGATTTTATTGTGAAAGAATGGAAACGGTTTAAGAGGGAAGTAAATGTCTGATCTCTGCATGTGTTACATTCCCAGCCATATCAACAGTCTTTCTTATATTATCTATTGTACTCCATACATGCTAGAACAATTATTAAGTCCACATTGGTATTGCTCTATCTTGTGGAAGGTGTTTATTGACTGTTATATATCTTGATCATGATTTTTGTACGCTCTGTACATAGGCCTCAAGGGGCAAGACTTATGATTTCAGCAGCCCAGCTTACATTGGCCTGTTAAGGCAACAATTTCTTTTCGCTGCTGAGATAGTTTTATTGTATTTACTGTTTATGGGATTTAGCATGATCTCGATATATTATCTTGTGGTTGGATTTGTGCTCTGTCACAAACTCCATCTGATGCTTACTAGACCTACAGGTCGAGAAAACGGGATCAAAAGTGGAAATTAAAATGGCAGCTAAAGTGGGATCTGCAAGGCGAGTACTAAACCGACGGGTTAGTGCTTGGCTGAGAGATCGAGAAAAAAGGGAATAAAATGAATTAAGGGGTATGCCGGGCCCCAAGTTAAAGTGCATCCACATTTGTTGTTATCAGTATCTACTATTGATTTTCATAGCTTGATCATATTATTTCACTATGAATGATCATGAGATTTCATAGCTTTTTATTGAGAGTATACAATTTATGCTTGAGACTGCTCATGACTGTAGCAGTATAATATTGTCAGCAGGATAGATTTCGTTTCCTTATCATTTAACTTCTATCATTTGACATTGAGCTATATATTCATTAACTGGCTAGCATCTTTATATACACCTGTACACATGGCAGAGTAAAGGAGTATTACTTACAGAGTTTTCATAACTCATCAGATACTACACAACACTTGACTTGCAAGCACAGATATTGAGAACATACAGTAGAGCCTGATAGCTAGGAGGTGGACATTTACTTTTGAAGTTGCAATGTAATACTTAGTACATACAGTCTTATAGCTCTCCCATGTTATCCACTTCTTGGAGATGAACAGTTGTATTAAGAAATTTTGTATTCTGCATTTTGTAAACATTATATATAATTAACATGCAACTTTTATTTAATTTCTTCTGCAATTTAGTTGTTGCATGTTAGTAGCACTGATTCTGTAGCAAGTTGAGACCCTTGGTTCGACAAGCAGCGTCGGATCGGGCATCGCAACACGAGATCCGCATAGGGTGGGTCTCGGGTCGTGACAATAGCTTTTGAAACAAAAGTAGTTTTATAACACATTTGAAAAGTTTGGAAACACATGATTTATGAACTTGTTTTCCACTTCAAATATAGCTTATATATCAGAATCATAGCATATCCTGAAAAACATAAAACAAGCTTTTAAATAGTGCTTTCATTTTATGAATCAAAATCATGGCTTTATCATTGCATACTTTGATAAGCTTAAACATTCTTTGAGCATAGCTAGTATATTGTATTCATAACTTCACATATCATATTATACCATATCATACCATAACATAACATGCCTATTAGTACGAACAAGGTATCATACAAAAGAACCCGTGTCAACTCAGATTCTAAACAGAAGGTCACACATGACCTAGTCACACATAGTAACAACAAAAAAGATCTTTGGCCCACTTATCGACCAATCATAGGTCCCCTATCGAGGACTTTAATCATTACTGGCATGTGCCCCCCAACAGGTTTTGTATAATGGAATGTATGTAAAAGCATAACTTTTCAAATATTTCTATCCATGGATTTTCGAAATAGTTTTTAAACATTCTTGTAGATCACATTTTCATAGCGTACCATAGTATTTTTGCGTACCTAAAAATTTCATTCTTACTGTATAGAAAATAGTAACAAAGTATAAAATATCACCATTCCAAATATCTATAATTACTCATCTGGATTCTCCCAATTCGATCCTCATGTTCTTTTTTACTTAACAATATGTCCTATATATATTGTCATATCATATCAATTTGCATGTCTATAATAATTTCATACTTCTATGCCGTGAGAGATTTAATCTAAGTCTTTGTGTCCTTTTACTTTCATTAATTGGATAATTTTTGCAGTTTTCGTCTATTGAGTTTAACATAACTATTTTCATTCTTATAACCCTCAGGACATATTATCTTATACTTGTATAATACTAGTATATTTAGATAGCCAGTTTGCTTTAATTAATCTTTAGATCTTGGTTTAGAATCTTGAAAGATGTTAATAATAACTTTTATAATCCTTACCAAGGCATTTCTCTATTTAATTAACATACACAGTGTTAGAAAACAATAATAGTATAAATAAGTTTTATTTCAATAGTATAAATGAATTATCAAAAACTATTTTCTTTAAATAAAAACTAGATTTTTGTAAAAATACAAAAACATTGATATTCCAATTATAAAGAATAGAAGTTGATTACAGTTCAAAATCTGTATCAGAATTCTAGAATTGTAACTTAAAAAAAAAACAGAAACAGAATTCCAAATTTGAAACTATAAATTGGAGTAAATGAAACTTACAGATTATTGCAACAGCAAAGTTAGAACAGACCAAGTCTAGCATTTTACGCTATCTCCTGAAGACAAATTATGGCCTCATACTTGGTGCTTTACGAGTTGAATGGACATCTGCATCATAAAATGAAGTGATCTCACACAGAGAAGAAGCACAACTGTCTCTATGTACAACAAACCAAAACTATGAATCTAACTCTCTCAAATTGTATGGAATTGAATGAAAATGCAGATGGTACGGTGGTGTTTATATAGACCTCTTTGTAACTATTTGGCACAATCATAAGGTTTGGGTCAACTCTGCTCATGGTGAACAGGCGCACAAATTCAAAAGGGACATAATTCTTCATCAAAGAAGACAACTGTTCAGTCAATAATTCAAACATAATCTCAAATTAAACGACAACGTTTTGAATTTAATTAAACTGGTAACAAAATGATAACATTTTTAGACTGTAAGAACTAACGCACAAAATGTATGGAATTGAGCAGATGAGTGCGGTGGTGTTTATATAGACCTCTTCGTGATTGTTTGGTATAGTCACGAAGGTTTGGGTCAACTTTGTTCTTAGTGAACATGCGCACCAATCCAGAAGGGACATAGTTCTTCATCGAAGAATATAACTGTTCAGTTAGTAATTCAAACAAAATCTCAAAACGACAACATTTTGAATTTAATTAAACCGGTAATATAATGACAGCATTTTTGGATTCAAAATTTTAATAAATTTTTTTCCAAAAAGATATATAAACAGTGGGCCAAGGCCTAAATCCTAACCCGGTTCGGGTAGGGCGAGGTAGGGTGGCAGTGGTGGCATGTGTGTGTGTGGTGAACCAAGCATGTGCTAGGTCCTCCCCCCATTCACAAAACTTGGGTGCCTTTAAGGAACCGAACCTTCTTTCAAGGTGATTGTATATATATTGATTTAAAGCTTTGTGACCATCCTATGTGAGACACAAGCTTTTCACAAACTTCACACTTTGTTACGATTTCCAAATGGTGCTATTTGGAGGCAATTTCATCGTGGAGGAAAACACAATTCCATGTGGACTTATCAAATTAATGTATGGGACCCATTTTAATTTTAACTCAAAGATAACCAAAAAACTATGCTTAATAACCCATTTTTTCCAACACAGTACTAAAACATAAATGTTAAAATTTATTTAGTTTAAACTGATCACAAAAACAGACACTATATTTGAGCCTGGAGCATCGAGAAACCTTAAGTTGAACTATTCTTATGATTGATTTAGATATTGTAAACATAATAAAATAATAATTATTATTATTACTACTATACATATTTTATTTGAAAAAATATATTACAAGGCCTTTATGGTTGAATGGCCAAAACTCACACTTTAACCTTTAGGTGCTTGGTTCAAGCCCCCCACCACCCGAAGTCTTGGTCTTTTTTTTCTTTTAATTGCCAATGTTTCTCCACAGTTGGGCCAAGTTGGCCCAATTCTACTTACTTGGGAACCCGACTAAATTGATTTCACCCTTATACACTTACGGGATGTGTAATATCCCAACCCGGGATACCGGGTCATATGCACGCCTTACGAAGCAACGAAAATTATGTAGAAATTTTGCATTAAAAAGGATTAATTAATTAAATAATTAATTAATTTATTATATGTGAATAAAATTATTATTAAAATTTATTTTACATGAACACACATATACGCACATTATGTGTATTATGTGTGTATGCTATCAAGTGTATATAGGCAGGTATAAGTGGACAAGTGGGTATATGTATATATATTATGTATATATATACCTAGATACATTGTATAAAGTATAAAGTATAAAATATAATAAACTATTATATATATATATATATGTATGTATGCATGTATGTATATGGAAGCATGTAAGTATGCATGTATGTATATGATTAAATTAAATTTATATAAGTGAAAATATCTAAAAGTAAGTGTGAAGAGGTGTGTGTGTGTCGGCTGTGTGTGTGAGTGTGTGTAGATAAGTTTGTGTGTGTATATATAATATACATATAACACCCAAAATATCAAGGGCCATTTAATGTAAGTTGCCAAAGATGAAAAAGTAGAATTTATGAGATGGGAAGTCTTGTGTAGGGCTAGAATTCAGAGTGTAGAGAGAGAGAGATAGCTGTAGAGAGAGAGAGAGAACATAAAGAGAGAGAGAGAGGTTGGCTACCTTGTTTTAAAAGCCAAACATGCAAAGCATGTTGTTCTCTCACGAAAGAAACCAAAGAAGAAGAACTGAGGAGATAGAGGAAGAGTTTGGAGCAAGAAAGAAAGAGAAATAGTGGTGAAAGGTGAGAAAAAATTCAAACTTTCAACTTTTTCTCTCTCTAGAATTTCTCTAAGTATAAGCTGATTTAAAGTTTCATTTTATGTATATGATATATAGAACATATTTAGACTTGTTTAGCTATGGATTTTGAGCTTCAAAACACCCAAAAACACCTAACCCAAGAGCGACAGCCATTGAAGACCTTGCCCATGGCAGGTCTGAACCAAGTTTCTTTAAGCTTGATTTAGCTTATCAAGGCTTCAAGAAGAAGTTATGAGGGTTATAAAAACTCATAGCCGCGACCAAAAATCATAAGAAATGGACCTCTAATAATGAGTTGCAGGTTACGGGTGTAAGACCCAATTCTTTTAACTTTGTGTTAACTTGATATTTAAGAACAAGATATGGATCCCCATGAAGAGGGGATCATAACAAGCCAAAGATTATGAAAAACCATCAAGAAATGAACCTATACGACCGAAATAACAGTTGGGGTTATCATGTCAAAAACCGAATAGATGAAGGAGTTTTAAAGCTCAAAATGAATGCCAATCGATTTGTATAAACCTTAGGGATAATTTGGGACAAAAACAGTCGAGCTTGGAAGAGTAAAACGTCACGAAATAGGAGAAAAAGGAAATCGAGAATTAGGGTTTTCAGTCAGTCGCTCGGGGAAGACGACCGAGTCGACTCGTGCACCGTTTAAAACGGTGGGTGGACTCGGGACAGGTGGCAGCCTTGGGGCTTGCCACCGAGTTATTGGAACGACGCCGTTTAGGGGCGTATACGGTTATATATAAACCGTGTTATGAAAAATTAAGGAAAAAGGGAAACAAAGTGCTGCTAAGGCGTTTCGATCCCCAACCCTCGCGCGTGGGAAGTCTTCTCTTTTCCACTCGGCCACGCGCTCACATGTGTCCATTTATAAACATGATATATATATATATATTATAATGTATATAATTCGAAAATTAAAAAGGTGCAACCGCACCTGGTGGGACTCGATCCTGTGATGTATGGGGAGGGAGATGGCACGCTGGCCAGCGTGCCATCCTATTCAACCTATTCCTTATTCCCCATTAATAATATATATATTACATGTATTAAATTAATTTAATTAAATTTAATTAATT
This sequence comes from Nyssa sinensis, assembly GCA_008638375.1. Lineage (NCBI taxonomy): Eukaryota > Viridiplantae > Streptophyta > Magnoliopsida > Cornales > Nyssaceae > Nyssa > Nyssa sinensis. The sequence continues at coordinate 16,602,970 of CM018044.1, forward strand.
AAATTAATTACTCCGAAATGGCCCGTTGTCCAAAAATTACAAGTTATATATGTAACCTTACTATCTTGGACCCCCTAAGCCCATTGGTGAGGTCCACGACATGAGATGAGGTCCCGAAAAATTTGAGACCCCTAGAAAATGTCAAAATGACCAAAATGCCCTTACCCCATAAACAAGTCAAACAAAGTCCAAATTTAATAAATGAATAGTGTATCCTTACTATTTCGGATATTCTGAGACTAATGGTAGGGTCCGTTTTACGAGACGGAGCCCGAAAAATAAAGTCACGTAAGGGGTAAATGACCAAAATACCCCTTGACCAAAATTGATAAATTATTAATGTATTCTTACTATTTTGGACCTTCTGAGTCCAATGGTGAGGTCCACGACACGAGACGGGGTCCCGAAAAATAAAGACACGTAAAGGGGTAAAATGACCAAAATACCCCTGGTACCCCTAAAGCTAAAATGAAATCAGAGAAGGTCTAAATTAACTTTCTTTGACATCCCGGACTCAAAAATGGAGTCCAAATTACGAAACGAAGTACGGAAAGATATGACACATAAAACGATAAAATGACCATTTTGTCCTTTTTCATATAACAGTCCGAATTAAATGTTACGAAAGCCTAAACCGACTTTCTTCGACACTCCGGACTCAATGGTAGAGTCTATTCGACCTAAAGAAATGTCTAAAATAAAAAGACATAAAATTTGATGAATAGCATCTGTTAGATGACTATGAATTGAAATGATGCCAAAGTACTATTACTAAGGCAAGTACAAGAAACGAAATACGAAAAGACACGACACGTAAACACGTCAAATAAATAACTTTAAATTAAAGTTAATGGAACTTCCAGAAGAGTATAAATTGAAGTAGATTCAATTTCTAACACATTAAATTGTGTCATAGGTTAAGAATACGAGTTACGTTAAGTACATATGAATTTATGAAATCATCGTAGGATCAAATACGATTTAAGCATAAGTTAAGGAATATCGAAATGATATTACGATGAATATGAAGTTGATGAGATGTTTATGAATTGTTCTTAGGAACCACCAGGAAAGTGGGAAAGCGCATTATTAGCACTAACCCTAAAGAACCAAGGTGAGTAACCCTGTGTTTGAATTGGAGATTTAACTTCATGAATTTGACAAGGTTTTAAGTTTAAAGATATGAAGCATTTGAAATTTCAAATTCAGTATTTACATGATTCAGTTTTTAATTGTTCTATTTTATAACCCCATTGTGACATGCTTAGTGATTGGTTTCTGCAACAGTTTTTCCTTCAAATACTTTTCAGCATGTCTAGTTAAAATGCAATTATTGTTAAATATTCTGAATTTGCTTATTTCAAGTATACGAATGTTTATTACGAATTTATGAAAAGTATCTATGAGACAAGTCATATGATAAATGTTTTATAAGATGAATGGTGCATAAGCACTTAGACAGGATTCTGAGTTTTCAGTTGCCCTGTAAAATAGGCAGGATTTTGGGTTGTACGGAACCCAATTGCCCTGTAAAATGCCAGGTAGCAGGATCTAATCCCCCAGGCATGAGATATCTCTATTGATAAGTAATATGGGAGTCCGGTTCGAAACGGATTCCACTAATGGAAGTGATAAGATGACAAATGGTTTGAAAATGGAAGCAAGTTTTTACTCTCATTTTCAATATGCATATGTTGAGTTTTATATACTCTATTTAAGAAATATATGATATGAAATATGTTTTAAAAGTTCACATGTATAAGTTTAGCTTGAATACGTTAAATGTTTCAAAGCTATTGTTTTACGAAATGCATATGTTTTGAGTTACATACTCTATTTGACGAAGTATAAGTATAGCTTGAATACTTCAAATGTTTCAAAGCTATTGTCTTACGAAATGCAAAATGTTTTGAGTTATATACTCTATTAGACAAAGTATGAGTTTAGCTTGAATACTTTAAATGTTTCAAAGCTACATGATTTAAGGAATGCATATATTCTGTATTCAAAGTATACGAACAATTGGCGGTGATTATTTTACAAATTCTTATGTACTAAACCACTGCTAATTGAAAACCCATGACGAATACTGGAATTGCTCACAAGCTTAGATTAGCTTACCCGGACTTTGTTCGGACCCCCCTTTCAGGTAATTAGCAGCAGTCTTGACTTGAGGACGTTGATGATGAATCTTCTGATTTTGGGAAGATATGTTTAAGAAGTTCTCTTGAGGAACCTATGAACTCTAGTAGTACATTTTGTATTAGTAGATAATGTAAGGATATGTATTAAGCCCTCACGGCAACTGAATATGTATTGTGTTAATGTATGAAGTCTTTAAGTTTTAGTTATACTCTGAATGTGTAACCATGTATGCTATGTATGGAGCGGCAGTACCGAACGGATGTGCATAATTTAAAAATGAGAAAAGAAAAAGAAAAAGTTTTTCACGATTCCACAAAACGTATGTTGCACTTCTATTCGATACCGCTGCATATGCGAGCCTTGTCTCGGGGCCCTCGGGTCTCGGGGCGGCGATCGCGATCCGGTGATCCGCTTAGGGTGGGTTTCGGGTCGTGACAGGATGAGTCCAACCCAATTTCCTTAAATTTCAGCTTATAACTAAAGGCTAATATCATAAAATTTGACCCTTCATAACATAGTGTCATCTTTTCCATTCTTTTACTATGTATAGACAATGGCTGAAGCCTCTATTTTGACCCATATTTTATTTTTTATTCTTATTATTATATATTATTTTCACTTATTTCAATTTAAAACATTTCTTAAAACTTACTTGTGCATCATAGGACATGTCTTGATGATTAAAACACTGAAAAACTATCTAAATGTTTCAAGAAACCGAATCTATCTTCAACTTTTGATGTTGAATATCTAAGTTATTTTAACATTATTTTTACCCTTTTTTCCCATGACTTTATTTTCTCATGTACTTTAAGATTCAGGTGACGGAATTAAATACCGTTAATATTTTTCGGTACCCGTTTTTATACATATACACACTCTAAATATATATGCACTTATATACATATGTATATGCATGTGTGTATATGTTTTTATGAATATGTATAAATATGAAGGTTTGTATGTATGTGTGTATATGTTTTTGTTATTTTTAGTTTAATCGGACTTTATTTATTGACTCTATGGCCCTCAAAACTCTAAGATAGACTCCTTTCTATCTTCCGGTTTCATATGATAGCTTATTTTACTACTAGGGGTGGATATAATTGTAATTTTTTTTATTTCATGTGTTGTATTGTCGGCAATCAATTTGATAAAATAGACTCCACCACCGAGTCCAAAGTGGCGAAAAAAAATTTGCTATAGTTTATTGTTGCATGTCACCATATTTAATTACACTCACTAGAATGTAATTATCGCATTATCAAAATGATAATCTTAGTCCCACCAAAACAAATTAAAAATTGAATAAAATAATTTTAATTTGTCAGTATAAACTTATTCACTCCCTTCTACGTCTATTCCTTATCATCTAGATACATATTGGACCTTTGATGCATATGTTTTGTTCTAATACATGTACAATTTTTTTATTAATGGAAACAAATAAATAACAATTAATAATTAAATAAGAATCCTCATAGAAATCTGCCGCACAATTGTTTTTGGCCAATGGAAGTTGATATACCACAAATAGACACACCAATCACCTTGAGACATGTGTGCTTACAGAACCGATAAACTCGGTCATACAGAGCAGTCACAGCCTTCAGGGCATTCTCATATACATATCCTACAGAGCCGATAAACTCGGTCATACAGAGCATGTGGAGCCTCCAGGGCATTCTCATGCATATATCCTCCAGACCTTAGGTTCTGCAATATTCACTCAGTATTTCGTATGGTTCCGACCTTATGATTTGCTTAACAACTGCCAAGCAGGGAATAAGGAAACAGTTTTCAACACGGAAACAGTCTTCAACAAGGAAACTACTATCTATGATTATCTCTATCTACGACACAATACTCCACAAGGTAACTGCAATCTACGATGATCAAATCCCTATATTCATGGCTCCGAATCCTAATTAACTTAGGAAGCCCACGGTCTATAAATTAAACCCTAAAGGTACGCTTTATTTTGATGCTCATTCTTTGGCTTTCAATACAGTCTTTTCAATTCCGTTTACTTATTTAAGCATCGGAGCGGCTACAGCCGGAGCCAATCCGGTGGTCCTCTGATGTAATATCCCGACCCGGGATACGTCACGTATACCGAGATAGGTCGGTTAACACATGTAACTTGAACGGTAAGATATGTATATCATAGTATTTTCATGGAAATGAATGACTGGAATTGTGAATGATGAAAATGAATGATCAAGGCTGGGTAACACCCGAGCATCACAGGGCATTGCATCGAAATGCGTGCATGCACGTATTTCCATGCATGCATACGTGAACATAGATACATAGCTTAATTAAAATCAAGGTATGTAAATACGATTTAAAATGGGTTTAGACTCCTATATATACATGTATAAAAGAGATGTATTTTATGTGTATATATATATGTATATAATATAATGTATAATACATGTATTATGTGTTATGTATATATGTAATATATGCATGAGAAATAAAAGGAAAGAAAAAGGAAAAAGGGGAAACTGCCTTGGGCAGTATGCAGGTTCACTGCATGTGAGGTGTGTGTGTGTCGGTTGGGTGAAGTGTGTGTGTGTGTTATATATATATAATATGATATATGTATATATGAGTGCAACACAAGTCTCCCAACCATTTAATGCAAAGGTTGCATTTGGCAGAGGGCATACAGACCCTAGGTCAAAGAAAGAGGCCATAGAAGGGGGAGTAACCGAGAGAGAGAGGGAGACAAAAGAGAGAAAGGCGGTGGAAACCATTTCTCTATATATGTCCATACGGGTGTGGGTTTTAAAAGCAAAAAGAAAACTGAGATTGAGAGAAAGGTCGGCAAAGAGCTCAGGAGCAGAAATAAGGAAGTTTGGAGGGTCACACAGGGCAAAAACCCGAACACCCAGGTAAGCCATTTAGTTCTGTTTTTGGGATTTGAAGCATGAACGTTTGATCTAAGTCTAGGGTCTAAATGAGCATGATATTAGCTTTTAAATGCAAAAAGAATTAGGTCAAAAGGTTTAGAAACCCTAGAGAAAAACCAAGTTGTAGGTTTCATAGATAATCTCGGGTCCCATGAATATTATGCTTAAAGTTTTGATATTTGTTTATGAAAATGATCCTTAGAGGTGCAGAAAACCATTTGAAATGGATTAGGGCCAAAACCGTACTCAAAGAGTCACGAAATAGGAAAAATACAGGTCACCGAAAAATCGGGCCGACCCCTTTAAACCCTATTTCGTGAAGATGGGGAAGGATCCAAGGGAAACCGAAAGTGGATTTGAAATCCTTGGGAAAAGGGGAAAAGAATGGCATTTAAAACGGGCCGAAATCTCACCGGAAAATACGTGACAGTCGCCGAAGAAGACGACTGTTCACGCCGGAACCCTACTGGAGTTCTGGGGAAGATGACCAGAAAAGCGTGGGGGGCTATCGGGTCAAAACTGGAACGGATCCGGGTTCGGATCGGGTCGGTACCCGACCGGAAATAAATGGGGCCAAAGCTGTGTCGTTTTGGGTTTTTAATTTAAATGGGATTGGGCTTGTTTGGTTACATGGATAGTGAATTGGAATTGGGTTAGGGGTTATCCAGACCAAGGATCGGATAGGAAATCAGGGTTATTGAAATCCGGTTTTCCAAATGAACTGAACCGTTTGTTTCAAGGGATGAGTGGACCAGTTTAGGGTTTTTAGGTCTGAACCAACTGGTTCAGACCGCAGCTTTTAGAAATTGTGAACCGGCCCCAAATGTTTTGATAAATTTCACTAAGGCCCAAACAGAAAATTAATTAAATATTAATTTTTACAATAATGCCCCTATTTCAAAATTGGGTCAAACGAAGTCCAAACGATACAAATGAATAGTCAAAACCTATTATCTCGGACGTTCTGAGTCCAATGGTGGGGTCCGTTTTACGAGATGAGACCCCGAAGGATAAAATACCGCAAAAGTGCAAAATGACTATTTTGCCCTTTTTAGTACAAAAGTCCAAATGGAATTCCGCGAAAGCCTAAACCGACTTTCTTCGGCATTCCGGACTCAATGGTAAAGTATAAAATAGTATTTGAAATACTTATGATGGAAAGGCATAAAATTTGATGGATAGAATCTATTCTAAAACGTATTCACTGATATATAGGAAACTCGAAAGGCAAGGGTATACTCACGGATTTCTGAGATAGAAGCACGATAGAGGTAAGTGGATCACTCTCTCTTACATGTGGTGTTTCCACAAGCCAAGTTTATTCTTTTACTGCCAAACTCGTACTCTTGAAAGTATTGATATCCTTGTGTTCCACATTTTGATATTTTCTATCTTATGGACATATCATTGACTGATGTATCACTGTTATCATGTTTCACTGTGCTTTGAAAGCACATATGTTATTACTATCCACTTTGTGATATTGTTCTATCTCGTGGACATTGCTTGATTGCTATATCATTGTTATCATGTTAAACCATGCCTTGAAAGGCCTACTACTATATCCTCATTGAATGAATGATATTCCATTTTTATATTCTATGGAATTACTATGATCATGACATGTTTATGGACACGGGAGTTGTGCTCAGACACAACACCCATCTGATGCTATCTGATTGAATGGGACCTACGGGTTAAGTCCGTGAACGGACAAATGGCAATTTATTGGAATTGACTAGGGGGTATGCCGGGCCCCAAAAGATCGAGGGTCTGCCGAGCCCTGAAACAGAATAACAGCATCTCTTATGATTAACAGAACTTGATTGTTGAATGGCACTATTCCTTATAATTCTTCAAGTCTCGAAAGACTTGCATTGATTGATTTGATTGTGATCGGTTCATTGTGGCAGTACTTCATTGTTGTTATATTTTCATTTTACACTATTACTTCTGATTGTGTATTGTGATTACTTTTCATTGGCCCTCGTGGCAATTGTTTCCATTGGCCCTCGTGGCAATTGTTTCCGATTGGCCCTCGTGGCAATTATGTTCATTGGCTATCACAGCATCTCCTTCCTTATGATTGGCTATCATTATCTTATTCATGGATTCACATTGATCATCGATACCAGTGTTGGAGATCTGTTTTACTTACTAAGCTTTGTAGCTCACTCCACCCCATTTACCCCCATTTCAGGTGATGACGCTGCGAGACCCCAGTAGGAGTCTGAGAGCGTAGGGGGACATTTTGAAGTATTGTATCAGTCTATGTTAGTTCTCCCATGTATTCACCACCCCTGGTGCTGGTTACATTTTAGTTCTCATTTTGAATTTTGTAGAACTATGTCATGTATTTAATAGATTTTCGCTGTTAAATTTATTTTAAAGACTTCCGCTGGATTACTGTAATAGATAAAGACTTTCACTGTTTATTGTTTAAAATTTTTAGTACATTGCATATTAGTACTATGATATAGGAATGGAAAAAGTAGGGACGGCCTTCGAGTTGGCCCCGCGACACGAAATCCGCATAGGGTGGGTTTCGGGTCGTGACATCTGATCCCCCTTTTTTGAGTGTTCAACAGGTCGCGGAGCCCAGATTTATTGCGAGTTGAAAAGTGCAGCATCAGTTTGGTGCCATCTGTGGGAAAGACTAATCTCCAAGTGCTCTATTCACAAACTTATCTTTTTCCTCACCGGAAAACCATGGCCCCAAATCTCCGACCGTGACAAAATAGTCAGAATTCACAAAGCTCTTAACATCGGCTGCCTGCTCCACGAGCAAGGGGGCCAACGGTTGATCCCATGCGACAAGAGATCGAATCAATCAAACGACACAATGACCTGGTGCAGGAACAGTTGTTTGCCATATCTAGAACACTGGCAACGCTCACACAGAATCAAGGGACGAGGCCTCTTAACCCGTCGGTCAATATTGCTGCGGGAATACAACCCCCTCTTACCACTCAGAATGAAGAGCCCCATGAGCAAGCTCCAAATAACCAGCCTAGGCACCCCCAGGGTGTTGCTCGCATTGGCAGAGATCCACAACCGGCAGTAGCCCCAGGCTGGGGAACATCAGCCTTCATCCCTGGCGTCCATTACCGGAGCACTACTAGAGCCCCAACTCCAAGGGCTTCGGGAGCACATCCGGCACCATAGGAGCCTCATCCCCAAGCAGCACCAATCCCTCCAGTTCGTAAGCCTCTTCCATCCGAAGGACGTATTCAGCCCGACTACGCTGAAGCCGAGGCTGCAAGACAAGGTTCACAAGAGGTCCGGTTCAAAGACCCATGGAGGGTCGAAGAAATTGCCGAATCTATAGACCGAACAGTAGCTTTGAGAGGTGCCCAGAACCCTCCAGAGCATGATGAGTTGGCCATGCTGCTCGGAAGACTTGCCACCCCATTCACTCACGCCATCATGACAAAAGAAAGGCCCAGGAAGTTCATGGTGCCAAAGCTCACCCTGTACGATGGGACTAGAGACCCAGGAGATCATCTCTCGCACTACTAGCATACGATGGCCCTCCACGGGGCCTCTGATGCTTTTATGTGCCGAACTTTCATTACCAGCTTGAAGGGAACTGCTCTGAAATGGTTCCACCACCTCCCTCCAAACTCAATTACCGGCTTCTATGAGCTCGGTAGGCAATTCCTGGACAGATTTATGACCAACAGAAGGCTCAAAAGGGGACCAGAATTCCTGTTAAACATCAAGCAGACTAAAGAGGAGTCCCTCAGAGCCTACATTACGCGCTTTAATACCGAACTCACGGAGATCATCGACTGTAGCCCAAGATTCCTTGTAGCTGCCTTAACTACTGGACTTGCTCACGGTGGCTTCAGAGATTCATTGACGAAAAGCCCTCCTGCCGACATGGCGGCATTAATGGACCGGGCCAGAAAGTACATCAACTTGGAAGAAGCCAACCGCACATTTCAGAAGGGCAAGGAGCAGAACCAGAAGGATAATCCAAAAAGGGAGGATCATAAGAAGGAGGACCACAGAAGAGACTCTAGCAAGAAGAGGGCCAGGAGTCTAGAAAAGAGAACAACACCTAGGGTTGTTTACAATTCTGGACCAAGAGAGTTCACTAACTTTACTCCCTTTGAACACTACACCGAACCAGGTACTCCGGCAGATTCGAGATCGGGAAAACCTGAGGTGGCCGGAACCAATCAAAGAAGATCCTAACCTTCGGGACCAAAGTAAGTATTGCAATTTCCATAAAGATCATGGACATACGACTAACTCATGCAGGACCCTTCGATATGAGATAGAGCAACTCATAAAGAAAGGATGTCTTCGGGAGTTTATCAAGCAGGACGGAAAGGCAGAACCCCCAAGAAGACAAGCCTCAACAACGGCCAAACCAGAGGCCTGAGCAGAGGCAGGAGCAGAGGGAAGGACGAAACGAGCCTCAGAGGCAAAACAACCATGTCATTTACATCCTCCATGCCGACTCCCCAATTACAGGAATGTCAAATAGGGCGAGAAAGAGATATGCTCAGGAGGCTAGGGCTGCCCTAGGCGTATTACAGATCTCCAACGTTGAAAAAAGGCTCAAGCAAGAGCCGGAGATTTAGTTCACAGAACAGGACCTGGCTGGGGTACATTGTCCTCACAGTGATGCCCTCGTCATCACCCTCAAGATTGCCAACTTCGAGATCAGAAGAGTCCTGGTTGACACCGGTAACTCCGTCAATATACTGTTCCATGAGCCACTTAAACAGATGGGAATGGACCACGACAACATCAAGCCTACTACTGCCATAATGGCAGCCTTTGATGGTAATCTCAATACCCCATTGGGAAGAATCGACCTTCCTACTACTGTAGGAGAGGGAGAAGGGCAGAAAACCACCATCTCAGAGTACATGGTGTTGAATATGAAATCTCCCTACAATGTCATAATTGGGAGACCATGGTTACACCAGATAGGGGGCGGTCACCTCGACCCTCCATCAATGTCTGAAGTATGTCCACAATCAGAACGTTCACTCTGTTAGAGGGTGTCAACCCACTTCCCGGGAGTGCCATGCCATTGCACTCAAGGAGAAGACTACTAAATAGCAATTACAGTATACTCGGGACTGTGCAGATCCAGTTCTCTCCCATACTCCCGAGGAGGAAGGTTGCCATTCCAGCATCGAAGAACCTCTAAGCCTAAGGGGACGAGACAGCCGAGCCAAACCCATTGGTGAGCCCATCAAAGTGTTGGTCAGTTCAGAGTCAGAGGGGCGTTATTTGTACATCGGCCCAGATCTGACACACACCGAGCAGGAGAAAATAATCAAGTTTCTGAAAGACAACCTCTCTATGTTTGTTTAGGAGAGCAAAGATATGGAAGGTATAGATCCTAACCTCATAACTCACAAGTTGATGGTAGATCCAGATCACCCACCTGTCAGACAGAAGAGAAGGTCGATTGCTCCAGAACGGCATCGGATTATAAATGAGGAAGTCCAAAGGCTGCTTGAAGCCAAGATGATACGAGAAGTGTTCTACCCTGAGTGGCTAGCCAACACCGTCCTGGTCAAGAAGAAAAATGGCAAGTGGAGGGTCTGCGTTGATTATATAGACCTCAATAAGGCATGCCCCAAAGACAGCTTTCCACTGTTAAGGATAGATCAACTGGTTGATGCCACCGCGGGGCACGAGCTCATGAGTTTATGGATGCCTATTCTGGGTATAACCAAATTTAGATGTACCCTCCAGACCAAGAGAAGACAGCCTTCATAACCGAACGAAGTCTCTACTGCTATAGAGTAATGCTTTTCGGTTTGAAGAACGCTGGAGCCACATACCAGCGGTTGGTGAACAAGATGTTTAGCCCGCTGCTCGGCAATACCATGGAGGTATACATTGATGATATGCTGGTCAAAAGTCTGCAGAAAGGTAGTCACCTCCATCACTTAGCCCAAACCTTCGATATCCTAAGACAACACAAGATGAAGCTCAACCCCTCGAAATGTACCTTCGGGGTGACGAAGGAAAAATTCTTGGGATACATTGTCTCTCAGAGGGGTATCGAAGCTGACCCCACTCAGATCCAAGCTCTGATTGGACTGAAGTCACCGGAAACCAGAAAAGACATTCAGGCGCTGAATGGCAAAATCGCGGCACTAAGTAGATTTATCTCCAAATCTACTAATCACTGCCTACCTTTCTTCAAAGCCCTAAAGGGCAACAAAGCTTTACAGTGGATGAAAGAATGTGAGAAAGCTTTTCAAGAACTGAAGGAGTATCTAGCCTCTCTAGAACTTCCGTCAAAACTAGTACAGGGGGAAAAACTATTCTTGTACCTTGCAGTCTTTAAAAACGCGGTCAGCTCCGCATTAGTCAGACAGGACAGGGGAGTACAGAGGCCCATATTCTATGTTAGTAGGGCACTACTCGACACAGAAAAGAGATATCCAGAAGTGGAAAAGCTAGCCTTCGCTTTGGTGATATCAGCTCGGAAGCTCCGACCTTATTTCCAAGCTCATCCAATTGAAATCCCAACTGCCTATCCTCTGAAGTCAATATTGAGGAAGCCTGAGGTGTCGAAAAGATTAGTAAAGTGGTCTGTGGAGTTAGGATGTGCCATGAAACTCCATCAAAGGGCAGGTCTTGGCTAATTTCGTTGTCGAGTTCACCCCGGCACTTCAAGACAAGGCACAGCTCATCGAAACTTCAGGAACCTGGCTGCTCCACATCGATGGATCGTCAACCGATCAGGGCTCAGGAGTAGGCCTGGTATTACAGTCCCCTGATGGGCTCTCGTCAAAAAAAACATTCAGCTTGGGATTCAAAGCTTCCAACAATGAAGCAGAATATGAAGCCCTAATCCTAGGCATGAAGTTGGCTCTGGAATGCGAGGTTCAGAACCTTAAAGTCTTCTCAGACTCCTAACTGGTGGTAAGCCAAGTCCTGGGAGAATTCTCCATTAAAGATGATAGGATGCTTCGGTACTCCGAACTGGTGAACCACTTGAAGCATTCCTTCTAGACGTTCACTATCCAAAAAATAGAAAGAAGCCAGAACTGCAGAGCAGATGCTTTGGCAAACATGGCTTCCCGCCTTAAGTCTGAAGCAAACTCCAGAGTAAAAATCTCCTACCAGCCAGGACCCAGCATAGAGGAAGCCCAAGTTGCCCAAATTGCTGAACAGTCCCAGAACTGGATGACTCCAATCCTCCAGTACCTAGAATCCAGGCTCCTCCCAGAAAACAAAAACAAAGCCAAGAGAATTCCGAATCAGAGCAGCTCGGTACTTGATCCTGAACAACAAGCTTTACAGAAGGTCTTATTCTCAACCTCTGTTAAAATGCTTAGCTCTAGAAGAATCACAATATGTCTTGGCTGAAATACATGAGGGTATCTGCGGGAATCATAATGGGGGCAGAACGATAGCTCACCGAGCTCTGACTCAGGGCTACTACTGGCCTAGGATGCTAAGGCAGGCTAAGGAGTATGTCCAGAAGTGTGACAAATGCCAAAGATTTACCCCATATCAACACCAGCCTCATCACGAGTTCATCCCGATTACTAGTCCTTGGCCCTTTGCTCAGTGGGGGATGGACATCGTGGGTCCATTACCAAACGCCCCACCAAACAGGAAGTATCTCTTGGTAGCCATTGACTACTTCTCTAAATGGGCCGAAGCTGAACCTCTAACACACATCACAGAGAAGGAAGTTGAGAACTTCACCTGGAAGAACATTGTTTGCAGGTTCGGTATACCACATGTGGTTATCTCTGACAATGGGACACAGTTCACTGGTAAAGGCTTCAAGAAATTCTATGAAAATCTCAACATTAGACAACACTTTGCCTCTCCAAGCCATCCACAAGAAAATGGGCAAGCAGAGGTCACCAACCGAACGATCCTTGATGGATTAAAGAAAAGGTTGGAGTAGGCCAAAGGAAAGTGGGCAGAAGAACTCCCTAGAGTTCTTTGGGCCTACAGAACAACCAGAAGAACTCCCACCTCCGAAACTCCCTTCTCTCTGGCCTACGGTACAAAAGCAGTAATCCCGGTTGAGATCGGTATGCCAACTTTAAGGACTGAAGCCTTCGAGCAAAAATCTAATGATCAGCAGCTAGCGGAAAATTTGGATGTGCTTGAAGAAAAAAAGGATCAAGCCAGCATCAGGATGGAAGCCTATCAGTAGAGAATGGTCAACAAATCCAAGGTGGGGCTCAAGACAGTCAGCTTTCAAGTCGGAGACTTTGTCTAAAGAAAAGTCTTTCAAAACACCAAGGATCCCACTATGGGAAAGTTGTCACCAAAGTGAGAAGGCCCCTACAGAGTGACGAAGGTTGTTAGGCCTACCACCTACTAGCTAGAAGACATGACTAGGAAGCCTATTCCTAGGCCATGGAACATGGAACATTTACGGAAGTATTATCAATAGAGATGTCTCTTTCTTTTAATACCTCCATAGAATGATCATCTTTTAATGCACAGGCCTCCAGAACCTGGTCATCTATAATGCACAAGTCTTAGTACTTGGTCCATCTTTTAATGCAGAGGCCTCCAGAGCCTGGTCCAGCTACAATGCACAAGCTTTAGTGCTTGGTCCATCTTTTAATGCACAGGCCTCCAGAGCTTGGTCCATCTACAATGCACAAGCCGTAGTGCTTGGTCCATCTTTTAATGCACAGGCCTCCAGAGCCTGGTCCAGCTACAATGCACAAGCCTTAGTGCTTGGTCCATCTTTTAATGCACAGGCCTCTAGAGCTTGGTTCATCTACAATGCACAAGCCTTAGTGCTTGGTCCATCTTTTAATGCACAGGCCTTCAGAGCCTGGTCCATCTATAATGCACAAGTCTTAGTACTTGGTCCATCTTTTAATGCACAGGCCTCTACAGCCTGGTCCAACTACAATGCACAAGCCTTAGTGCTTGGTCCATCTTTTAATGCACAGGCCTCCAGAGCCTGGTCCAGCTACAATGCACAAGCCTTAGTGCTTGGTCCATCTTTTAATACACAGGCCTTCAGAGCCTGGTCCATCTACAATGCACAAGCCTTAGTGCTTGGTCCATCTATTAATGTACAGGCCTCCAGAACCTGGTCCATCGACAATGCACAAGCCTTAGTGCTTGGTCCATCTTTTAATGCACAGGCCTCCAGCGCATGGTCCATCTTTTAATGCACAAGCCTCCAGAGTCTGGTCCATCTATAATGCACAGGCCTTCCGAGCCTGGTCCATCTTCAATACACAGATTCTATGATTCAATCCATCCAAAGACAGAAGTTCCAAACATCTTCAACTAAAATTTCCTAGATCGGAATACCTCAGAGCTGATACCTAGATTATTTGGCTTATGTACCAGCAAGCAACAAATACTACAGTACCGAGCAGGCTGAAAGTACTTTGATTCAAGACTTCAAGTTTTATACAAGTTTCTTTGATCTACTCTAAGAACATACATAAAAGTTTGTCATCGGAAGTGCACGAAAAGGTATTTTAACTCCAAAAGAGCACATTCAAATACAAAGAACATCAGATCTGAGAAGAAGGAACTTAATTTTGTTGCTGATTCAGAAAGTTTACATCAGTAAAAGAAGACTGGAAATAAAACAAATACAGAAAAGCTACAACAAATACATCACTACGTTCTTGCAACATCATGGCTTTCTTCCTTGAATGTGAAAGGGACTCAAGTTCCAAACTTCCATTCCCACCATCGCCGGCTCCATTTGAAAGGAAGGAACCCTGAACCCCAATCTGTAGCAAGAAGCACCCAGGCCATTTCATCATCACTATCACTGATCTCAATACCAACGGATGATGAGGGCTCTGGGTCTTAGGGGACCTCCATTCTCCACCTTCGTTTCCCTCAAAATCGGCATGATACCCCAGTCGATTTGAGCAAGGGTCTCTGCCAAGACGCAAAGGGAAGGAGACATCTATCACGACCCGAAACCCACCCTCTACGGATTACCGGATCGCGACCGCCGCCCCGAGACCCGAAGGCCCCGAGACAAGGCTCGCATCTGCAGCGGTATCGAATAGATGTGCTACACATGATTGCGGAAGCGTGAAAAACTTTTTCTTTTCTTTTCTCATTTTTAAATTATGCACATCCGTCCGATACTGCTGTTCCATACTTAACATACATGGTTACACATTCAGAGTATAACTAAAACTTAAAGACTTCATACATTAATACAATACATATTCGGTTGCCCTGAGGGCCTATTACATATTCTTACATTGTCTATTAATACAAAACGTACTACTAATGTTCATAGGTTCTTCAAAAGAAACTACTTAAACACATCCTTCCAAAAACAGCTAGACTCATCGTTGTTGTCCTTAAGACCCTGTCTGCTACATCACCTGAAAGGGGGGTCCGAACAAAGTCCGGGTAAGCTAATCTAAGCTTGTGAGCAATTCCAGTGTTCGTCATGGGGTTTTCAATTAGCAATGGTTTTTAGTACATAAGAGTTGTAAATCATTCACTGCCAATTGCTTATACAATTTAGAATACAAAGTACATGCATTCTTAAAACAGATAGCTTTGAAACATTTTAAGTATCCAAGCTATGCTTATACTTGTCAAATGGAGTATATAACTCGAATATATGCATTTCATAAATAGATAGCTTTGAAACATTTAAAGTATTCAAGCTAAACTCGTACTTCGTCAAATAGAGTATATAACTCAAACATATGCATTTCAAATAAATAGCTTTGAAACATTTAAAGTATTCAAGCTAAGCTCGTACTTCGTCAAATAGAGTATATAACTCAAACATATGCATTTCAAATAAATAGCTTTGAAACATTTAAAGTATTCAAGCTAAACTTATACATATGAACTTTAAAACATATAACATATCATGCATTTCTTAAATAGAGTATATAAAACTCAAACATATGCATATTGAAAATGAGAGTAAAAACCTGCTTCCATTTTCAAATCATTTGTCATCTTATCACTTCCATTAGTGGAATCCGTTTCGAACCGGACTCCCATCTTACTTATAAATGAAGATATCTCATTTGCCTAGGGGATTAGATCCTGCTACCGGGCATTTCACATGACAGGTCAATGAGTTACAATAAGAACCCAAAATACTGACTATGTGGTTTTTGACAGGTCAATGAGATCCGAAGAAACCCAAAATACTGCCTGTGTGCTTATGCACCATTATCTTATAAAATATTTATCATGTGACTTTTCTCATAGATGCTTTTCATAAATTCGTAATAAACATTCGTATACTTGAAATAAGCAAATTCAGAATATTTAACAATGATTGCATTTTAACTAGACATGCTGAAAAGTATTTGAAGGAAAAACTGTTGCAGAAACCAATCACTAAGCATGTCACAATGGGGTTATAAAATAGAACAATTAAAAACTGAATCATGTAAATACTGAATTTGAAACTTCAAATACTTCATATCTTTGAACTTAAAACCTTTTTAAATCCATGGAGTTAAATCTCCAATTCAAACACAGGGTTACTCACCTTGGTTTTTAGGGTTAGTGCTAAAATGCGCTTTCCCACTTTCCTTGTAGTTCCTAAGAACAATTCATAAACATCTCATCAACTTCATATTCATTGTAATATCATTTCGATATTCCTTAACTTATGCTTAAATCGTATTAGATCCTAAAACGATTTCATTATTTCATATGCACCTAACTTAATTCGTATTCTTAACCCATGACACAATTTAATGTGTTAGGAATTGAATTTATTTCAATTTATATCTTCTGGGAGTTCCATTAACTTTAATTTAAAGTTATTTATTTGACATGTTTACTTGTCGTGTCTTTTCGTATTTCATTTCTCGTACTTGCCTCAATTTAGTTCTTTGGCAATATTTCAGTTCATAGTCATCTAACAGATGCTGTTCATCAAATTTTATGTCTTTTTATTTTAGACATTTCTTTTGGTTAAATAGACTCTACCATTGAGTCCGGAGTGTCGAAGAAAGTCGGTTTAGGCTTTCCTAACATTTAATTCGGACTGTTATATGTAAAAGGGCAAAATAGTCATTTTATCGTTTTACGTGTCATATCTTTCTGTACTTCGTTTCGTAATTTGGACTCCATTTTTTAGTCCGGGATGTCAAAGAAGGTCAATTTAGGTCTTCTCTGATTTCATTTTGGCTTTAGGGGTACCAAGGGTATTTTGGTCTTTTTATCCCTTTACGTGTCTTTATTTTTTGGGACCCCGTCTCGTGTTGTGGACCTCACCATTGGACTCAGAAGGTCCGAGATAGTAAGAATACACTAATAACTTGTAAATTTTGGTTAAAGGGGCATTTTGGTCATTTATCCCTTATGTGTTTTTATTTTTCGGGGCCCGTCTTGTAAAACGGACCCTACCATTAGTCTCAGAATGTCCAAAATAGTAAAAATACACTATTAATATGCTTAATCTGGACTTCATTTGCTCTATTTATTACCCAAAGGTATAATAGTAATTTTTACTTTATTTATTAAATAATTAAATTTATTATTTAATTATTTAATTATTCTTCCAGGGGTCTAAATGCATAAATTTTCCCTCAGTTGGGCCTCAGTATAATTTTTCTAAAGCCCAGGGGTGAATCCATAAATATAGGAAGTCATGGTTTATTTTATTTTAAATAAAACAGAAAACTAGGGGGTTCGGTCCAAGTATAAGTGAACCGGTCCGGTTCAGTTGCAAACCAACCGGTCTATCCGGTTTATTTACAGGTGGCTGACGTCATGATGACGTCAGCCCTAGCGTCCATTTAATTTAAACCATATTCAAAACGTCGCCGTTCCATTTAATCGGTGGCAAGCCCAGAGGCTGCCACCTGTCCGAGTTGACTCAGCCTCATTTTAAAAGCCGAGTCGACCCGTCTTCTTCTTCCCCACGAGACCCACTGAAAACCCTAATTTCCGAATTTCATTTCTTCCTATTTCGTGCAGTTTGGATCCATGGATCCTCACTGTTTTTGTCCCAAAACGTTCCTAAGGTATGAAAGACCAACTTGGCATTCATTTTAGACTTTAAAACCCCTTCGTATGTTCGGTTTAGGATATGATAATCCGAACTGTAATTCGGTCCTAGATGCTCATTCTTGAGCCAAATCACTTACGGTTTGTTCCATAATGATCCTCTATTCATGAGGTTTCAGTTTTTATTTAAAGAAACAGATTAAATCATGAGTTTCAAGGTTTGGGGTGTAAACCCGTAACCTGCAACTTGGTGTTGAAGGGTCATTTTTTGAGCTTTATGGTCATGGTCATATGTTTTTAGCATGCTCATAATATCTACTTTAAGTCTTGATAAGCCGAATCAAGTTTAAAGGAAGTCGATTCAAACCTGCCATGGGCAAGGTCTTCAATGGCTGTCTTAACTGGGTTTCGTGTTTTCAGTCGTTTTCATAGCCCATTTTCATGCTAAATACACGTCTAGATATACATTTAAGCATCATATATACAAATCATAACCTAATCTCTTAACACATGCAAAATATTCTAGAGAGAGAATTTTTAGAGTTTTCATGGGTTCACCTTTCACCACTGTTATTCTCTTTCTTCCTTGCTCTAAATCTCTTCTTCTATCTCCTCAGTTCCTCCTTCTCTGATTTCTTTCGTATGAAGCAAAGCATGCTTTGCATGCCTTGCTTTTAAAGAGAGAACCGACCTCTCTCTCTCCTGTTCCCTCTCTCTCTCTCTCTCTCTGATTTCATAGCCCTACTCTAGACCTCCCATCTCATAAATTTTGCTTTTCTTCTTTCAACTTTGCATTAAATTGTTGCAAGATATTTATACATATAATATATACATATATACACACATACACATATACTTGACAACACACACACACACATTCACACACTGTTCACTCCTTCTACTTTATTCATCTACATGCATACATACATGTTTCCATATACATACATGTATACTTCACTTTATACACTTACATATAATATTTAATTAATATAATATTTCTTATACCTTAATTAATTAATAATTAAATTAATTAATTATTTTTTTTAATTCTCGTAATACGTGTCATATGACCCGGTATCCCGGGTCGGGATATTACAACATCCCACCTTCGTCTTCATCACCGATGCTCCAAGCCTCGGTTGAATCAAGGAGGGACCACCTCCAATCGGAGAAATCTCGACTGGATGCTAAGATGGACAAGAAGATCTTCGCCTCCTCTAATCCTTCCTTGGAGATTGAATCAATGGGAAGGTTAACTCTCGGCCACAGTTTAATCATTCCCAACTCAGACTGAAAATCGTCAATCATTTTCGGGCAAACGGTAAGCCTCTAAAAGACATTCAAATTCTCTTCGACAGGGGAACAGTCTGAGAGCAAAAATAAAAAGATGGGGCGCAACCGTATGTTCCTCTTTCATATATATAGACCCTCGAAGCCCAAAAGTCACCCAGTTGTATCGTCGGAACGGTTAAATAAAGGGTTGGCCTCGAAAACCCAAAAGACAGCTGTATAAATGAATGACGTATAAAACCTTCCTTTCGGATACTTAGAAGACAAGATACAAGGCTTCCCCAAGCATACCAAACTGGTCAAGCAAACAGAGTCCGAATCACCTTTATACAAAGGCCCTCGGACCAACATACAGACCTCTCAATCTTGGCCATTCCGTTGATCCTTGACGGACCACGTGTATGACAAAAGACCACCAGTTCAGATGTATCCCGGTCCTGGTCTGAATGACCTAAGAGGCAGAAGTCTCAATCATCAGAGTGACAGACACGAGACATCGAATTTCTGCTACAAAACTTGGGTTCAGAACAAACTGCGTCACAATTCTTCAAAATTTACTCTCAATATATGTGACACAAGATTAATGTCAGATCCCTACATGTCTGATTGAAGTTGCCTTCCTATCTCATCCAAAGAGGGAGAAGCAATTAGAACTAGTCTACAATCATGTCTTATCGCAACTACAGTTCTGAAGACAACCGCCAACCGTTAAAAGCTAATCTAGGAGGGCTCCAGAACAGCCTCACTTGCAGCAGTTTCTCACATCAACCACAAATTCAAAGGAAATACTACATGGGTCAACCAAACACAAAAGAAATGGGATGAAGGCATTTGAGGAAGAAAATATTGTTTCATTCAGCAAAATGGCCTGTTACACTGGAAGTTTAAAAAAAAAAAAAAAAAAACAACTAAACTAAAAACAGATATCCTAAGCCTAATCAGCAGAAGCAGGCTCAACGGCAGGGGAAGGATCAGCAGGAGCAGCATCAACCATCTAACTCGAGACAACAACTTCCGTGGGATCGGCAGGGAGAACGTCGACCACCTTGCTCGAAACGCAACCTCGGGAGAGGTAACCCCTAGAGGAACAATCAAGGATATGTCGAAATCGAAAAATTTAGCAAGGAACCTAGTTCGGAAGTTGTTAAAGCCGAACATGATCAGGGTGTTGGCCATTCCTTCCAGTTCCATCTTCATCTCCATCTCGTTCTCCAGCTTGGCCTGCTCCACTACATCATTAAGCTTTTGATTGTATTGATACCGCATGCCATCCATCTTCCTCTGCAGCCTCTTTGCTTGCTGAACGACAAGGTTTTTCTCTGACTCCATGACGACCAGAGAATTCTGGGACTCCTTCAGCCTCTCTGCAGAGTCGTGAGCCTCGGACATAGCAGTACCGAACTGAAGCTTGACCTCGTCCAGCTCAGCCAGAAGTTTGTCAACCTCCTCTGAAGGGGGAGAGACCTCCGTCAGAGCAGAAAGGGTGTGCATGGTCTGCAGTGTACAAAGCAAACAGTTCAGTACTGGCCAAAACACTTGAAAAAAAGGGAAAAGAGATAAAGACCCAAAGAATTCACCTTAACCTGAAGAGCAGCCAAATCAGCAAGAAGCTTCTCCGACTTTTGGGGCCTAGGTTTGATCGAGCCTTTGGCCCAAAAGTCCCTCAGAATCTTTTTGGCCCCCTAATTGCCAGCACCAGAGGCCACCGAGGATGACGCCCCCTTGCCCGCTTGTTTGGATGGGGCTGGGGGGACCACCGAAATTAGGGCGGGTGCCTCTTTCTCCCCCTTAGTGGGCTCAGGAGAGATCGAAAGCAACCTCCGCCTTTTTGTCTAGAGGGGAGGGTCTGCTGTGGAAGAAGCCTCCTCCACTGCCACAGATGAAGATGGCTCGGTCTCCCACCTTGCCATCATACCCTTTGCAAGCTCTTCAATACTTCCCCTGGCAGCCATCAACTTATCACGATTAACAATGAAGGAATGGTCTCGGTTGCTAGCTGTAAAAGCTTCTTGTATTGCTCCTGAAGCACAGGAGAAAAGCCCGGTCTCTTCCACAAACTCCTAACTGCACAAAAGATACAGAGATTAATCAGCTTGGCAAGTGGCGCACAAAACAAAATCAAAGCAGGCACGAAAAAATTGGGTCTCACCCTTTCGCCTAGTGGTTTGAGGGAATATTGAGAATTGGCCTTGGAAATCCTTGTATTCCCATCCTCCTTTAATGAAGAAATACCACTTCTTCCAGGTCTTGCTAAAGAAGGGCACGAAAGAAAGGGGTCTGAACCCATTATCAAAAGACATATAATAAAGGCCTTTCGCCCTCATGTATTTCAGATCCATATTACTACAGATCAGGTCAAGGGACACGTCGACATTATTCATATGCCCCAACACTATGAAACTTGACAGATGTCTCCAACTATTAAGATTCAGGTCTGCAGGACAAAGGTTGAACCAACAGAAGAATTGTTTTACAATGTCAGGAAGGGGGAGTGTCAGTCCCATTTCAAACCAAGCCAAATAGGCACAGATTTCCCCCGCTCTAACATCACGTGGACGATCTAGAGGGTCCGGGACCCTAAAAGTAACGTTTGAAGGGAGATTGAATTTCTCCCACAACTCTACCAACATCTTCTCAGTAATCGCACTCTCACCCTCCTCTCTATGGCCAGATCGACCAGAGGTCTCACCAGCCCTATTCGGGGGCTCATCGAATGCGTCAACTATCCTAACCCCCGGACTAGAGGGGGGCTCTACCAATCTATTCTCAGCATCATTAACGGAAGGAAGATTCACGAGTTGTAGTTAAGGAATGGTCCTAGAAGAACTGCCCGAACCAGAAGGTGACCCAGGGCCAGACATGGCGAACAAGAGAAAGTAACGAAGCAAATGAAAGGGAATGCAAAAGGGGCTAAAATCAAACCTGAAATCAAGAAAGACTATGAACACCGGATATCTTTCAAAACTTCAAAATACGTCAACTGGCGGTGCCAGTCTTTGGTACTGTAGAAGCAAGTGCAGAAGAAAGGCATAAAAGTCCTTTCCCCCTCTTTATATACACATTCGAAATATGAGCCCCCCAAGACGATTCGACACAACAGTTAAAGGTAATGATGGCTTCTCAAGTATCGACTGCACAATAAATGACCCATTAAACCAACGTCTCGAAAAATGAAGAAACAAAACGTGTGACTCTTCATAAAGTCCATAACCCTAGTTATGCCCTAGCTCCTAACTAGGGCTCGGAGGGGGGGGAGTAGCTGATATACCACAAACAGACACACCAATCAACTTGAGACACATGTGCTTACAGAACCGATAAACTCGGTCATACAAAGCAGTCACAGCCTTCAGGGCATTCTCATATACATATCCTACAAAGCCGATAAACTCGGTCATACAGAGCGGCCAGAGCCTCCAAGGCATTCTCATGCATATATCCTCCAGACCTTAGGCTTTGCAATATTCACTCAGTATTTCGTATGGTTCCGACCTTATGGTTTCCTTAACAACTGCCGAGCAGGGAATAAGTAAACAGTCTTCAACAAGGAAACTACTATCTATGATTATCTCTATCTACGACACAATACTCCACAAGGTAACTGCAATCTCCGATGATCAAATCCCTATATTCATGGCTCCGAATCCTAATCAACTTAGGAAGGCCACAGTCTATAAATTAAACCCTAAAGGTATGCTTTATTTTGATGCTCATTCTTTGGCTTTCAATACAGTCTTTTCAATTCCGTTTACTTACTTAAGCATCGGAGCAGCTACCGCCGGAGCCAATCCGGTGGTCCTCTGATCCCCCCTTTTTGAGTGTTCAACAGGTCGTGGAGCCCAGATTTATTGCGAGTCGAAAAGTGCAGCATCAGAAGTATTGTACAATCACTACTTTTACATACTTAT
The DNA here is from genome assembly GCA_008638375.1 of Nyssa sinensis. Taxonomy (NCBI): domain Eukaryota; kingdom Viridiplantae; phylum Streptophyta; class Magnoliopsida; order Cornales; family Nyssaceae; genus Nyssa; species Nyssa sinensis. The sequence continues at coordinate 16,626,176 of CM018044.1, forward strand.
AGGAGTTGAGCCTGTTTGTTTCAGCTTGACGAGGTCAGCTTATTGCATTTTTTAGTGAGAAATTAAGTATTTAAATCAAAACTAACTTTTCCAGTTTTCATCGACTTGCATATTTTTTTTTGTTTTAATACATGTAAATTCTTATTTAAAATATAGTATTTTATTAATTAAATAATTAAATAAACAAACTTATAGAGATCTGTCACACACTATTTTTTTTTAGCCAATTGAAGTATTGTACAATCCTTAGTTTTACATGCCCCTAGGAATTGGGGCCATTTGTTTCATCATAAGAAGTTCAGCTTATTGTATTTTTGAGTGAGAAATTAAACATTTAATTCAAAACTAATTGTTTGGGTTTATTAAGGTAGAATCAAATTATGTAGTGGAGCTCATACTTTTTAAATTAGAATCAACTTATTTCAATAAGCTATTGCTTGGTGGTTAATTAATTAAGTTGTTCTACTCTCCTTTATTTTTATTATCTTCTCCACTCTTTTTATTATTTTTGTCATTTTATATTTTATAATTACTTTTCAAAAATTATTGTCAAACACCTAAATATTTTTGATCATCAGCTACTTAATCTCAACAACTACTTAATCCCAATAGTTGCTTAACCAACACTTTTAGACGGTTCAACCAAATAGAAACTCTCAATTAAGGAAATTGGTGAAACCCAAAAATCCCATTATCTACGTATTACATATATAAAGTGCACTACAAATCTCCTTAGAAATAAACAACTCCCTTGAAAAAAGTCACCACTTACCAACGAAGACCAAAAGTCACCACCAACTAGGCTATTCTTAGTTTGCGATCCCATAATTAAAAAAGAGTTGGGTCAACCATTGTCATCTCTCTTCATAGTTGCAAATTGTGAAAAAATATGTCATTAATTCTCGAGTAATGCTATCCATACCAAAAATTTATATTGAAAATAGTTTACAAAATGATGTGACAATATAAGTATTGAATGCATATATCACATCATAAAATGATAAATATATCTAATTTCACAATATCACATAATGTGATAAATAACTTTTGATAGACAAATTTAGTAAGAATAATATTAGCTTTGATTCTTAGCTTTCTCTATTTTGAGCCTTTAAAAAAAGGGATTAATTATAATTACCTCTCTTGTGGTTTCTAACAATTATAGATGTCTCTCCTATAGTTTAAAAATCCACTTTGTCCCCCCTATTAGATTGGTCGGACAAATGGTGTTAACGAAATATGAAAATTTACATATTTACCTTTTTATTTTAGTAACACATTTTTAATAAGAAACAAAAAATCTATTTTTTATTTATTTTTCTCTCTCTGCTCCACCATACATCTCTCTAGCCAAAACTACCTTAGCCCCAAACCAAGTCCCAAGCAGTGCACGCCCCTCTTCTCACCATAACTCTCTGCATTTTCGTCTGTAACACCGCTCTCTGCCGTGTAATCTGCAGCACCACCTGCACAACCCATCGTAGCCCGTCGTCATTGCTTACAAAACGCACTGTCGCCGTAGCCCTTATGATCAGCCGGTGACCAAATTTTTTCCCCTCTCTCTAGCTATCTCTCACTCTCTCATATTGGTAGCTATCACGGGGTTAATTTTTTCTTAGCGGCAATGTCGTCCTAATGATAGCATTGCCTCTACAACCAGCTCTCAATTCGTTAGGCAACACACACACACAGAGTAAATACAATACACAACACAACACACGTTTATAGGGAAATACTCCTAAACCTTTATATTGACATCAATCAAATTACAAAGGAATCCTAATCCGACCAAAGGCTTTCTGCCTCCAATGTAGGACCTTAGTGTGTTTAAATACACCAAAAAAGATAAACGGTTGATACCGTAACTGCCCAACGGTTTGTTGGACTAATATAGCTGCGCCATCTAAGGCATGGTTGTTACTAAGAACTACTCTTGCCTTACTGCCATGCCTCCAAAGCTGCCACCTCTATGGAGCAATTGAAACTGCAGCAGACCACTACCTTCATGGAGGAGAATTTCTTGCCACTTTCTTGTAACTGTTGTGCCAACACATTGCACCCACATGAGTTATATATATACTCACATATGTTATATATATACATATATGTCTGATGTGCGCAAAGCTAGCCCAGCTTTGTCCACGTGTCCAACAACTACGAATACAGCAAACCACCCACGTTTATGGTGAGCTGCACCCATGCCATGCATTCAACTACTTGCATGTTGGGGTGCACCCATGCCATACTGTCAAGTCATGTGTCCCGCACATGCCATGACACTCATTTAGTCAATCTTCAACTGCCATAGTCATTCCCACGTTGCCAATGTAATTCAGCCACTGAGTCATACCGAATTAAGCCATAATTCCATTGAGTTATGCTGTATGCTCCACCCTAATCTAAGTATCCAACACGAAGGGTCCATAGGGTTTGGGCAAGCCATGCCGTGCCAAGGCTTGTTACTTTCATACCTTGGGGTGGTGGGGAAAAAGACCCCTCCTATATAAGTCTTAGGAACAATTGTCAGTCCGATGGGAGTAGATACAATCCCGTGAAACACCACAACTTAGTGGGGGAGACCAACCCCCCCACATATATGTTAAAGTACAATTCCTTGGCCTAACAGGAACAACCATGATCTTTTGCGTAAGGTCATTAGCCACCTTGCTTGCCTAACTTGGATAATGACTTGGTGCAAGGTGCCACCAAGTAAGTCCATGAAAACTAAGCTTACTTAGGGTCTAACAAGCCTTCCCCACCAAGAGAACCCAACGTCCTCATTGAAAAAGACTCCAAGTACTGCTATATCACTTTCTCAACCTGTCATAGCATTATGTCTTTCTCCCACGTTGCTTCTTTTGTCCCCTTTCCTTTCCACTTGACTAAGTACTAGGTCCTTCTATTCTTCTTACTCATTCCCTCGATTCGGTGGTCCAAATAGCCTTGGCCATATCCATGTATTGCTGTTTGATGGTTTGAGGTGCTTATATCCGACTAGTTCTTGAGGAATCAGTTAAGTCTTCATTATCCTTTTTCAAAAAGCTTACATGGAATATTAGATGCAACTTGCATCGATTGGGTAAATCCAGCCTATAAGCCAATCTTTCGATCCATCTAGTGACAACAAAGGGCCCATCATATCATCGAATAAACCCTTTGTGAGCAGTTTTTTGACTTATCTTCTTCCTGATCTGAGGGGTGAGTTTCAGTATCACTCTATCCCCCAAATCAAACTCCACTATTCTGCGACTCTCATCGGCTCACTTCTTGATCCTATTTCTAACCTTTACAAAGAAATCTCCTACTTCTTCAGTCTTTTCCTGCTACAATCTAGCAAATCAATATGCTGTAAGGTATCAGCCTTGGGACTTTTGTTTGGCAATTTCATATGGGGTAAGAGGCTGTTGGCCTATTTCCAACTCAAAAGAGGTCTGACCAATGGATAAGCTCTGTTGTAAATTGTAGCAGAACTGTGCCACATCAAGCAAGTCAACCCAGTTCTGTTGATTTGTTGTTACATAATGCCTCCAATATTCCTCAAGTACAGCATTCACCCTTTCTGTCTGTCCATTAGTCTGTGGGTGATTACTAGTTGAGAAGTTTAACTTTAAACCCATTATCTCGAACAAAGCTGTCCAAAACCTTTTAGTAAATCTAGCATATCTGTTGCTAACAATGCCTAGGGCAAGCCCCCAATGTTTGACAATATGCTTGAAAAATAGTTATGCTGTGATCTCAATAGAACAAATTTTAGGGGCTGGTACAAAAGTTGCATACTTTAAAAATTTGTCAGCCACAACAAAAATTGAAGTATAGTCATTAACTTTAGGCAACCCATTGATGAAATCCATAGAAACACTCTCCCAAGGTCTGCTTGGAATTGGGAGTGGTTCTAAGGTACCTGTCATTTTCTTCCTTTCAATTTTGTCTTGTTGGCACACCAAGTAAGTCCGCACAAATAGTTCAACATCATCTTCCATTCGGGGCCAATAATAGTTTTCAGACAATAGCGCAACAGTCTGCTTCCGGCCTGGATGCCCTGCCTAAAGAGAATCATGAGACTCTTTCAGTAGTAACTGTTTGATGCCCCCAGACTTAGGGACATAAGGTATCCTTCCTTTAGTATAAAGGACATTTTCCTCTACCCAAAACTGTCTCTTGATACCATCCTGGACTTGCCTCAATAGTAGGCTAGTCATAGGATCGCTTTCTATCTAGATTATGATCTTTTCCAACATATCTCCAGCAATAAGGCTTAGGGTCGCAATGTTCTCTTCCACGATTGGCTTTCTATTGAGAGCATCTGCAACTTGATTTGCACTGCCTAGTTTATACTGGATTATATAGTGGAACTACGCCATGAAGTCTTGCCACCTTGTTTGCTTCAAGGTCAACTTCTTCTTGGTTTAAAAGCAACTAATGGCCACATTGTTCATCAGAATAAGAAAATGTTTGCCCAGCAAGTAGTGTCTCCAAGTATTGACACAATGTACCACTCTTGTCATCTTCTTCTCGTGCATCGAATACCGCCTTTAAATGTCATTAAGCTTTCTACTTTCGAAAGCCACTAGATGCTCCTCATACACTAAGACACCTTTAATAGCAAAATCAGAAGCAATAGTCTACACCTCAAAAGGTAAATCAAAATTAGGAAGTTTCAGAATAGGGTCACTAGTCACCGCTACCTTCAAGCGATTGAATGCCTCCTAGCATTCATGAGTCCACTTCTATGTTCTTTCCTTTCGTAGAAGATCTGTTAAAATTGCCACCTTCTTTGAATAGTTCTTAACGAACTTTCTGTAATAGTTGGCTAAACCCAAGAAAGACCAAAGTTCTGTCACCTTAGTTGGTACTGGCCATTCAATAATAACAGTAATTTTCTTTGGGTTCATCCGCACAGTACCCTTCAGAAATCATATGACCAAAGAACATGATTTCCTTCTAGCCAAACTCACACTTCTCGCTTTAAGTATAGTTCTGCTTCCCTCAACTTAATCAATGTCAACCTTAAATGATTAACATGTTCCGCTGAGGTCTGACTAAAAACAACTTTATCATCTAAATAAATGACAATAAAACAATCAATGTATTTTTGAAATATGTTGTTCATAAAGTACAGAAAGTTGCAGGAGCATTGGTTAAGCCAAATGGCATGGCCAAGTACTTATAAGAGCCATACCTTGTAACACAAGTTGTTTTGGACTCATCCCCCTCTATAATTCTGGCGTGATAATACCCAGCCTGCAAATCCATCTTAGTAAAGTATATTGCCTTCCCAAGTTTGTCAAACATCTCATCAAGTATAAGGACTGGATAGTTGTTTCTGATTGTCAATTTGTTAAGAGCTTTGTAATCAACATAAAGCTTAAGAGAACTATCCTTCTTCTTTTGAAATAGAACAGGAGCACCATATGGCACTTTAGAGGGCTGGATAAAACCAGCCTTCAAAAGACCAGTGAGTTGTTTTCTTAACTCAGTAAGCTCAGAGGGAGCCATGCGATAAGAGGCTTGAGCAGGGGGTTTAGCACCAGTAATTAGCTCAATTTGGTGGTCAATCTCCCTTCTCAGCGGTAATCTGGGCAGACGCTGATCTGGCTTCACATCCTTGAACTCAATAAGCAATTTCTGTATAGGTTCAGGTATAGGCTACAGTTCTTCCTTTGTTTCTTCCTCAAACAACATGGCCAGATAAGTCATTTGCCTTTTTCCAAGTCCATCTTTGAGTTATAGTGCTGACACCATCTCCACTGCACTTCCGGTTTTACTTGAAGAAACAAAACAAAGACTTGGCAAGTCTATGATAAAAAGACCTTGTAGATGAGGCATAACAGAAACCTTCGCATTTGTAAAGAAATCTACCCCAAGAATCACCTAGAAATCATCCAAGGGGACCACCATAAAGCTGCATTACCTTGCCAATTGCCAACTTTCAAGGGAACATCTTTAGCCATTCCACCGACTGGTTTTGCTTCTAAATTTATGGCTTGATTCTGCTAGAACCACTAACCAGAGAAAGACCAAGCCACTGTACTTTGCGATCAGAAATAAAGTTGTGAGTCACTCTAGTATCGATCATAGCATAGATAGCAACATTTTTCAACAGGACCTGCACATACATCTACCCCTTTTTAGCCATTGGTTCCTCTCTCTGAACTACATTCAAAAGCTGGAGAGGGTTGACTCGTGTGGGTTCCTCTGAAAGGTCAGAAGTGGAGCCTTCTGCAACGGTGTGGGTGTGGACCATTGTAGATAAAACAACCCTAATTCTTGGGGTAGTTCATGGCACGTTATGGACCGTTGTAGATAAAACAACCCTTTCCATTCTTGGATGTGGAAGCTTTATCTGTACTTTTTTTCTGTCGAAGTAAAAAAAATAAATTTTCTGTCCTTCTTCTTCTTGTTAAAACCCTTTCCTTTCTATTGCTCCTTTGATTTACCTTTATCATCTTACTCTGCATAATTTGACTGTGGGCGATAATCAATAAGAACATCAATAGCCACCATTGCTGTAGGCAAGTGTTTAACGCCTTGCTGCCGCAATTCTGACTGCGCCCATCCTTGCAGTCCAGCCATGAAGTTGAACAGTTTATGTAATACCTCGACCCGAGTTAACCAGTACCTGACCCGGGTTGGACCAAACCATGAAATATAACCACGAACTGTAAGCCAATATATAACATAAATAAAATTGGATGTACATTAGACTGTTATGTTTAATTACGACACATGGGTACGAGAGGTAGGCAGCCACGAGTGTCCGGGTGCCGCTGCACCGGAAGCCCGATTTTACAAAAAAATGCTCAAGTAAATAGATATATTTATCTTCATAGAAATTTATACACATGTGTGTACAAGTGAATAATTATTATTATATAATATATATATATATATATATATATATACAGTCAGTTAGATTATATATATATATATGAATATAATTAAATGAAAAGAATCAAATGGGAAAGAGTGGTAGAAGGTTGAAGAAGAAAGAAGAGGTGCCATGTGTACGGCTGTGAGGGATGTGAAGATGTGTGTGTCATGTGTTGCTGATACATGCAGTGAAGAAAAAAAGAAACGAACGTGTGTGGTGTCTCTATAATTTTACAGGTGGCACTATCACCGACCCAAGGTCGGTCGAGTCGGTTGGATAATTAGAAAGAAAGATAGAGCTAGAAAGAACTGGAGACTGAGAGAAACTGAAACGCAAGAGAGAGAAACTATAGCAGAAGCAGAACCAAGGAACCCAGGTGAGTGGTGTAATTTTTGTTTTTCTTATTTAAAGCATAAAATTTTGAGTTTAATGGTAGGATCTTGATCAGCATGTAACTAGGATCATTTAGCAAAAAGAACGAGATTAAATGGTGGGAAAAAAACCTGAAATATTGAGTTGCAGGTTCTACGAATAGTTTCGGGTTTCATGGAAATCTTGGTTTAAGCTTGTTTTGAGTTTAAAAAAATGACCCCCTAAAGTGCAGGAACATATAGGAAGAAATTGGGGTTCAAACCGTGGCTAAAAAGCCACGAACTGATGAGATTACCAGTCGTCGAAAACTGGGAAAAGAGATGATGGAAACTGTAGTTTTCTTAAGGTTAAAACTATCCAAATGGAAGCTTAAAACTGAGGGATTAATTCGGCATGAAAAGATCCAAAAATCAGCAGAAATGGACGTTAAAAACTTGAGAAAACAGTGAGGGGGTACTATTCCGACGACTGTGGCAGGAAAAATAATCAGAGAAGACGACCAGAATATCGAGGGGTATATCGGGTCAAGACGGAACCGGGTTTGGGTCGGATCAGGCCAGGACCCGATCGGAAGTAGATAGGGAGACTGATGCGGCGTCGTTTAGGAGTTGGATTTAAAATGGAATTGGGTTGTTTGGTTGTAAAGATAGGAAATTTAAATTGGGCTAAGGATTATCTAATCCGTGGATGGGATAGGAAAATTGGGTTATTGAACTCCGGTTTTCATAATAGAGTGAACCGGTCAGTTTAGTGGGAAATTGAACCGGTTTAGGGTTTCTGACTGTGAACCCATTAGTTCAGACCGAGACTTAGAGAAATTCCATTTTGACCCCAGAAAGTTTAGAAAATTCCACTAAGGCCCAAATAGAAAAATTAATGCAATATTAATTTTTACAAAAATAACCCTAAATAAAAAATGGGTCAAACGAAGTCCAAACGAGGAAAATGAATAGTCAATTTTTATTATCTCAGACATTCTGAGTCTGATGGTGAGGTTTGTTTCACGAGACAAGGTCCCAAAAAATAAAATACCCATAAAAATGTAAAATGATAGTTTTGCCCTTTTCAATCCCGAAGTCCAAATGGAATTCCGCAAAAGACTAAATCGACTTTTTTCGGCATTCTGAACTCAATGGTAAAGTCTAAATTAGCATTAGAGATACTTATGATAATAAGACATAAAACTTAATGAATAGCATTAATTCTGAGACAAGTTTATTGATATATAGGAAACTCGAAAGGGAAAGGCCAACTTATGGACTTCTGATCTAGGATTGCATTAGAGGTAAGTAAATTCCCTTTCTCCTCCATGTGGTGTTTCCAGGACAAGTTTATTCTCTTACTACCAAACTTGTACTCTTGAACGTACTTGTTGTTATTGTTCTCCACAATGTGATATTATTCTATCTTGTAGACATTGATTGACTGCTATATCATTATTATCACATTGAACCATGCTTTGAAATGCCTATTGTTATGCTTTCACTGTATATATATGATATTCCATTTTTATACTCTTATGGAATCACTTATAATCATGACATGTTTATGCACACCGGTGTTGTGCTTAGTCACAATATCCACTTGATGCTTTTTGATACACTAGAGACCTATGGGTCAAGTTTGTGAATGGACATATGGAAATACACTGGAATTCACTGGGGGATATGCTGGGCCCCAAAGACCGAGGGTGTGCCAAACCCTGACACAGAATAAAAGCATCTCTTATATGATTGTTCGAGTACGACTGTTGAATTACACTATTCTTGTGATTATCTTGTATTGAGAGATATTCCCTTCTTGATTTGTTTATGGTCGATTTATTGTGTCAATACATTCTTGTTGTTATGTTATCATTGAGAATTTCATGACAATGTTATACCCATTACTTCTGATTGTACATTATGACCCCACTATCCATTAGCCAGTCATGGCAACTGTTCTTATTGGCTATCATAGCATCTTACTTCTTATGATTGGCTATCATATTTGTCACGACCCGAAACCCACCCTGTGCGGATTACCGGATCGCGACCGCCGCCCCGAGACCCGAAGGCCTCGAGACAAGGCTCATACATAAGTAACAATATCAGACAGCGATGCGACCTGTGGTTGCGGAAGCGTGAAAAACTTTTTTTCTTTTCTTTTAAAATAAAACATCTGCCGTATATCCATCTGATACTGCCGCTCTTCATAGCGGTACACATAAAGATAATAATCAGAGCATAATAATATTAACTAAAGGTTCTACATAGTACATATCCATGTGCCCCTCGGGCTTAAGTACATCATTGTCCAAAATTTCTATTACAAAAGTTTAACTGATAATGGATCCTACTACTACCAAAATATCTCCAAGGACTTATTGGAGTTGCCATTCACTGCTCCCCAAATTGAGCAAGTGTCCAACCTTGATCATCACCTGAAAAATGTTAGAGAGTGGGGTGAGCTTCGAAAAGCCCAATGAGTAATTCCTACATCTGTCATGGGTTTTCAATTGGTAGAGGTTTCGTACATGAGAGTTTATAAAATACTCAACTACCAATTGGTCGTATACTTGAACATAGAGAACATGCATTCGTAAAATATGTAGCTTTGAAACATTCAAGGTATTCAAGCTAGAACATATATTTCCATAAAAGAGTAGGTGTAATTCAGAACATATAACTTAAAATCATGTAAACATGTATAGTGAAAATGAGGGATAAAACCTGCTTCCATTTCCAAAATCGTTTGTCATATTTTCTCTCTAATTAGGTGGAATCTGTTTCGAACCAGACTCCCATTTTACGTATACGTGGAGATATCTCATTTTCCTGGGGGATTAGATCCTGCTACCAGACATTACACATGACAGGTCAATTGAGTTCCGTATGACCCAAAATCCTGACTATGTGTTGATGCACATGATAGGCCCATTGAGTTCCGTACAACTCACAACACTACCTATGTGCTTATTACTTATCTTGTAAAACATTTGTCATATGACTTTTATATAAAAGCCTTTCATGAGTATTTAAAACATATGACGTATAACTTTTGCAGTGATGCTTCAATACTTGTAATAATCAAATTCAGAATGTTTGAGGAAATCACACATGCTAACTATTTTGAAAAGGAAACATTTATGGGTATAAATATATAAATAATTGTGAAGCATGTCATGGCAGAATATTTTAAGAAAACAGAAATCATGAATACTGAATTTGATATATCAATGCCGTAAATATCTTGAACTTAAAATATCAGTTGAAATCCGTGGAGTTAAAGCCTCCACTTCAAATGCAAGATTACTCACCTTGGTCCTTTAGGGTTAGTGCTAATAATGCGCTTTCCCACTTCCTTTGTAGTTCCTAAGAACAATTCATAAATAACCTCATTAACTTCACATTCATTTCAAACATCTCCTACTGATGCTTCTTAGCTTATGCTTAGATCGTATTAGATCCTAACACGATTTCATAAATTTCTTATGCACTCATTCTTAACCTATGACACATCTTAATGCATTAGGAATTAAGTTTATTTTATTTTATACTCTTCTGGGAGTTCCATTAACTTTAACTTAAAGTTATTTACTTCACATAATTACGTGTCGTGTGTTTTCGTATTTCCTTGCCTTAGTTTAGTGCTTTGGCAATATTTCAGTTCATAGTCATCTAAGAGATGCTATTCATCAAATTTTATGTCTTTTTATTTTAGACATTTCTTTTGGTCAAATAGACTCTACCATTGAGTCCGGAGTGTCCAAGAAAGTCGGTTTAGGCTTTCGTAGAATTTAATTCGGGCTTTTGTATGTAAAAGGGTAGAATGGTCATTTATCGTTTTACGTGTCATATTTTTCTGTACTTCGTTTCAAAATTTGGACTCCATTATCGAGTCCGAGATGCCAAAGAAAGTCAATTTAGACCTTCCTTGGTTTTAATTTGGCTTTCGGTGTACTAGGGGTAATTTGGTCATTTTACCCCCCTTACATGTCTTTATTTTTTGGGACTTCATCTCGTGTCGTGGACCTCACCATTAGGCTCAGAAGGTCCGAGATAGTAATATTACACTAATAACTTGTTAATTTTGGTCAAGGGGTATTTTGGTAATTTATACCTTAACGTGTCTAAATTTTTCAGAGTCCTGCCTCATGAAACGTAACCCACCATTAGATTTAGAATCTTTGAAATAGTTAGAATCCACTATTTATTTATTTTATTTGGACCTCGTTTGACTTATTTACGGGGCAGGGGCATTTTGTTCATTTTGACATTCTTTAGGGGTCTTTAATTTTCCGAGGCCTCATCTCATGTCACAGACCTCACCAATAGACTCAGTAGGTCCGAAATAGTAAGGTTACATATATGACTTGTAATTTTTGGACAACGGGCCATTTCGGAGTATTTAATTTAATTAATTTCATTTAATTAAATTAATTTAATAGGTATAGTATATATATATTTTAGGGGGAATATGGGACAGGTTGAATAGGGTGGCACGCTGGCCAGCGTGTCACCTCCCTCCCCATACATCCCACGTTCGAATCCTGTAAGGTGCGAATGCACCCTTTTTATTTTTGATTTTTACTAAATATATAATATATATTTATTGGTTCGCATATATGGCACACGCGCATGCGTGGCCGAGTGGAAAAGAACGTGTGGGGCGCGTGAGGTCAGGGGTTCGAACCCCACAGACCGAGATTTCCCTCTTTTCTTTTAAAACTTAACCGTATACATATATATATACATACTTAAGCCCTAAACGACGTCGTGGCATTAATGCGGTGGCAAGCCCAGAGGCTGCCACGCATCCGAGTCGACACGGAGATTCAACAGACTGAGCCAACTCACTGTCTTCTTCCTCATTTCTTCCCCCCGTGTTGCCCTAGTTGTAGGTTTCCAATTCTTTCTATTTCGTGGATTTTGGCTTAACGATTCCCACCTGTTTTCGATCCAAAACATTTCTAAGGTATAAAAGACCAGTTTGGCATTCATTTTGGACTTTAAAACCCCTTCATATGTTCGGTTTAAGCCACGATAATCCGAACCTGTTCATGGGTCGTTCATGGTCATTTCTTCATCATTTTTAGTGAGGTTGGGCTTATTTTGATCCCCTCTTCATGAGGATTCAAATCCCATTCATGGATGTTGGTTTACATGCGAGTTTAAAGGCTCGGGTTGTAAACCCGTAACCTACAAGTCCATGTTTGGAGGTCTTTCTTTGGGATTTTTGATCGCGTATATATGTTTTTGGGACTCTAGGAGAGTCTAGTTGAGGGCCCTATGAACCAAACTTGCTTTGGCAATGGTCGATTCAGGCCCAGTTATTCATGTGTTACGGTTCAGAAATTTTTTCTTGCCTACTGTAACTCAAGTTTTCTCGCTCGGTTTTCCATCATTTTACACCATTCTTCTTGCAAAATAAAGCCCATTCTACATAGATTAAGACCCTACGTACATATGCTAAAATGTGAAAGAAATCGAATTAAGTTTCGGTTGGGAATATACCTGTTTAAGCTGACTGTTCTTAATTTCCTTCTCCCTCTTCAGGTTCCAACTTCCTCTTCTTGCTTCAGCTTTCTTCTTCTTCTTCTTCCAGAATTCTCTCTCTCTCTCTCTCTCTCTCTTTCTCTCTTTCTTTCACGGTTATTTCTATGGGTGTGTGTATAATGTTTTGTGTACACTATTATGCATATATGCATATATGAGTATACACTCACTCATTGCAAGACCTGATTGCCCCTTCATTTGGCTTAGCTTGTGGCAGGTTCTTTTCTCAGATTCTACTGTTTGGGGCAGGCCTTTAATGGCCGGTTGTGTGTGTGTGTGGTGTTTGACTTGTACTTATGTAGATATATATATATACATATATATATATCTCATAATTCACACACACACACTAATACACAATGGTCACTCACACACACTTGTACACATTGGATTATTGCATGTCCTCATACACATATCTATATATATGATCATATTTACATATATACATAATTATAATTTCATAACTATATATACCCACTCTTATACTTTTACACATGCATTATTATCATTATTATTATTATTATTATTATTATTATTATTATTTTTATTATTATTATTATTATTTATTTATTTATTATCATTATTATTATCATTATCTATGTATATATACTAACATTAATTTCTTATATCATAATAATTAATTACTTTAAAAATTAATTATTCTTTTAAGTGTACACCCTTTACACTAATCCTTCGTACCCTCGAAGGGCGTGCCCAATTCTTATACTCGTATCGATGATCGGTAGTTGGCGTGAGAATAAAATTATCATCAAACCAACAAGTTGGTGATTGCAACGAAAGTGATGTACAGTCGTCCTGACTTTTCAGGACTATTACTTAAAAGTCCGTGCGTCGGGTTTGAAACCGACCTTGTTATTTAAGGCGTCGATTACTAATTTGATGCGACGGTTAAATAGTCCCTAACTCGGGTCGGGGTATTACAATATTCCTATTTATGGATTCATATTCTTTTATGATTACCAATACCAGTGTCGGAGATCTGTATTTACTTGCTGAGCTTTTGTAGCTCATTCCACCCTAATCACCCCTTTTCAGGTAATGACGCTGCGAGACCCCAGTAGGAGTCTGAAGGCTTAGGAGGACATTTTGACGAATTGTACCAGTTAATGTTTTAGTTCTCCCATGTATTCACCACCCACGGGTGCTGGTTATGTTTAGTTTTGACTCGACGTTATAAACCGTATGATGTGTGTTATAGACTTCCGCTGACTACTGTATTGATAAGACTTCCATTGATCATTGTTCTAAAATTTTAGTACCTTGCATATTAGTACTATGATACAGGAGTGGAAAAAGTAGGGACGGCCTTAGGGTCGGCCCCGCGACACGAGATCCGCACAGGGTGGGTTTCAGGTCGTGACAGTTTATCTTTCTCAGACCTATTTTTAATGTCAAGCATTAAGGACAAAAATTTATTAACATAATCTTGAACAACACTCGTATGTTTGGGTTATCATAGAGCATCACGTGCTTGCCAAGTCGTGTTGCTCGATAGAAACTGCTCATTCATTTCATGGATTAAAGAATCCTAGGTCGTGATCTGTGGACGTGAATTGTCCTAAGATCATGTGCACCACCACAATTTTGTATTTCAAACAAGATACATGCTAATGAGATCGACCTTCTTTGCATCCGGGGTTCGAACAACTTTGAAACAATAGCTTATACCCCACAGAAAATTTTCTAACTCTTTTGTACTGTATACACCGGAGAAAGGTTTCGAGTCAGGGACTGTGGCCTTCTGTGAACTCTCGTGCACCATTGGACTCGTCTGATGCAAGACCCACTTCATGAGAGACACCTCATTTTCAAGAGAACGAACTCTTTCCTTCAAAGCTTCAGCCAGAGGAGCGACATTCCCAAGAAGATTGTTTGTTTCACTGTTTGATTCAAGATAATGATCATCTTTGGTATGTCAGAGTTCTTCTTGTGTTCTCTGGACATTTTGGAACTCTTGGGACAGTCTATCATACTGTACCGAGAGATGTCACATCCCGAACCCCACCCTACGCGGATGTCGAGGACGTGACTGCCAGTCGGTCGCGACGGACCAACCAAAGGCAAATTCTGAACTTTCCGACGAATTGCACTCCAACTGTAGGGTCAGATGCAGCGGAATTTAAAACTTCTTCTTTGTGTCACGGGAATGCAACTCACTTATCTACCATAAAGGTATGTACCACAGAGCAAGTCTAAATCCAAAACAGTTAACAGTTCTAAATTCAGAGCATATCTAAAATCAGGCATATAGTACAGAGCAGATCTAATATCTTTAGAGTACCGTTTATTTCCATGAGCCATAATTATGTATCCAGTACATGTAAATCAGGTTAGCCGTATCATATCACTCACCTGAATAACAGAATCAGTCCACAAGAATCCAGTCTCTACAGATCAGTACCATCAGATCCTTTACTTGAGGTGCCACTTGGCCTACCATGTCATATCACGATGTCTTCTAATCCATCAGAGATAATCCCTGAAAAATGTTAGGGAATGGGGTGAGCTTCGAAAAGCCCAGTGAGTAACACAGGTTCCCTGTCATGGGTTTCAAACCCTGTCTTGTTTATAAATCACAAGGATAGTTCAATCGCTTAGGAATAACAGTTTTATAGATCTACTCGAATATAGTTTAAGTAGAATAAAACGGGACTGAACTAAACAGAACAACAAATCAGGACAGACGGAACAGTGCATGATGCCAATATATCAATCGAGAGTATAGGCAATTAATTCAATATTAGAACAGGTCAGTACTGGGCGGAATATAACAGGGCATAACAAACAATATATCAGTTAGGCACATAATCAAGCCTACTTATGCCAGACCGCTCATAATCAGAATGGTACCCAGAGTCAGACACATCATAGCAGAACAAAATCAGACAGACCATAAAACAGAACAAGACAGACCGAACAAAACAATAGTAAGACGGGACAAAATCATGCCGCGTACAATACAGTATAAAAGTTTGCATTTAAAAACATGCATTCAGTCAGTATAACTTTTAAAATCGTACAGTGCATCAAAATACAGTATCTATGCAGTAACTTATATACCAAATCAAGAATCCGGACAGATCATAACGGAACTGGACCATATATCAATCAAGACAGACAGATCATTAACGGACGGAACACAACGGAATCAGACGGAACAAAACACCAGTTCAAGTCACAGGTAAACAGTCAAGACAGACAGGTCATTAACGGACGAAACATAACAGAATCAGACAGAACAATACGTCAGTCAAAACAAGGATATATCAGTAACGGACAGACCATGAAACAGATAGATCATAACGGACGGAACAAAACGGAACAATATCAATCAGAACAAGTCATATCGGAACTGAACATGACGGAACAAACGGTACAATATCAACCAGTTCAAGACATATCAGAACTGAACATGACGGAACAAATCGGTACAATATCAATCAGGTCAAGACATATCAGAACTGAACATGACGGAACAAAACGGTACAATATCAATCAGATCAAGACATATCAGAACTGAACACGACGGAACAAAACGGTACAATATCAATCAGGTCAAGACATATCAGAACTGAACATGACGGAACAAAACGGTACAATATCAATCAGGTCAAGACATATCAGGACTGTACAAGTCGGAACAAAACGGTACAATATCAATCAGGTCAAGACATATCAAGACTGTACAAGTCGGAGCAAAACGGTACAATATCAATCAGGTCAAGACATATCAGGACTGAACAAGTCGGGACAAAACGGTGCAATATCAATCAGATCAAGACATATCGGAACTGAACAATACATCAATCAGAACAAGACATATCGGAACTGAGCATGTCGGAACAAAGCGGAACAATATCAATCAGGACAAGGCATATCATACATTAAATATATGCTTTTTAAACAGTATAACATTCAAAACAATACAGAGCTTCAAAATACAGTATCTAGACAGAACTTATACACCAATTCAGGAGTCAGGGTTACTCACAAACTGTTACGGTTATCTCCTTGCACAAACAATCCGATAACCTCCAGATACGTCAGGCATCTCCATGTATATCCTGAACAATAATCATCAATCATATACAGATCAGAACTCATCCATTCAGGTCTCATTTGTCATCTTAGGTATCTATCAGATCACCAAGACAGCCTAGTAGCCTATCGCCCTTTCACTGGGTCTCACCCGAGGCTATTTCATTCTTTAATTAGGCTTAGCAGTCATCAGGATTATGATTTAAGTCATTTGGACTTCAATCGTTATCAGTTAAGCACTTATTTGACCTTAGGGGCAAAATGGTAATTTTTTCATTCTTGCCCCGGACTTTGTCATGGTCCTCAGAATAGTCTACATATCTTATGTATGAAGTTCTAAGTCTTTTAGACTTAAATCGGTATCAGTTAGGTGCTTATTAGCCTTAGGGGCAAAATGGTAATGTTTGCCATTCTCGCCCCGGACCCTGTCGTGGTCTTCAGAATGTCCCATTTATTATGTATATAATTTTCTAAGTCCTTTGGACTTCATTTGGTATCTGCTTTAGATCATCGGGACACGTCAGTCATTTCTCGTTTTACGCGTTGATAGTTCCGGAGTCTTACTTAGCCCTTCAGTGTTCATAATTATACTTACGATAATTTATCAGATCAGATTGACCTTTATCTTGCACTTACAGTGCTCAGGGGTATTTTGGTCATTTTACGTTTTGTAAGATTCTGACCCTGGTTCGTCATTTATTCGGGTATATAGTTTCACCAGTGTTCGGGTTTCTATCGGTATCAGTTTCGTCCCAATCGGACTTCATTTGGGCTTTGTACAGTATCAGGGGTAATTTGGTAATTTCACGTGTCATATTTTTCGGCACGTCAGTTCATAAAATGGACCTCACCATTGGGTCCAGAGTGTCCGACATAATTAAGTTGGACTGTCTGTTATGTTCAATTGACCCTAGGAAGCATCAGGGGCAGTACGGTCATTTACACTTTGTGTCTGTATTTTTCGGGACTCCAGTTCGTTAAACGGACCTCACCGTTGAGTTCAGAATGCCCGACATAGTCAAAATAGACTGTCTTTTATTTTTATTTGGGTCTGGTGCCATCAGGGGCAGTACAGTAATTTATCACTTACAGGTCTGTATTTTTCGGTACTATATTTCCCAATTTAGACTGTACCATTGAGTCCAGAATGCTTGAAATAGTGAAAATACACTATTTATTTAATTTATTTGGACTCCGTTTGACATATTTAATGTCCAGGGGTAAAATCGTAATTTTACCTATTTAATAAATAATTAAATAATTATTTTATTATTTAAATTAATTCTTTAGGGGCTTGATTGCACAAAATTTCAGAAATCAGGGCCACTGTGCAATATTCAGAACTATCAGGGGTAAATCCGTAATTTTAGGAACTTTAGGGGTCAAAAATATAATTTCATAATTTAAGGGTTCAAACCCCTTGGTTTTAGGGTTAAACTGTTGAACCGGTCCAAATTCCTCAAAACCAACCGGTTCACTAGTCCCTCAGAAAACCGGGATAAGATATCCCTCTCATCCCTAATTGGCCCTTATCCGTGTTTAGGGCTAAGCCCAAACCAATTTTAATTTATTATTGCTGTAGCCAAACAGCCAGAATTCGATTTTAAATTTTAAACAGTTAACCCAAAACGGCGCAGTTTCAATAATTCGGTGGCACGCTCGTGGACAGACACGTGTCCGAGTCAGTTCAGTGGGTTTAGGCGTGTTGGACGAGTCGACTCGGTCGACTCGTCGTCTTCTTCACCAACCAGTGTACTGTTGCCCTAATTCCCAGTCCCCATTTTTCTCTATTTCGTGAAGTTTCAGGTACATTTTTCAATATGTTTTGATTTCAAAACATTCCTGGACGCGAGACCAATGATTTGGCATCGGTTTTGAGCTTCGTATCCAAGGATTAAGCTCGGTAGAACCGATTATTGCGCAGAATTTCAGTTCGGCCGTGTGGCCTTGTTCCTCAACCAAATCGCACACGGTTTGGTTCTTTGTGACCCTTAGAACAGGGGCTTCAATTCCCCATTTACAAATTTCAGTTTAAAAGCCCGTTACAGAATTTGGGTTCCATGGCCGAGACCTATAGGTTCGGTTTTGAGGGTCCAAATCAATGTTCTAGGGTCGCGGGTTGGTGTATTTGGGACCCTATCAGTGTCTAGATCAGGTTCAGAGTGTCAGAAATCAGTTTGATTGTAGCTGTTTCAGACCTGCTATCCGAGGTCCATCCATGGTGGCTGTTTACGGGTTTTGGGTGTTTCTACCCTATTCGACCCTCCCAATTAATTTAGAACAGGTCTAGGGTCTCACAGTAGCTTATTTACACAGTCTATATGGATTAGAACTATCTAAAACAGTACCCAAAATTCAAACAGGAAATTTCAGAGTAGTTTTAATGTTTTACCTTCCAAGGGGTGGCCCTCATTTCCTCATCCATGGCTCGGTTGTGGTTTCTGTGCATGTTGCACCAGTGCAGTCGTGTGTTGCTTAGCCCTCAGTTCTCTTTGGTGCATCCTTTTTGAAGACACACCATGCACACACACTCAAGCTTGTACATACATGGATTTTCTCTCTTGGTCTCTCACCCAAGACTACATGCAGACTCTCTAAGCTTCTAACAGACCTACCCCTCTATAACAGTTCTGATTTTTGTGTTACAACAGCCCCCCCCAAGATGTGTACACATATATATATATATTCATTCTTATACATATACATCTTTATATATAAATGAATATATCAGAGATCAGTGGGATTTAGGGCTGATGGGAGTTGATGTAATCCATCATATGGGGTTTGCATGTAACCTCATTGGTCCAATTTGAGGTGGGGCTTGGTTAACTTAGAGATATATACAATTGAGTTGTATATATATGCACAAAGTAATGGCAGCCCAGTTGGTAAACTTTTTGAGAAAAATTCATTCCCTCTCAAAGGTCAAGGGTTCAATTCCCTTGGCCT
Organism: Nyssa sinensis; assembly: GCA_008638375.1. Classification (NCBI taxonomy): domain Eukaryota; kingdom Viridiplantae; phylum Streptophyta; class Magnoliopsida; order Cornales; family Nyssaceae; genus Nyssa; species Nyssa sinensis. The sequence continues at coordinate 16,645,964 of CM018044.1, forward strand.
CCCATTTGGCCCCTTTTTCACCATTTTTGGTTAAGGCCACGTTTGGCTGCGTAGTAATTCAGTTTCAATGTTTACTACATAACTTTCATTCCGTAACTCCTTTTTCGATGCGGTTTCTTCCGGTCAGTTCCTATTTCAGTTATCTTCAGTGTCAGAGGTTCCGTGTCATTTATTAATCATTCAGGATTTTCCGGGTTAGCTAATTCGGGTTCCGTTAGTATTAAAACGGCGTTATTTCACCGAATTAATCAGTAATTTGGGTTTGGGTAAAGTACCCTTCCCTCCAGACATTTAATTATTTAATCGGTCTATGACGACCGTCGGGATTATGATTAATTCCCTAAATCATTCTGTAAGTCAGTATTAATTAATAATTATTAATTAATTATTAATTACACGGGATCGGGGTGTTACAAGAGAGGCATCGCATCATCCGGCAGAACACTAACAAAATTCTCCAGCCTTGTCACCCCGCTTATGTAACTCAGCGTTACCACCGCCAGCCATGGTTTTCGATCAAAACCATGCTCTGATACCAACTATCACAGGGTTAATTTTTGCTTGGCAGAAATGTCACCCCAATGATGGCGTTGCCTCTGTAACCAACCCTTAATTCGTTAGGCAACAAACACACAAAGTAAACACAATACATAACATAATACACATTTACAAGAAAAACACTCCTAAACCTTTATATTGACATCAATCAGATTAAAAAGCTATCCTAATCTGACCAAAAGCTCTCTGCCTCCATTGCAGGACCTTAGTGTGTTTAAATACACAAAGAAGATGGCGGTTGACACGTCCAACTGCCCAAAGGTTTGCTGGACTAATCTCACAGCTCCATCTGAGGCATGGCAGTTACTAAGAATTGCTCCTGCCTTACTGCCACACCCTCAAAGTTGTTACCTGTATAGAGCAATTGAAACTACAACAGACCACTACTTTCATAGAGGAAAATTGCTTGCCACTGGTTATAACTATTGTGCCAGCACATTGCACTCACATGTGTTATATATATACACACATTTCTGATGTGAACAAAGCTAGGCCACCTTTGTCCACGTGTCCAACAGCCACGAATAAAACAAACTACCATCATTCATGGTAGGCTGCACCCATGCCATGCTGTCAAGTCACATGTCCCGCACATGCCATGACACTCAGTTAGTCAACCTTCAACTGTCATAGTCATTCCCATGTTGCCAATGTAATTTAGCCACTGAATCATACCGAATCCAGCCATAATGCCATCAAGCTATACCCTATGCTCCACCCCTATCCAAAAATCCAACACCGAAGGGTTCATAGGGCTTAGGCAAGCCATGTCGTGCCAAGGCTTGCTGCTCTCATACCTTGGAGTGGTAGGGAGGAAGACCCCTCCTATATATGTCTTAGGAACAATTATTGGTCCGACAAGAGTAGATACAATCCCTTGCAACACCATAACTCAGTAGGGGAGACCAACCCCCCCATATATATGCTAAAGTACAATTCCTTGGCCTAACAGGATCAACCATGATCTTTTGCGTAAGGTCATCAGCCACCTTGCTTGCTTAACTTGGATCATGGCTTAGTGCAAGGTGCCGTCAAGTATGTCCATAACAACTAAGCTTACTTAGGGTCTGACAGTAGCCCTCTTTCTTATCTCTATTTATTGTTTTACCAGATACACATAAAGATAAAACACACACATACGCATACACATATGCACGCACATTCAATACAAATTTCAAACACATACAGTGTACACACACACACACACACTCACACAAAAAGTCACACATTGTTTGGATTCTCTTACTCTCTAGGTTTCTCCTTGTAAACCCATCTCTGATAATTGATGGATGGAAGACGTTGTGACCTTCAATTTGAGAAAACATTTAGAAGGTTTTTTGGTGATTTAACTATAGTTGTTGGGGTTTTGGTTTTGATGATTATTTGGTTTTTTATTTGTTCTCTTTTTTATGATGTGGGCAAAAATTCTCAATTAGCTTTCGGAGTTTCTCAATTAGCCTTGCAGCTACTCTTGTTTTAGTGGTTTTGCTACTGCCATGGACTTTTCTCTTTTTGGATTTGTAGTTGCTCTATTGGTTTCTATAAAAAAAAATAGTTTCAATTAGGATTTTTTAATTAGATTGTTTGATAAAACTAGAGTCAAGTGGTGGTGATGGGTGACACGAGGAACAAGTATTTCTGACAGGAGGTTTTGAAGGAGTGGCCACGCTTTCATCACTACATACAAGTAAAATTGTTGGTGCTATGGGTTCATCCAATGATGAAAATTTTCATATAATTTTTTACTATTAAGAGCTGATCACTTTTTTAAATTTTTGGCCATGCTTTCATCACTACTTGCAAGTAGAATTGTTGGTGCTATGGGTTCATCCAAAGATGAAAATTATTCAATTTCGTTAGGTTTAATGGTGCTGGTGTTTGGAGAATCCGAACTATTTGGATTTATTAACGAAATTATTTAGATAATTTTGAAAATAATAATCAAATTTCAAGATTACTTCGCATACATTTCATGGATGAGTTATATATATGTGTGTATTTATTTTTTCAAACTTTTTTGAAAAGAAAAAAAATAAATGGTGAATAAAAGCTCTGTTACGAAGCTTAAAGAGCTTGAATGGAGAGAGAGAGAGAGAGAGAGAGAGAGAGAGAGATTTTAGAGAAATGTCATTTAAGGGTATTCTGGGCAATTAGTAAAAACATCATGCTTACATCATCACTTTTCACCTTGTCATTAACGGTAACTAAAGGTAAAGGGAATCTGCAGTTGAAATTCAAAGTAGAAGGGAGACAGTGTATGTTTTCAAACTATAGATGAAGTATCTACAATTATAAAAAATTACAAGGGAGGTAAGTGTAATTAATCAAAAAAACCTTCCAGGTTGTCAAGATAAAAACTAAAGAGGAGACAAAAATACAGTAATCGACAGTTGTCTTTTACCTCAAGTCCGTCCTATGTTAAAATAAATTAGGGGAAATAGAGGAATGACTTTCAAATCCACCTTCAGGAACAATAATCACAAACAATTAGCTACTGCTCAAGCAAGCAAGAGAAAGAGCATCAACCACCATTGATCCTCAAAGTCAAAGAAAAACTTAAATCTAGTAAAGTGTGATTAAAAGTTGCAAGTCATAAGCTGAAAACAAATTAATAAGGAAAAAGACACATCTATCCTTATTCTAAAAACTCTCAAATATTTAATAATTGTGAGAATCAATTTGGACTAGTTTGGTTTATAACGCATAATTGTTTTTAAGAGAGAGGAGATTCATGTTACTCTCACTCTCTCGAGTAATGAGAGATGTAATTTATTTCTCTCCCTACTATGAATTGATTTAGTTTTATCTTCAAGATCAAGCTTCTGTGTAGTTGGAATATTGTTTACTATTTCTCGAACTTGTAATATAGCGGATGTACTTGTAAAATTACTATTGTAATATATAATTTGTTGGTTTTGAGACTTATAAAATAGCTAAGTGGGCTATAATATACTCCTTCAATGGATAAACAAATTAAAAATGTGTAAAAATACAAAAAAGTAATAGATGTTAAAATTTACAATTCTAATTATTTAAATTAATATTTTTAACTTTGATGTAAAATAAATGGCCTTTGTTTTCATGGATCAGTGGGATCATTCTAAGACTCGTTCAAAGCATAGTCATGCATGAATCGACAATAACCCTAATGCGACCCAAAATGTTTTGACCCATTTTTTTGTTTTTTTTTTGTTTTAGTTTCCTAATTGTGTTCATGTACAGTCATAAAATCACCCTTCACAATAGAAAAAGACACCTGACATAGGTTAGGGAGAATAGACTAAAATACCCTTGCTTAATAACAATCTCAGACAGAGTCATTCAAGATGGAAATAAGTCTGGTTAATGCTAGGTCAACTAGCCAGCCCATCTCAGTCAAATATACGGTTGACCAGTTCCCTCTTACCAAACCAAGACTAATTAGGTGGGATTACGGTTTCAGGAAAATCAGATAATGGAACGCACAATCATGCATAACACCAGCCACACGCATAACATCCCCCTATAATTAGGGGATCAACTAAGATAAAGGGAGACATCTCTGACCACCTTTAACTATTCAAACACTAGAACTTCTAATGAAAAGGTACGCCACATTTGGTTAAATGCTTCCTGCATAACTTCATCCCTCAAACTGGTTTACTACTAACTTGATCATCAGAGACTCCTCGGCCGGCACCACATCGGTGCTCTATATTTACTCTGATAGTCTTTACTTCTCTTTTGCAAGAGGTTAATTATTTGTGGAGGATTTTTCCCTCACAAATTGGTATTTTCATTGAGAGTTCTCAAGTCTGAAGCTCAAGAAACACTCCTATATTGGTATCCTTTCAGTGAAAACCAAATATGTTTGGAGAAAATAGGAAGAAATGATGAGGACGAGGTAGGGCGTCTAACCAAGCTTCAAGAACCGAGATATCTGAACAACCAGAGCTGCCTAATAATCAAGAGCAGCAGAACGATCCTCAAAATCAACCACCTCTTGTAGACCCCTAATAGGATATGGCCAAATAGTTCATCTTTTATTTCAAAGAAATAGAACAATTCATGCAATCATTATAATGAAAAACCAATGAGGTCCACCACCAACAACCTGTTGAAGATCAGCGAGAGTGAACTGTTACCAATGATCGCGTAAGTGATGACATGACCCAACAAAGAAATCACAACCCATGGTAGCCAAACAATGCCAAGCTTGAACAACTTTATCAAGGTGAAGATCAACTCCCATGGACGAGTCCCCCCTTAGAGAAGGAGCCACCGTAACGAGGCTTCAACTGCCCAATAACATGTGGCCCCGTTAGAGAGAGAAACTAAAGGGATTCTTAATCGAAAGATTAAAGAAAGAAATGGGTTCTGCCTCTATGGACAACTCGAACAAGACATACTTAACTTAACGGAGAGTCCACTCTCCAAAGAAATCTGGGAAAAACAACCCCCAAAAAAGTTCGCACTACCCTAATTCAAGTATTACGGGGGTATTGCTGATCCAGTCAATCATGTCTGCCACTTTCAACAACTCATGGCTCTTTACGAGGGAGAGGACTTTCTCCTTTGCAGAGTTTTTCCTCTTAACTTAGAAGGTATGGCACTAAACTGGTATTGTAATACCCTGACCCAAAATTTAACATAGCAAATACTGTAGACCCGAGCTGTTAGGGTTTGTTTTTCGATGTTTAATGAATTGCCTGATTTTGGAATACGAAAGGTCCCAAATGTCCGACTGATACTGAACAAAGCAACGGATATATATATATATATATATATACAAACACACGTACATTTATATATATACATATAGGGGTGTGTATGTAACACCCTAATTTGAATTAGGAATCATTAAGTAGTGGATTATAAATTAGTGATCGAGACCTTAAGTAATGAGGTCGGTTTCAAACCCCAACTCGTGGACTTTTAGTAAAAGTCTTGAAAACCCAGGACGACTGTACATCACTTTCGTTGAAATCACCAACCTGTTGGTTCCGTAGTAATTATATGTCTTCACGTCGACCACCGAACCTAAGACACGTTTTACGAGGATCTAACAAATAGTCCAGAAGTTATTATAAAGAAGGACCGAAGGTCGGGAAATATACAAATTGTAATACCCCGACCCAAAAATAACAGGTCATATAGCACGCATTACGAGGTTATGAACAAATTAGTGTAAAGATATTTACACTTAAAAGAAAATTAATTAATTAATTAAATATAAAAAATTAATTATTAGTTATAATTAATAAAAATATGATGACACACATACACACATTAAAGGTATGCATGGCCAAGTATGTAGATGTGTAAGTATATACATGGATGTGTATAAAGCATAATTAAATATATCTATATATAGTATATAAAAACATGCAAATATCTAAGGTGTAAAAGTATGTGTGTGTCTCCAAGTGTGTTAGTGTGTGTGAGTTATATTATATGTATATATATATATACAAAACACCACACACACACACACACACGGCCAATTGATGGCCTGCCCCAAAATCGTGACTGAGGACACTCATTAGAGATATTGCAGCAAGCAAGGGGTGAGCTAGTGGTTGGGGCAATCAGATTTTGAAATGATCAAGTGTGTACACCTATATACATATATACATATTGTATACATATGCCACGCACCATACAGTCATACAGAGAGAGAAGGAGATAAACTGAAGAAGAAAAGGGAACTGAAGGACCGAAGAAAGGGAATTTTGGAGAAGCAGCCAACATAACAAGTATAAATTCTGCTGAAATATATTTAGTTATGTTTTAGATTTAAAGCATGCAAGTATAGGGTTTTAAATCACATAGTATGAGCTTTACTTTGCAAAAATTATGACTGAAAATCATGGAGAATCGACTGAGAAAATTAGAGTTACAGGTGAACAGAAAAAATTTGGAACTCTTGAAACCAGGTCTAAACCGACCCTTGTTAATTTAAATTTGGATTGTTGAAACATAAACTAGACCCTTGTAGCATTCCAAAAACCTTAATACGCGACCCAAAATCACAAGGGAAGGTCACTGAAAGTTGAGGTGCAGGTTCGGGTCTTGAAGACCAATCTTATAAATCGACCACCAAAATGAATTTTGAGGATGGAGGCTTAAACCCCATGATCAATGGATCATACATAATAAATTTCACAAACTCTGGGCCAAAAACAAGCGTGTATGGCAGAGTTGCATGTTCAGTTATCCCACCTCAAGCCAAACGTTTGAGCTTGACCTAGTACTCTAAATGAATGCCAAAACGATCCTTAGGCTTCCAGAAATACCTTGGAATGAAAAACAGAGAGAACCACCTTTCCAAAACTCACGAAAATGGAAGAAAAGAAACCTAAAAAATTAGGGTTATAGCGATGGAGTTGGGGAAGACGATATACTGTGTTGGGTCAGAATGGGTTAGGCTGAATCTGGGTTCGAGTCGGGACCCGGCCTGTCGCATAAATGGGCTTAAGTGTGACGATGTCGTGTGGGGAAATAATTTTAAAATATTAGGGCTGACATCATCATGACGTCAGTATTAAGTATTAAACCAACCAAACCGGTTGGTTCAGTGGAATTTGAGACCGGTTCACTTAAAATGGAACTGATGTAATATCCCGACCCGGGATACTAGGTCACATGACATGTATTACGAGGAAAAAGAAATTATATATATAGATAATTAATTAATTATTAAAAAAAAAATGAATATATGTATGTATAAATTAAATGTATATATATGTATATATATATTAAAGGAATAAAATATGAAAATGTTAAAAAATGAAAAGTGGAAAAGTTGAATAGCATGTGAATGTGTGTGAGTGTGTCGGTTGGTGTGTGTGTGTGTGTCTTGTATATATATGTGTATATGTATATATATGTATATAATAATGCATAGTGGAAAACAAAAGAAAAAGTAGAAATTATGAGATGGGAGAGCTAATGCACATGCAAAGTGAAAAAGCAGAAATGATGAAGTGTAAGATGGGTTGATGCAATGATGAAGTGTAGAGAGAGAGAGAGAGAGAGAGAGAGAGAATGGAGGAGAGAGAGGTCGGCTACCCTTTTCTTTAAAAAGCCAAAACATGCAAAGCATGTGATCTCTCACGAAGGAAACCAAAAGAAGAAGAGAGGAAGGAGAAGGAAAACTGGGAACAGTCCGTTTAAACAGGAACTACAAGGAAAGTGGGAAAGCGCAATATCAGCACTAACCCTAAAGAACCGAGGTGAGTAACCCTGTGTTTGAATTGGAGATTTAACTCCATGGATTTGAAAAGGTTTTAAGTTCAAGATATGAAGTATTTGAAGTTCCAAATTCAGTATTTACATGATTCAGTTTTTAATTATTATGTTTTATAAACTCATGGTGACGTGCTCAGTGATTGGTTTCTGCAACAGTTTTTCCTTCAAATACTTTTCAGCATGTCTAGTTTAAAATGAAATTATTGTTAAATATTCTGAATTTGCTTATTTCAAGTATACGAATGTTTATCACGAAGTTATAAATGTCATGTTTTTAAGTACTCACGAGAGTTATCTATTTTGATGTACTCACATGCTAAATATACTTTTAAATGCAAGATAAATTGTGCGTAAGCACCACGGATTTCTATCGTATGTCTAAAGCTTTTAAATGCAAGATAAATTGTGCGTAAGCACCACGGATTTCTATCGGGTTTCTTAGGAACCCAACTACGATACGAATAAATGCCAGGTTGCAGGATCTAATCCCCCAGGCATATGAGATATCTCCACGAAAAATAAAATGGGAATCTGGTTCGAAACAGATTCCACCTAATTAAAGAGAAAAGATGACAAAGTGATTTTTGGAAATGAAGCAGGTTCTACCCTCATTTTCAAATACATATTTATGTAATTTAAAATTTATATACTTTATCTGATGAAGTACGAGTTTCGCTTGAATACTTTAATTGTTTCAAGTTATTTGAAATGCATATGTTTTGAGGAATATACTCTATTTGACAAGTATAAGTTTAGCTTGAATACTTTAAATGTTTCAAAGCTACATGATTTAAGAAATGCATATATTCTGTATTCAAAGTATACGAACAATTGGCGGTGATTATTTTACAAACTCTTATGTACTAAACCACTGCTAATTGAAAACCCCATGACGAACACTTGAATTGCTCACAAGCTTAGATTAGCTTACCCGGACTTTGTTCGGACCCCCCTTTCAGGTAATGCAGCAGACAGAGTCTTAAGGACGTTGATGATGAGTCTAGCTAATTTTGGGAAGATATGTTCAAGTAGTTTCTCTTGAGAAACCTATGAACTCTAGTAGTACATTTTGTATTAGTAAACAATGTAAGAATATGTATTAAGCCTCAGGGCAACTGAATATGTATTGTATTCATGATATAAGTCTTTAAGTTTTAGTTATACTCTGAATGTGTAACCATGTATGCTATGTATGTAGCGGCAGTACCGGACGTATGTGCGTAATTTAAAAATAAGAAAAGAAAAGAAAAAGTTTTTCACGCTTCCGCAAAACGTATGTTGCACATCTATTCGATACCGCTGCATATGCGAGCCTTGTCTCGAGGCCCTCGGGTCTCGGGGCGGCGATCGCGATCCGGTAATCCGCACAGGCTGGGTTTCGGGTCGTGACAACAGAACCCACTGGTTCAGACCAAAAATAAGGAAAATTAGATTTTGACCCCAGAAATTTTGGAAAATTCTACTGTGGCCCAACCGAAATAAATTTAATATTAAATTAATAATATTTAAATGAAAAACATTTCAAAAATACCCCTACGCCATAAATGAAGCAAACGAAGTCCAAATAAAGCAAATAAATAGTGTATTTTGACTATTTTGGACATTCTGGACCAAATGATGGGGTCTGTTTCATGAGACGGGACTCCAAAAAAATTTAGACATGTGGAAGTGTAAATGACCAAAATACGCCTACTACTACCAAACCCCAAACAGAGTTCTACGAAAGCCTAAATTGACTTTCTTCGACGTTTCGGACTCAATGGTAGAGTCTATTCAACCAAAAGAGATGTCCAAAATAAAAATACATAAAGTTTGATGAATAGCATCAGTCAGGTGACTATGAACTGGAATATTGCCGAAGTAATAAACTAAGGCTCGTACGTGAAAATAAGATACGAAAATACATGACACGTAAACATGTGAAGTAATTAAATTTAATTTAAGTTTAATGGAGCTACTAGAAGAGCATACCTTAAAAGTATAACGCCTAAGATTAAAGTTAGGATTCAATACGATCTAAGCATAAGTTAAGAAGCATCAGTAAGAGATGTTTGAAGTGAATGTAAAGTTAATGGACTATTATGAATTGTTCTTAGGAACTACAGAGGAAGTGGGAAAGCGCATTATTAGCACTAACCTTAAGGACTGAGGTGAGTAACCCTGTGTTTGAAGTGGAGATTTAACTCCATATATTCAAAGAAGTTTTAAGTTCAAGTTATGTGAAGCATTTAAATATCAAATTCAGTCTTTATATGATTAATATTTTAAAATATTTTGTTATGACATGCTTAGTAAATGTTTTTATATACAGTTCTCTTCTTAGAAATATTTAGCATGTTTGAGTAAAATGGCAATTTCCTTAAATATTTTGAATTTGATTATTCCAAGTATTTGAAGTCCTATTGCAGAAGTTATATATTTCATGTTTTAAATACTCATGAAAAGTATCTATTGAAGAAGCCATGTGATAAATTTTTTACAAGATAAACAGTGCATAAGCACCACATGCGACGTTGAAATCCTTCGAGATTCAACTATGACACGAATTCGACATTGACATTCTTCAGAATTCAACTATGACACGAAGAAATGCCCGGTAGCAGGATCTAATCCCCCATGCAATGAGATCTCTCCATTGTAGCATTGTAGCATTGCAGTAAAACGGTAGTCTGGTTCGAAACAGATTCTACCTAATTAAAGAGAAAAGATGACAAACGCTTTTTAAAATGGAAGCAGGTTTTGACCCCCATTTTTATTATGCATGTTTATATATTTTTTGAAGTGCATATACTCTACTCGAAGGAATGTATGTTTAGCTTGAATACTTTAAAATGTTTCAAAGCTATCTGTTTTAAGAATGCATATATTTTGTGTTCTAAACATACGAGCAATTGGTAGTGAGTATTTTATAAACTCTCATGTGAAAAACCACTATCAATTGAAAACCCCATGACGAATGCTTACTCGGATTTTTATTCGGATCCCCTTTCAGATGATTAGCGGTAGTCTTGATTTTGAAGATGATGATGATGAGCTTAGCCGCTTTCTTTTGGAGGGATTGTTTAAGTAGTTTCTTTTGTGGAACGCTATGGACCTTTAGTAGTAACTTTTGTATTAAGCCCATGGGACAGTTAAACATGTATTAATTATAAAGCCTTTAAGTTTTAATTATGCTCTGAATGTATAATCATGTGTACCGTTAGGCAGAGCGGCAGTACCGGACGGATGTGCGGAAAATTTAAAATGAGAAAAGAAAAGAAAAAGTTTTTCATGCTTCTGCAAACCACATGTCGCACATCTATTCGATACCGCTGCTTATGTGAGCCTTGCCCTAAGGCCCTCGAGCCAAAGGGTGGCGGTCCCGACACGAGGTCCGCACAGGGTGGATTTCGGGTCGTGACAGTGTATATATATCTATGCTTGAGTGTGTGTATATATATGTGTGAATATATATATACACATATATATGCGTACGGATATATGTGAAACCATGTGTATAGATGTGTGTATGCGTGTGAATATGTGTAAAACCGTGTATATATATGTGAAAAAAGTGTGTATACAGTGTGTGTGTGTTGTATATATATGTATATACATAGTAGTGTGTGTGTCTTTTATATATATATATATGTGTGTGTATCTGTATATATATATATACAAATACATACATATATATATATACAGCAGTATAAGTATATATATATGTGCAACGTGTGTGCAACAGAAGGGTGTGTGTGTGAAAAAGGTGAGAAGTGTGTGTGTGCCAACCTATTTGTATATATATAATATATATACAAAATATCAAAATTTACATAAAATATCTAATGAATTTAAAAATGAAAAGAAAGGAAATATCAAGAAACAGAAAGGGGGAGAGAGAAATAGAGAGAGAAAGGGAAATAATGATAGGTGGTGAAGGAGAAGATATTTTGAGAAGTGTGTGCATGTGTTTATGCCTATATAGATGCATGCCTTGCATGCTTAGAAAGACAAAAAAGAAAAACCATGGAAGAAGAAAATAAGGGAAAAAGGAGAAAATGAGGGAGGAAGCAAGAAAAGTGTTGAAATACTACAACTAGGAACTTCAGGAAAGGTAAGTTTTTCCCTAAAGTTTTCAAAGTTTTAGAACCTTAAATGCATATTCATGTTTTAAGGTTAGTAAATATAGCTTAAAGAATGAAGATGGGGTCTGAAAGACCTAAGAAAAATAGACAACCTCCATGACTGAACTTCAAAACTTTAGTTTTGAAACGACCCTAAAGAAATCCAATTTTATTGCTTAGGATCGAAACAAGAGACTATGAGGGTTATAAAAACCCCAATCCGCAATCAGAAAGCCATGGAAATGACCCTCAAACCTTGAGTTACAGAAATGGTGTAATCGACCCATCACCCCAAAATAAATGCCAAAACTTGATTTGTGAATGGGGATCTATTCACCATGATGTGAGGATCATCTAAGAACAAACCATGCTCATTTTCATGGAAAAATGAACATTTACTAAGGAAAATACCGATTCCACCATGGAAGCTTAACCAAGCTTTATAGACCACCTCGAGGTCTTAAACTAATGCCAAAGTGTTCCCTATGATCTTAGGAATCCATAGGAACAAACTGCAGGTGAAATAAAGTTCTAGAACTCCACGAAATAGAAAAAGTGTAAAAATTGTAATTAGGGCATGACACGACCCGAGACCCACCCTCTGCGGATCCCAGATCGCGCACCCGATCCGACATTTCTGCCGAACCAAGGGTTCTTAACTTACTGCACAAACCATGCTCTTAACATACAACAACTTAATTGCGGAAGATTTGAAAAATATTTAGTTACAAAAGTTGCATGTTATACATATTGTTCTCAAGAGTGCGGAATACAAAAAAATAATTTTTCATGCATCTGATCTACCCAAGACGTGGACCACATGGGAGTACTATAAGACTATTTGTACTGAGTATTACCCCAATACTGCAAAAGTATGTCCACTGCTATTGCTACTGCTCGTCTACGGCTCTGTGCACAATATAAAATAATAATAAATCCCCTGAAATTTGGACCCGAAGGTCATAACTGGCATTAGGTGGAAATGTGAATGATCACAAATCCGGCTCTTTAAGGATATATCAAGATCATACAATTTCTGGGTAAGTGAAATGAATTCACATCTGAATCGAGTGAACTATCTAGCCTTCCCGGCCCTAGGTACAAGTGTACAATAAGAACTCAATGCATAAATGTACTATTGATCAAGATATATTCATGTAACATCAATAATACTTTCCACATGAAAGAGCAATATCAATGTGGTTCAATCATTCTGAAAATATATAAGGAGTACAACAATAGTGTATGTACAAGAAAGTATGACTTGGCTCGGAATGTAACACATACAGAGATCAGAGATTACTTACATTTAACTTTCCTTGAACTACAATGATTTAGACTGCTTTTTTCATGCCTTTCCGTGTTCCTATAATCCAAGAAACATATCTCAGTCTATCATCATTTGAATGATGCTATTCATCAAATTTTATGTCTTTATTTTATAAGTTTCCCTTTTCCTAAAATAGATTCTACCATTGAGTCCGGAATGTCCAAGAAAGTCGGTTTAGGCTTTTACTGATCTTAAATCGGACTCCTGAGTCGAAAAGGGCAAAATTGTCTTTTGTACTTTATAGGTACTTTTGTTCCTGGGACCTCTTTTTATAATTTTGACCTCACTGTTGGATTCAGTGGGTCCGATATAGTAAGAATACCCATATAACTTGCCTTGTTAGGACACAGGGGTATTTTGGTCATTTTAAGATTTCTTTTCATTGTATTTTAATGTTCGGAGTCTCATCTCATAAAACAGACCACACCATTGGATCCGGAATGCCCGAGATAATAAAGTTTGACTATTTACTCGCCCCATTTGGACTTCGTTGGACTTAGTTGTGACTTGGGGCTAAAATAGTAATTTTACCTATTTAATAATTTATTTTATTATTTTATTATTTTTCCAGGGGCTTAATTGCATGAATTTTCTAAAAACTGGGCCATAGTATAAATCCGTGAAATAGTGGGGGGTCAAATTATAAATATCACAAATGCCGGTCTGAACCAATTGGTTCAGTTCAAATTTAATTGAACCGGCTTGGGCTTTCGTTGAACCAACCGGTTTGGGCCGGTTCAACACGTAGTGCTGACGTCAACCCTAACATTTTAAAATTAAAACCTTTTAAGTAAAACGACGCCGTGTCGGGCCCCTTCTATTCCGGTCGGGTTCCGACCCGACCCATGCTCGGATCCGGTTTCGTCTTAACCTGAAATGTCCCACGATATTTCGGTCGTCTTCTCCGACGGTTATTCTGGCGCCGGCGTACGGACTAGTGAGGTTTTTCTCACTATTTCTCACGAATTTCACGTCCGTTTTTCAAGATTTTTGCACCAAAACATTTCTGGGACATTGGGCTTCATTTTGGGGTTGGTTTAAACCTCAAAATTTATGGTTTTCAGTTACCCATTTCAGTTTTCTGATCAGGCTATCGTTTGCTCTAGCATAGCCGTTTCTTGGTCATTTTTGTTGATTTTAACGGATTTGGAACCCTTGCATCATTTCCTACATATACGTACATGCAGAACTAAAGCCAAACTCAAGTTGGCTCAGACCCATTTTGAAGGTGGTCGGCCATAGAGGTTTTCATACGGCCAGTGGGTTTGGGGCTATTTCGAAGCCCCATTTTCCTTCCTAACATTTTCTACACTTCTCACGATCGCTCCTAAGTAGTTTAAGCAACGTTTTAATCATGAAATACAAGAAATCCTAATTATTCTTCTAACCTGTAACTAGGGTTTTCTCCCTCATTCCTTCATGGTTTTCTACGATTTTTGTTACGTTTGAAACCTCATGACGTGTTCTTTAAGGCCCTAGGTTCATATTTAAATGAATCATGCTATAGAAATTGAAACAGAAACGAAACCTCTTACTTAAATTTCTGGGTTTTTCTTGATTTGGTGAGCCCCTTCCCTTCCGTTCCTTCTTTCGTTTTCACCTAGAGTTCTTTGAGTTCCCTCTTGATTTCTCCCCTTTGGTTTCTTTTTTTTTTTTTTTTTCCATAAGTAAGAGATCATGTGCATATATATATATATATATATTTACATATATATATATATATATCATATCATGCCCATTCCTTCCTCCCTTCTTCTCCTCTCCATTTCTGACCTACTCCATACCTCTACTGATTTCCACCTTACCCCTCTCTATGCCTATTAGGTTAGGGTTGGTCAACTTATTTTATTATATGTATATATATATATATATATCTATATATATAAATATATATACTTACCTATATGACATTCACCTAACTCACACATACACGGCTGCCTTGGCAGCCCACTTGTTTCTTTTCTTTTGTTTTATTTTTACAATATATGTATATACCTATATCTATATATATATATATATACTATGCTTATTCTTATGCATATATACATATGCGTATCATCATACGTATGTACTCACATATATTTTCTCAATTCATAATTGCACACGTGCACTTTAATTTAATTTCATTACATGTGTATACGTATGCATGCCTTCATGCGTGGACTGCATGTGCGCACGTATTACGAGACTAATTTTTGGGTCGCTCATCCTGACCCGACACTGTTCATACATGGGCAAGATTTCTATTTAGACAATGCAATGCGGTTAATATTTCACAAGATATAAGGTTCAGCAGTTCTAAATACCATTGATATAGTGTTGCCCGACCCAGCTTACCTCGATATATGTGCCAATCCAGGTCGGGGTATTACATTCTTACCCCTTTAAAACAAGTTTGTCCTCAAACTTAGCTCTTGCTAGGACTGAAATAACTGGGGTTATTTAGCCCTCATTACATCCTCTCTTTCCCATGTAGCTTCTTCAATTTTATGATTTTTCCATAAGATCTTGACTAGGGGGATTGTCTTGTTGCGCAGTACCTGTTCTCTCCTGTCCAAGATCCTTACTAGCTGCTTCACATAACTCAAATCTTTCTGAACGTCCAATGGCTCGTGTTCTATTACTTGATCTGAGTTGTGTACACATTTTCTCAGCATCAAAACATGGAATACATCATGTACATGTGCTAACTCTGCAGGCAAGGCAAGTTGATATGCCACAAGTCCAACTCTGCTTATGATTTTGAATGGTCCAATGTACCGTGGTCCTAATTTCCCTTTCTTACCAAACCTCACAACACCTTTCATTGGCGATACCTTCAGAAAAATATGATCACCCACAACGAACTCTAGCGCTCTTCTCCGTGTATCAGCGTAACTCTTCTGTTTACTTTGAGCCACTAATAGATGCTACTTAATCAGTTGTATTTTTTTGGTGGTTTGTTCCACGATCTCTGGCCCGTAGAGTTTCCTTTCGCCTACTTCGGTCCAGCATAGTGGCGATCGGCACTTCTTGCCATACAATGCCTCATATAGAGCCATACCGATACTTGATTGATAACTGTTGTTGTACGTGAACTCTACTAAGGGCAAGTGGTCCTCCCAACTTCCCTTGAGATCCAAGACAGAAAACCACAATAAATCTTCTAGTGTCTGAATAGTCCTCTCAGTCTAACCATCGGTCTTTGGGTGATACGCAGTACTAAGACTTAGCTCCGTGCCCATGGCCTACTGCAGGCTCTTCCAAAATCGGGATGTAAAACGTGGATCTCGGTCTGACATAATAGATACGGGGACTCCATGTAGTTTAACTATTTCCTTGATATACAGCTCAGCTAATCGCCCTAGGCTTTGTGTCGTCCTGGTCGCAAGGAAGTGGGCGGTCTTGGTAAGTCTATCCCCAATAACCCATATGCTATCACTTCCTCTTGACGTCTTTGGCAAACCTGACACAAAGTCTATGGTAATATGCTCCCATTTCCACTCTGGTATTGGAAGCGACTGCAAGAGTCCTCTGGGTTTTTGGTCTTCGGCCTTGACCTGTTGGAACGCTGTACAGCGCGCGACGTACTCGGCTATATCTCGCTTCATCCCGGACCACCAATAGTTGTTTTTGACATTATGGTACATCTTGGTATTTCCTGGGTGCATGACGAATTTGGAATTGTGATGCCTCATCTAGAACCTCCTTTCGGATCTCCGATACAGTTGGCACACAGATTCGATCTTGGTAATATAACACTCCATCTCGGATAGCGAATCCTGAAGCCTTACCTCCTTCAATATCCTGACGGAGTTTGGTCAATGCTGAATCCTGGTTCTACAACTCTTTGATCTTGTATATAATTGATAGACTAACTGTGATGTTGGCACACAGCGTTCCCGAGTTGGGTAGAACAAGTTCGATCTCCATATCTTCCAATTCTTTCAATAGTTCCACTTGAGTCGTAACCAGGTAGGCTAGACTTCCTGATGACTTCCGGCTAAGAGCATCAGCTACCACGTTTGCTTTCCCAGGATGGTATTGAATGATGAGCTTATAGTCTTTAATCAACTCCAACTAGTGACGTTGTCTCATATTCAATTCCTTCTGAGTGAATAAATACTTGAGGCTTTTATGGTCAGTGAATATCTCACATGTCATCCCATACAAGTAATGCCTCTACAATTTTAGTGCAAAAACAACGGCCGCTAACTCGAGGTCATGGGTTGGGTAATTCTTTTCATGCGGTCTCAGCTGTCGTGAAGCATAAGCTATCACCCTTCCGTTTTGTATTAATACGCAACCCAAAACCCTGTATGAAGCATCACTATAAATTACAAATCCTTCCACCCCGTCTGGCATGGTCAATATTGGAGCTATGACCAGTC
The DNA here is from genome assembly GCA_008638375.1 of Nyssa sinensis. NCBI lineage: Eukaryota > Viridiplantae > Streptophyta > Magnoliopsida > Cornales > Nyssaceae > Nyssa > Nyssa sinensis. The sequence continues at coordinate 16,663,555 of CM018044.1, forward strand.
TGTTCTTCAATTCTTGAAAACTCTCCTCCTGTTCTTTAGCCCAGAAAAATAGTACCTCCTTCTTGGTTAGCTGAGTGATTGGCATCGCTATCTTAGAGAAATCCTTAACAAATCTGTAATATCCTGACCCGGGATACGTCACGTATACCGAGGTAAGTCGGTTAAATTGTGTAACTTGAACGGTAAGAAATGTATATCATGGTATTTCACGGAAATGAATGACTGGAAATGAAAAATGATTGAAATGTATAACAGGTGCTAGGTAACACCCGAGCACCCCGGAACGTAACACCCGAGCACCCCGGGACATAACACCCGAGCACCCTGGGACATTGCATCGTAAAGCGTGCCCGCACGTATTTCCATGCATGCCCAAAGTTTAAAGTATATACGTGTATGTATGGGCGTATAGGTACGTATAAACATGTATAATTGTGAATTATACATATATATTATAATGTATTATAATATATATATATATATATATATCTATGTGTATATTATATAAAAAGTAAAAGAAAGTGGGCAAGTGGGCAAAGCAACATCAGCAAGTGCATGTGAGGTGTGTGTGTGTGTGTAATATATATATATAAATAAGGTGATATATATATATATATATATTATATACATAAGTGCATCTTGTCTCCCATCCATTAATGCAAAAGTTGCATTAGTGGAGGGAGCACAAGCCAAAAGAGGCCATCGGAAGGTGCTGGTAGAGCTGGTAAAGAGAGAAAGTAGAGAGAGAGAAAGTAGAGAGAGAGAGAGAGAGAAATGAAAAGCTTATATATATGCACGGGTTGGGAGATGAGAGGATAGAAAAGAAAAGGGAGAATCAGGAACTGAAGGGGAGAAGAAGAAAGAAAGATTGAAGCAGAAAACAGAAGGGTTTGGAAGGTCAAAGAAGGCTAAAAACCGAAACCTAGGTAAGTGGTTTTAGTTCTGTTTTTACGATTTAAAGCATGAAGCTTGTATATAGTTAGAGAGTCTAAACAAGCATGAAATATGGAGTTTATTGCAAAAAGAATGAGATTAAATGGCTAAGAAACCATAGAGAAAAACCAAGTTGCAGGTTTTATGGATAATTTCGGGTTCCATAAATATTATGTTTAAAACTTTGATATTTGTTTATAAAAATGGTCCTTATACGTGCAGAAAATTGTTAGGAATAATTAGAGGCCAAAACAGTGAACAAAACGTTACGAAATAGAAAATCGATCTTGGCCGGAGATTCGGTCGGAAATGTTCAACCCCTATTTCGTGAAGAATTGAAGGGTTACATTGAAAAATAAGGTTAGAAATATAATCTACATGGAAAATAGAAAAGATTGACATTCAAAACGGCTTAGAAAATGATTGAAAATAAGTCACCGTCGCCGGAGAAGGTGGCTGTGCACTGCCGGAACCCTACCGGAGCAGTGGGGAAGAAGACCGGAAAAGCGTGGGGGCTATCGGGTCAAAACTGGGACGGATCCGGGTTTGGATCGGATCGGGACCCAACCGGACATAAAACTGGGTGGACTCGGGACAGGTGGCAGCCTCTGGGCTTGCCACCGATTAAATGGGACGGCGTCGTTTTGGGTCGTATATGTGTTATACGTTTAAAGGTTTAAAATGTTGGAAGAAAAGTTAGGAACCGAGGCTCCGGGGTTTCGATCCCTGACCCTCACGCGTGGGAAGCTTCTCTTTTCCACTCGGCCACACGCTCACATATGTTCAATTACAACCGAATATATATATCTATTATACGTAAATTAAAACAGGAAATTAAAAGGCGCAACCGCACCTGGTGGGATTCGAACACGCGTGATATGGGGAGGGAGATGGCACGCTGGCCAGCGTGCCATCCTATTCAACCTATTTATATTTTGTATAAAATAATATATATATTATACTTAATTAAGATTTAATTTAATTAAATGAAATTAATTAAATTAAATACTTCGAAATGGCCCGTTGTCCAAATACGAAAAGTTATATATGTATTCCTACTATCTCGTACCTCCTGAGTCCATCGGTGAGGTCCTCAACATGAGATGAGGTCCCGAAAAATTTGAGACCCTTGAATATGTCAAAAATGACCAAATTGCCCTTTCCCCTAAATAGGTCAAACGAAGTCCAATTAAGGCAAATGAATAGTCAAAACTTATTATCTCGGACATTTTGAGTCCAATGGTGGGGTCTGTTTCATGAGATAAAACCCCGAAGGATAAAATACCGTAAAAGTGCAAAATGACCATTTTACCCTTTTTAGTACAAAAGTCCAAATGGAATTCCGCGAAAGCCTAAACTGACTTTCTTCGGCATTCCGGACTCAATGGTAAAGTCTAAATTAGTATTTGAAATACTTATGATGGAAAGGCAAAATTTGATGAATAGAATCTATTCTAAAATGTATTCACTGATATATAGGAAACTCAAAAGGCAAGGGTATACTCACGGATTTCTGAGGAAGAATCACGATAGATGTAAGTGAATTCCCTTTCTCTTCCATATGGTGTTTCGAAGCCAAGTTTATTCTCTTTACTGCCAAACTTGTACTCTTGAAAGTACCTCACGTTATTGCTATCCACAATGCGATATTGTTCTATCTTGTGGACATTGATTGACTGCTATGTCGTTGTTGTCATGTGAACCATGCCTTGAAAGGCTTACTGCTATGTCTTTATTGGTTGCTATATCCTTATTGTGAACCATGCCTTGAAAGGCTTACTGCTATGTCTTTATTGTTTGGTATGTCCTTATTGTGAACCATGCCTTGAAAGGCTTACTGCTATGTCTTTACTGAATATATGATATTCCATTTTATACTTCTATGGAATAATGAATAATCATGATATATTATGAATACGGGATTTGTGCTCAGTCACAATATCCATCCGATGCTTTCTGTATTAACTGGAGACCTAAGGGTCAAATACATAAATGGACAGGTGGCAGGAATGAATTCCTCGAAGGCTCTCCACCGGAAATTGACTGGCATAAACATTGGCATTTTCATTACATTCCCATTGGCATTACATTTACAAATACATAAAGGGACAGGTGGCAGGAATGAATTCCTCGAAGGCTCTCCACTGGCAATTAACTGGCATAAACATGGGCATTTCATTTACATTTACATTGGCATTTTACCTCAGAACAGAGTAAATGCATCTCCTAAAAATTGGTGTGATTTCATTATTGAATAACCCTATTCCTTGCGACTTATCTTAACTGAAATTGATTATGATCGGTTTATTGTGGCAGTACTTCTTGTTGTTGTATTGTTGTTGAGAGATTCATGTTGATGGTGTATCCATTACTCCTAATTGTACATTGTGAATTATTATTCATTGGCCTTCATGGCAACTGTTCTCATTGGCTATTACAGCATCTCCTTTCTTATGATTGGCTATCATAATCTTATTCATGGATTTGTATCTTATCGATACCAGTGTCGGAGATCTGTTTTTAATTGATGGGCTCTCGTAGCTCACCCCCCCCCATTTACGCCCATTTCAGGTGATGACGCTGCAGGACCCCAGTAGGAGTCTGAGAGCGTAGGAGGATAATTTTGAGGAACTGTATCAGTCTATGTCTTAGTTCTCCCATGTATTCACCACCCTCGGGTGCTGGTTACGTTTGGTTCTTATTTTGTTTATGTAGAACCATATTATGTATTGTAAAGACTTCCGCTAACATTGTGTATTGAAAGACTTCCGCTGATGTACTATTATTGGTAAGACTTCCGCTGTTATTACTTTGAGGTTTTAGTACTTTGCATATTAGTACTATGATACAGGAATGAATAAAAGGAAAAAAAAAAAGTAGGGACGGCCTTCGGGTCGGCCCCGCGACACGAGATCCGCATAGGGTGGGTTTCGGGTCGTGACAAAATCTCCTATAATACCCTGCCAATCCCATAAAGCTCAGCACCTCCGTCACACTGGTGGGACGAGGCCAATTGACAATAGCCTCTACTTTTTGAGGATCAACGGAAATGCCTTCCTTGCTAATTACATGCCCCAAAAATGAAATGCTAGGAAGCCAAAACTCATATTTCTTAAATTTGGCGTATAGCTTCCTCTCTTCTTGTTTCTGTAATACCTTTCTCAAGTGCACCTCATTCTCCTGGCTTTTGGAATAAACCAGGATATCATCAATGAACACGATCACAAAATCATCCAAGTATGGCTTAAAGACCCTATTCATCAGATCCATAAATGCTGCTGGGGCATTAGTGACTCCAAATGGCATTACTAAAAAATCAAAATGCCCGTATCTGGTCCTGAAAGCTGTTTTCTCGATATCCTTCGGCCTCACCTTCAACTGATGGTATCCAGTCCTTAGATCAATTTTTGAGAACACTTGTGCCCCCTTTAACTGATCAAATAAATCATCTATACGTGGAAAGGGGTACCGATTCTTAATAGTCACTTTGTTCAGCTCGCGGTAATCAACGCATAACCGCATCATCCCATCTTTCTTTTTCACAAACAGCACTGGGGCGGCCCATGGTGTCGTACTAAGTTTGATAAAGCCCTTATCTAGTAGCTCTTGCAACTGTAACTTCAACTCTTTTAATTCTGCTAGGGGCCATTCTATAGGGATTTTTAGAGATACATCAGTGGTGAATTCTACCTCTCGATCTACTGGCATCCCTGGTAAGTCATCTAAAAAGACCTCAGGAAATTCCCTAACAATGGGGATCTGGTCCAAGGCTGTTTGTTGGGAACGAGTGTCCAAAATGTTACACAAAAATCCATGACAGCCCTTTCGTAATAATCGTCTAGCCTGGATGAACGATATAAAGTATGGTGGTGCGGCTACTCCAGTTTCGTTAAACTGAACACTCGGACACCCAGGTTTCTGTATTGTGACTGTCTTCGTTACACAATTTATCGACACATGATTTGCAGCCATCCAATCCATACCGAGTATTACGTCGAATCCATAAATATCTAATGGTATTAAATCGGCCACTAATAGTGAGTCCTCGATTTGAACAGTACATGCTCGGTATATAGTGTTACTACTTAGGGATTCTCCTGACGGCATAGAAATGGTTAACATGTAACCTAAAGACACTGTTTCTATGTTCAGTCTAGCAGCAAACATTGGTGATATGAACGAATGGGTGGAGCCGATGTCAAAAAGTACTCTAGCATGCTGCGAACAGACAGGAAGAGTACTTGCAACAACTGAGGAGTAGCCTGCGTATCTCCATGTGCGCTGCTGTTCGGCTCCATGTCCCCTGCCTCGAGGCTGGGCTTTAGCTGCAGTTGTGGCTGTTGAAGCAGATGGAGTACCGGCTATACTTCCAACCGACTGGGTCTTCTGGGGACAGTCGGTCTTGAAATGCCCTTCCTGACCACATAGATAGCAAGCCTGAGAGTTGGCCTGGCATGGTCGTCGATGATGCTTAAGACAAGTGGGACACTGGACTGCATGCTTGTCAGTAGTGGCGGCTCCTGATTCCTTGGGTCCAGAATTTTTGGATACAGATCCTGCTCCTGGCCGGGTGAATGAAGGTCCTATCCCTTTGCCTTGGCTCCTAGTTGACCTCTTATTTTGGCTTCCTGATGACTTTGAGGCTGTGTTAGCCTTCTTCTTAGCGAATTCTTCACCACACTGCTCAATGATCTTTGCCGTGCTCACTACTTGGTCATAAATGGCTAGCTGCATAGGTTTAACCCTATTTCTGATATTCCACCTTAGGCCACTCTCGAATTTACGGGCTTTCTCATGCTCATCCTCCAAAACAGTAGGAGCAAATCTAATCAATTGTGTAAATCAGGCCTCATTTTCCTCCACCGTTGAGTTTCCTTGCTGTAAAACAGTAGAATTCTGCAATTCTTTGATCTCTAGCTTCCCTAAGGAAGTATTTTCGATTGAAAATGACAGTGAATCGGTCCTATGTCATCTCAGGCCCCTTGGCTTTTTCCAGTAGCCACCACTCGTGAGCCATCCCTCTGAACATGAAAGTAGCAAAGGCTACCTTCTGGGTATCCGTGCAGGCCATCACTTCAAAGATTCTTTCCATTTCTAGTCTCTATTCTTCTGCGGAAGTGATGCCTTTTGTGCCATCAAAGGTGGAGGGTTTTAGTGCTTGAAATTCCTTGTAAAGATGAGCCTGGCTCCTCTCGTTCTCTTGTCGTACTATGTGCACTACTGGTGGTTCTTGTCGTTCTGGTCTAACCGAAGTGCCGGCTCCCGCTTGAGTTTGAATCGTATTCTGGATAAGTCTATCCACTAACCGCTCTAATCATGCTATATGAGCGCTAGCTTCATCCGGTGGGGTAGTAGTACGAGTACGCACCATTTTCTGCAATTAGTTTAAAGGTCAGTTGAATACATTTGGGTGCCTAGCTCACATATCAGTATTTATCTACCGACTGACCCTATGTGGACACCGTAATACTAGTACATTAGTCTTATCTCCCATGGACCACTATGTAACCAAATGCTCTGATACCAAGCTGACACGACCCGAGACCCACCCTCTGCGGATCCCGGATCGCGCACCTGATCCAACATATCTGCTGAACCAAGGGTTCTTAACTTACTGCACAAACCATGCTCTTAACATGCAACAACTTAATTGCGGAAGATTTGAAAAATAATTAGTTACAAAAGTTGCATGTTATACATATTGTTCTCAAGAGTGCGGAATACAAAAAAATAATTTTTCATACATCTGATCTACCCAAGACGTGGACCACATGGGAGTACTATAAGACTATCTGTACTGAGTATTACCCCTGCACTGCAAAAGTATGTCCACTGCTATTGCTACTGCTCGTCTACAGCTTCCTTCCCTGAAAAATTTGGGGAAATAAAGGGTGAGCTAACTAAAGCTCAATAAGTAATTCTCCTTTGCTCTATCATGTGTACAAGAATATGAAAAGGCATTATCCACGAGGAAATAGGATAAATGCAGATGTACTAGCCAATCATAAATAAAGATCTCATAAATGAATGCCAACAGTAGGAATTCAAATAATCAACAATGACAATCAATCTGATAGCATACAAGCAGTCACTGAATAATAGTTATGAAATCTCATGATCAATCATAATAAAGTAACATGATCAGGCTACGAATGTCACAACACAAGATAATGATATCAATAAATTTGAGATGCCTGGATAATGGTGGGGCTCGGTTACCCCGGTGGCTCACATTCGGTGCTCACCGGCCTCGTCGAATGATGTTGCCCTGAGCTCGTATTCAGTGCGCGTAGGCTTTGCTGAATACTACCGCTCTAAACACGTATCCGGTGCTCGAAGGCCTCGCCGGATACGGCTCTGTGCACAATATAAAATAATAATAAATCCCCTAAAATTTGGACCCGAAGGTCATAACTAGCATCAAGTGGAAATGTGATTGATCACAAATCCGGCTCTTTAAGGATATATCAAGATCATACAATTTTTGGGTAAGTGAAATGAATTCACATCGGAATCGAGTGCAACTATCTGGCCTTCCCGACCCTGGGTACAAGTGTACAATAAGAACTCAAGGCACAAATGTACTATTGATCAAGATATATTCATGTAACATCAACAATACTTTCCACATGATAGAGCAATATCAATGTGGTTCAATCATTCTGAAAATATATAAGGAAGTACAACAATAGTGTATGTACAAGAAAGTATGACTTGGCTCAGAATGTAACACATACAGAGATTAGAGATTACTTACATTTAACTTTCCTTGAACTACAACGATTTAGACTACTTTTTCCATGCCTTTCTGTATTCCTATAATCCAAGAAACATATCTCAGTCTATCATCATTTGAATGATGCTATTCGTCAAATTTTATGTTTTTATTTTATAAATTTCCCTTTTCCTAAAATAGACTCTACCATTGAGTCTGGAATGTCCAAGAAAGTCGGTTTAGGCTTTTACTGATCTTAAATCGGACTCTTGAGTCGAAAAGGGCAAAACTGTCTTTTGTACTTTATAGGTATTTTTGTTCCCGGGACCTCTTTTTATAATTTTGACCTCATCGTTGGATTTAGTGGGTCCGAGATAGTAAGAATACCCATATAACTTGCCTTGTTAGGAAACAACGGTATTTTGGTCATTTTAAGATTTTATTTCATTGTATTTTAATGTTCGGAGTCTCGTCTCTTAAAACAGACCACACCATTGGATCCAGGAATGCCCGAGATAATAAAGTTTGACTATTTACTCGCCCCATTTGGACTTCGTTTGACTTAGTTGTGACTCGGGGTTAAAATAGTAATTTTACCTATTTAAAAATTTATTTTATTATTTTATTATTTTTCCAGGGGCTTAATTGCATGAATTTTCTAAAACCTGGGCCATAGTATAAATCCATGAAATAGTGGGGGGTCAAATTATAAATATCACAAATGCCGGTCTGAACCAGTTGGTTCAATCCGAATTTAATTGAACCGGTTTGGGCTTTCGTTGAACCAACCGGTTTGGGCCGGTTCAACACGTAGTGCTGACGTCATGATGATGTCAGCCCTAACATTTTAAAATTAAAACCTTTTAAGTAAAACAACGCTGTGTCGGGCCCATTCTATTCCGGTCGGGTTCCGACCCGACCCATGCTCGGATCCGGTTTCATCTTAACCCAAAATGTCCCATGATATTCCGGTCGTCTTCTCCAGCAGTTATTCCGGTGCCGGCGTACGGACAGTGAGGTTTTCCTCACTGTTTCTCACGAATTTCATGTCCGTTTTTCAAGATTTTTACACCAAAATATTTCTGGGACATTGGGCATCGTTTTGGGGTTGGTTTAAACCTCAAAATTTATGGTTTTCAGTTACCCATTTCAGTTTTCCAATCAGGCTATCGTTTGCTCTAGCATGGCCGTTTCTTGGTCGTTTTGGTTGATTTTAACGGATTTGGAACCCTTGCATCATTTCCTACATATACGTACATGCAGAACTAAAGCCAAACTCAAGTTGGCTCAGACCCATTTTGAAAGTGGTCGGCCATGGAGGTTTTCATACAGCCAGTGGGTTTGGGGCTGTTTCAAAGCCCCATTTTCCTTCCTAACATTTTCTGCACTTCTCACGATCACTCCTAAGTAGTTTAAGCAACGTTTTAATCATGAAGTACAAGAAATCCTAATTATTCTTCTAACTTGTAACTAGGGTTTTCTTCCTCATTCCTTCATGGTTTTCTATGATTTTTATTGCGTTTGAAACCTCATGACGTGTTCTTTAAGGCCCTAGGTTCAAATTTAAATGAATCATGCTATAGAAATTGAAACAGAAACGAAACCTCTTACCTAAATTTCTAGGTTTTTCTTGATTTGGTGAGCCCCTTCCCTTCCGTTCCTTCTTCCGTTTTCACCCAGAGTTCTCTGAGTTCCCTCTTGATTTCTCCCCTTTGATTTCTTTTTTTTTTTGTAAGTAGGAGATCATGTGCATATATATATATATATATCATATCATGCCCATTCCTTCCTCCCTTCTTTTCCTCTCCTCCTCTCCTTTTCTGACCTGCTCCATTCCTCTACTAATTTCCACCTTACCCCTCTCTATGCCTATTAGGTTAGGGTTGGTCAACTTATTTTATTATATGTATATATATCTATATATATAAATATGTATACTTACCTATATGACATTCACCTAACTCACAAACACACGGCTGCCTTGGCAGCCCACCTGTTTCTTTTCTTTTGTTTTATTTTTACAATATATGTGTGTACTTATATCTATATATATATATATATATATACTATGCTCATTCTTATGCATATATACATATGCGTATCATCATACGTATGTACTCACATATATTTTCTCAATTCATAATTGCACACGTGCACTTTAATTTAATTTCATTGCATGTGTATAAGTATGCATGCCTTCATACGTGGACTGCATGTTCGCATGCATTACGAGACTGATTTTCGGATCGCTCATCCTGACCCGGTACTGTTCATACATGGGCAAGATTTCTATTTAGATAATGCAATGTGGTTAATATTTCACAAGATATAAGGTTCAGCAGTTCTAAATACCATTGATATAGTGTTGCCCGACCCAGCTGCCTCGATATATGTGCCAATCCAGGTCGGGGTATTACAGGGCAACACTGTATAATTCATGAGGAAGACGATGTCGTTTTGATATTCGCTCAATGAAACTACATCATTTTGTGATGTTTGTTTTAAATTTAAAAGCTAAACAGATATGTTTGGTAACAAGGATAGGAAATTGATTTGATGTACGCAACTGAAACAGGAATATCTTATCCCCAATTTAACCCATATACGCTGTTTGGTTTAGGAATTCCTTGAAAAGTAAAAAAAGGGTTGCTGCCCCAAGATTCGAACCCCAAACTAACACGCGTGTGGGAACTTATGCCCCACATGCGGACCACTGTGCCACTAAAGCACATGTGTCCTTATTTCACCGAAATTAATATAAAATATTAATTTAAACAATTAAATTAAATAAATTGAATTAAATATTATATTATTTCCCGATGATCAATTAAAGTAAATAAATATTGTATTTTTAGTATCTTAGGCATTCTAAAGTCAATGGAAGGGTCCGTTTCAAAAGATGGGGTCCTAAAAAATTAAGCCTGTAAAAGTGCCAAATTACCATATTGCCCTTAGTGATGCCCAAAGCCAAACTAAGATCCATAAAAGCATAAACCTTTTTTTTTTTTTTTTGACGTTTTGGACTCAACAATAGAGTTCATTTTCCTAATTTTAGGGCATTGGGCCATACGTAGTATTAACCTAAGAACTGTATACTGATTATAGGGACTTCAAAGGGAAAGGAGAAAGTGACTGAATACTGAGGTAGAACAGATTGTTAAAAGGTAAGTTAAAGTCAATTTCTTACATGTGGTATTCTCAGCCATGGTTATTTGTTTACTGCCAAAAGCTGTACTCTTATACTTACTCGATGTTTATTGTTTCCACAATGTGATACTTATTCCATCTTGTGGACATTATTTGACTATTATATCTCGATCATAAATGTTTATACGCTTTATACTATGCCTTGAAAGGCCGACTGTTATGTTTTCACTGAATGGTATTCCATATATGTACACCTCTAATGGAATTATGAATGATCATGATATATTATGAATGCTGAAGTTATGCTCAGTCACAATGTCCATTCGATGCTTTCTGAATTGACAGGACCTATAGGTCGAATGAAGTCCATGAATGGACATATGGCAAAGATGGCGTAATAAACGCAGTGAGTATTTTGATTGGGGGGTATGCCGGGCCCTAAAAGACCGAGGGTGTGCCAAGCCCCGAACAGAATGTGCATCACTTATGTTTAATTTGATATCAAAACTTTTATTGGATTCATAGGATGATCATACTATTCCCTATAAATAATCATATGTTGAAAGGTTATCCATTGATTTACGATTGATTGGTTATCCATTTATTGTGGCAGTATATTTATTGTTTTGATAGACCCTCATTGATGTTCTCATATTCATTGCATCATTGTATCCATTACTCATGACTGGTTATTGTGATCTCAACTGTTTGATTGGCCGTTATAGCATTCTACCCCTGATTGGCTATTGCAGCAGTTATGTTTTATGACTGGCTATCATGTTTCATATCCTTGTTTATCTTGGATTATGTTCTTTCTATATTGACCCTGACTAATGGCAAAGATGGAAATTTACTTACTGAGCATTGTTACGTCATTCATACTTACCTATTGTTTCAAGAAGGGACACTACGAGACAGCAGTAGGAGCTTAAGAGCATAAAAGAACATTTTGAAAAATGTAATAGAAAGGATGTTATAGTTCTCCAATGTATTCACCACCTAAGGGTGATGTAATGTTGGTTCCCATTTTGATATATATAAAACCTTATTATGATTTATTTAAGACTTTCACTGTATAATTGTTTAATTTTCATATTACACATTGTCACGACCCGAAACCCACCCTAAGCGGATCACCGGATCGCGATCGCCGCCCCGAGACCCGAGGGTCTCGAGACAAGGCTCGCATATGCAGCGGTATCGAATAGAAGTGCAACATACGTTTTGCGGAAGCGTGAAAACTTTTTCTTTTTCTTTTCTCATTTTTAAATTATGCACATCCGTCCGATACTGCCGCTACATACATAGCATACATGGTTACACATTCAGAGTATAACGAAAACTTAAAGACTTCATACATTAACACATACATATTCAGTTGCCCTGAGGGCTTAATACATATTCTTACATTGTCTACTAATACAAAATGTACTACTAGAGTTCATAGGTTTCTGAAGAGAAACTACTTAAACATATCTTCCCAAAATCAGCAGATTCATCATCAACGTCCTCAAGTCAAGACTGCTGCTAATTACCTGAAAGGGGGGGTCCGAACAAAGTCCGGGTAAGCTAATCTAAGCTTGTGAGCAATTCCAGCATTCGTCATGGGGTTTTCAATTAGCAGTGGTTTAGTACATAAGAGTTTGTAAAATAATCACCGCCAATTGTTCGTATACTTTGAATACAGAATAGATGTATTCCTTGAATCATGTAGCTTTGAAACATTTAAAGTATTCAAGCTAAACTCATACTTTGTCAATAGAGTATATAACTCAAAACATATTGCATTTCGTAAAACAATAGCTTTGAAACATTTAAAGTATTCAAGCTATACTTATACTTCGTCAAATAGAGTATGTAACTCAAAACATTTTGCATTTCGTAAGACAATAGCTTTGAAACATTTAAAGTATTCAAGCTATACTTATACATGTGAACTTTTAAAACATATTTCATATCATGTATTTCTTAAATAGAGTATATAAAACTCAACATATGCATATTGAAAATGAGAGTAAAAACTTGCTTCCATTTTCAAACCATTTATCATCTTATCACTTCCATTAGTGGAATCTGTTTCGAACCGGAGTCTCATATTACTTATCAATGGAGATATCTCATTTGCCTGGGGGATTAGATCCTGCTACCGGGCATTTCACATGACAGGTCAATGAGTTACAATAAGAACCCAAAATACTGACTATGTGGTTTTTTTTTGACAGGTCAATGGGATCCGAAGAAACCCAAAATACTGCCTGTGTGCTTATGCACCATTATCTTATAAAACATTTTTCATGTGACTTGTCTCATAGATACTTTTCATAAATTCGTAAATAACATTCGTATACTTGAAATAAGCAAATTCAGAATATTTAACAATAATTGCATTTTAACTAGACATGCTAAAAAGTATTTGAAGGAAAAACTGTTGCAGAACCCAATCACTAAGCATGTCACAATGAATTTTTAAAACAGAACAATTAAAAACTGAATCATGTAAATACTGAATTTGAAACTTCAAATACTTCATATCTTATACTTAAAACCCTTTTTAAATCATGGAGTCAAATTTCCAATTCAAACACAGGGTTACTCACCTTGATTCTTTAGGGTTAGTGCTAATAATGCGCTTTCCCACTTTCCTGGTAGTTCCTAAGAACAATTCATAAACATCTCATCAACTTTATATTCATCGTAATATCATTTCGATATTCCTTAACTTATGCTTAAATCGTATTTGATCCTACAATGATTTCATAAATTCATATGTACTTAACGTAACTCGTATTCTTAACCTATGACACAATTTAATGTGTTAGAAATTGAATCTACTTCAATTTATACTCTTCTGGAAGTTCCATTAACTTTAATTTAAAGTTATTTATTTGACGTGTTTACGTGTCGTGTCTTTTCGTATTTCGTTTCTTGTACTTGCCTTAGTATTAGTACTTTGGCATTATTTCAGTTCATAGTCATCTAACAGATGCTATTCATCAAATTTTATGTCTTTTTATTTTAGACATTTCTTTAGGTCGAATAGACTCTACCATTGAGTCCGGAGTGTCGAAGAAAGTCGGTTTAGGCTTTCGTAACATTTAATTCGGACTGTTATATGTAAAAGGACAAAATGGTCATTTATCGTTTTACGTGTCATATCTTTCCGTACTTCGTTTCATAATTTGGACTCCATTTTTGAGTCCGGGATGTCAAAGAAAGTTAATTTAGACCTTCTCTGATTTCATTTTGGCTTTAGGGGTACCAGGGGTATTTTGGTCATTTTACCCCTTTACGTGTCTTTATTTTTCGGGACCCCGTCTCGTGTCGTGGACCTCACCATTGGACTCAGAAGGTCCGAGATAGTAAGAGTACAATAATAACTTGTTAAATTTTGGTCAAGGGGTATTTTGGTCTAAACCCCTTACGTGACTTTATTTTTCGGGCTCCGTCTCGTAAAACGGACCCTACCATTAGTCTTAGAATATCCGAAATAGTAAGGATACACTATTCATTTATTAAGTTTGGACTTGTTTGACTTGTTTATGGGGTAAGGGCATTTTGGTCATTTTGACATTTTCTAGGGGTCTTAAATTTTTCGGGACCTCATCTCATGTCGTGGACCTCACCAATGGGCTTAGGGGGTCCAAGATAGTAAGGTTACATATATAACTTGTAATTTTTGGACAACGGGCCATTTCGGAGTAATTAATTTAATTAATCAAATTTAATTAAATTAATTATAACATGTAATATATATATTATTAATGGGGAATAAGGAATAGGTTGAATAGGATGGCACGCTGGCCAGCGTGCCATCTCCCTCCCCATACATCACAGGATCGAGTCCCACTAGGTGCGGTTGCACCTTTTTAATTTCTGTATTATATACATTATAATATATATATATATCGTGTTTATAAATGGACACATGTGAGCGCGTGGCCGAGTGGAAAGGAGAAGACTTCCCACGCGCGAGGGTTAGGGATCGAAACCCCTTAGCCACGATTTGCTTCCTTTCTCTTAATTTTTATAACACGGTTTATATATAACCGTATACGCCCCTAAACGGCGTCGTTCCAATAACTCGGTGGCAAGCCCCAAGGCTGCCACCTGTCCCGAGTCCACCCACCGTTTTAAACGGTGCACGAGTCGACTCGGTCGTCTTCCCCGAGCGACCGACTGAAAACCCTAATTCCCGATTTCCTTTTTCTCCTATTTCGTGACGTTTTACTCTTCCAAGCTCGACTGTTTTTGTCCCAAATTATCCCTAAGGTTTATACAAATCGATTGGCATTCATTTTGAGCTTTAAAACTCCTTCATCTATTCGGTTTTTGACATGATAACCCCAACTGTTATTTCGGTCGTATAGGTTCATTTCTTGATGGTTTTTCATAATCTTTGGCTTGTTATGATCCCCTCTTCATGGGGATCCATATCCCGTTCTTAAATATCAAGCTAACACAAAGTTAAAAGGATTGGGTCTTACACCCGTAACCTGCAACTCATTGTTAGAGGTCCATTTCTTATGATTTTTGGTCGCGGCTATGAGTTTTTATAACCCTCATAACTTCTTCTTGAAGCCTTGATAAGCCAAATCAAGCTTAAAGAAACTTGGTTCAGACCTGCCATGGGCAAGGTCTTCAATGGCTGTCGCTCTTGGGTCATGCAACCTTAGGTGTTTTTAAGCTAGATTTTCATGCTTGTTAAGGTTTAGACGTGTTCTAAACATCATATATACAAAATGGAAGCTTTAAATCAGTGGAGAAATTCTAGAGAGGGAATTTTGACAGTTTTGAACATTCTCACCTTTTTGGTTGGTTTTCCTCCTTTTTCTTGCTCTAATCCTTCTTCTCTTCTCTTCAGTTCTTGTTCTTTTGGTTTCTTTAGCAAGAAGAAAGCATGATTTGCATGCTTGGCCTTTATAGAGAAGTGACCGACTCTTCTCACTCCTCCCACCTCTCTTTCTCTCTCTACAGCTATCTTTCTCTTTCTACATTCTGAATTCTAGCCCTACATAGACTTCCCATCCCATAATTTCAGCCTTCTCTCTTTCCTACTTTGCATTTAATTTACATAAGATATTTATACATATTATATACATATATATACATATACACATATATATACAAGACACACACACACACACACACTAGCCGACACACACATACACATTCACACTTATTCACCTTTTTACTTTTCATCTTTTTCATATTTCCATATTTCATTCAATTAATATATATACATATATATACATTTAATTAATACATATATATATATATATATATCAAGTCTTATAATAAATTAATTAATGTAATAATTAATTAATTATATATATATATATTTTCTTCCCTCGTAGTACGTGTCATGTGACCCGGTATCCCGGGTCGGGATATTACATTCTTCCCTACTTAAAAGAGTTTTGTCCTCAAAACTCAACTACTCATATATCTTAACAATGTTTACGTGTATCATTACTTACTTCCAATTTACTAACATAAAATTTCCAATATCTCGGGTCACATTTTGGATTCATGTCTTTGTAGGGTTTAAGGGTTTCCCTGATCAAGTCGGATAAGGCAATACTGTGCGTTTTTCAGTTCCCTTAGTTACATGATAAGGTGGCCATTCCTCACCGGTAACAAAAGTCCTGACAGCACACCAGTAACTGTCAAAATCCTCCTTTTCATAATTTCAATTATCCATCTTCTTAGTTCATGTTTTACTTCAAATCTTTAGACTTAAACTTTATTCTTTTTACTTTACTGCGGGTCCCATACCCCGCTCTTATTTCATATCATATACTTACATCTCTATTTCATGTCATATACTTATATCTCTATTTCATATACTGCAGGTCCCATACCCTGCCTTCCTATCGTACACGTACTTCTAATAACTTGACTTACTCTAGTGCAGGTCCTATACCCTGCCCTTACATTACATTACGTATCACGTACTTACATATCTAATTCATGAACTGCGAGTCCCATACCTCGCCTTTACATTACATAACGTACTTCGGGTATCTATTTCATATAATGCGGGTCCCATACCCCGCCTCCATATCGTAACATATACTTCACATAATCATTTCATATATCGTGGGTCCCATACCCCGCCTTTACTTCATATTACGTACTTCACATATTTAGGTAGCCTTGGACTTACCTAACTCATAATTCTATTTCGAATCACTAAGTGGATCTTAAGTCAACCTAGAACTAATCTTAATCATTCTTAACTTAAATTTCAGTCTTTTCCCAAAAGACCTAATACCTAGTGCTCTGATACCATGTTGTCACGACCCGAAACCCACCCTAAGCGGATCACCGGATCGCGATCGCCGCCCCGAGACCCGAGGGTCCCGAGACAAGGCTCGCATATGCAGCGGTATCGAATAGAAGTGCAACATACGTTTTGCGGAAGCGTGAAAACTTTTTCTTTTTCTTTTCTCTTTTTTAAATTATGCACATCCGTCCGATACTGCCGCTACATACATAGCATACATGGTTACACATTCAGAGTATAACGAAAACTTAAAGACTTCATACATTAACACATACATATTCAGTTGCCCTGAGGGCTTAATACATATTCTTACATTGTCTACTAATACAAAATGTACTACTAGAGTTCATAGGTTTCTGAAGAGAAACTACTTAAACATATCTTCCCAAAATCAGCAGATTCATCATCAACGTCCTCAAGTCAAGACTGCTGCTAATTACCTGAAAGGGGGGGTCCGAACAAAGTTCCGGGTAAGCTAATCTAAGCTTGTGAGCAATTCCAGCATTCGTCATGGTGTTTTCAATTAGCAGTGGTTTAGTACATAAGAGTTTGTAAAATAATCACCGCCAATTGTTCGTATACTTTGAATACAGAATAGATGTATTCCTTGAATCATGTAGCTTTGAAACATTTAAAGTATTCAAGCTAAACTCATACTTTGTCAATAGAGTATATAACTCAAAACATATTGCATTTCGTAAAACAATAGCTTTGAAACATTTAAAGTATTCAAGCTATACTTATACTTCGTCAAATAGAGTATGTAACTCAAAACATTTTGCATTTCGTAAGACAATAGCTTTGAAACATTTAAAGTATTCAAGCTATACTTATACATGTGAACTTTTAAAACATATTTCATATCATGTATTTCTTAAATAGAGTATATAAAACTCAACATATGCATATTGAAAATGAGAGTAAAAACTTGCTTCCATTTTCAAACCATTTATCATCTTATCACTTCCATTAGTGGAATCCGTTTCGAACCGGAGTCCCATATTACTTATCAATGGAGATATCTCATTTGCCTGGGGGATTAGATCCTGCTACCGGGCATTTCACATGACAGGTCAATGAGTTACAATAAGAACCCAAAATACTGACTATGTGGTTTTTTTTTGACAGGTCAATGGGATCCGAAGAAACCCAAAATACTGCCTGTGTGCTTATGCACCATTATCTTATAAAACATTTTTCATGTGACTTGTCTCATAGATACTTTTCATAAATTCGTAAATAACATTCGTATACTTGAAATAAGCAAATTCAGAATATTTAACAATAATTGCATTTTAACTAGACATGCTAAAAAGTATTTGAAGGAAAAACTGTTGCAGAACCCAATCACTAAGCATGTCACAATGAATTTTTAAAACAGAACAATTAAAAACTGAATCATGTAAATACTGAATTTGAAACTTCAAATACTTCATATCTTATACTTAAAACCCTTTTTAAATCATGGAGTCAAATTTCCAATTCAAACACAGGGTTACTCACCTTGATTCTTTAGGGTTAGTGCTAATAATGCGCTTTCCCACTTTCCTGGTAGTTCCTAAGAACAATTCATAAACATCTCATCAACTTTATATTCATCGTAATATCATTTCGATATTCCTTAACTTATGCTTAAATCGTATTTGATCCTACAATGATTTCATAAATTCATATGTACTTAACGTAACTCGTATTCTTAACCTATGACACAATTTAATGTGTTAGAAATTGAATCTACTTCAATTTATACTCTTCTGGAAGTTCCATTAACTTTAATTTAAAGTTATTTATTTGACGTGTTTACGTGTCGTGTCTTTTCGTATTTCGTTTCTTGTACTTGCCTTAGTATTAGTACTTTGGCATTATTTCAGTTCATAGTCATCTAACAGATGCTATTCATCAAATTTTATGTCTTTTTATTTTAGACATTTCTTTAGGTCGAATAGACTCTACCATTGAGTCCGGAGTGTCGAAGAAAGTCGGTTTAGGCTTTCGTAACATTTAATTCGGACTGTTATATGTAAAAGGACAAAATGGTCATTTATCGTTTTACGTGTCATATCTTTCCGTACTTCGTTTCGTAATTTGGACTCCATTTTTGAGTCCGGGATGTCAAAGAAAGTTAATTTAGACCTTCTCTGATTTCATTTTGGCTTTAGGGGTACCAGGGGTATTTTGGTCATTTTACCCCTTTACGTGTCTTTATTTTTCGGGACCCCGTCTCGTGTCGTGGACCTCACCATTGGACTCAGAAGGTCCGAGATAGTAAGAGTACACTAATAACTTGTTAAATTTTGGTCAAGGGGTATTTTGGTCTAAACCCCTTACGTGACTTTATTTTTCGGGCTCCGTCTCGTAAAACGGACCCTACCATTAGTCTTAGAATATCCAAAATAGTAAGGATACACTATTCATTTATTAAGTTTGGACTTGTTTGACTTGTTTATGGGGTAAGGGCATTTTGGTCATTTTGACATTTTCTAGGGGTCTTAAATTTTTCGGGACCTCATCTCATGTCGTGGACCTCACCAATGGGCTTAGGGGGTCCAAGATAGTAAGGTTACATATATAACTTGTAATTTTTGGACAACGGGCCATTTCGGAGTAATTAATTTAATTAATCAAATTTAATTAAATTAATTATAACATGTAATATATATATTATTAATGGGGAATAAGGAATAGGTTGAATAGGATGGCACGCTGGCCAGCGTGCCATCTCCCTCCCCATACATCACAGGATCGAGTCCCACTAGGTGCGGTTGCACCTTTTTAATTTCCGTATTATATACATTATAATATATATATATATCGTGTTTATAAATGGACACATGTGAGCGCGTGGCCGAGTGGAAAGGAGAAGACTTCCCACGCGCGAGGGTTAGGGATCGAAACCCCTTAGCCACGATTTGCTTCCTTTCTCTTAATTTTTATAACACGGTTTATATATAACCGTATACGCCCCTAAACGGCGTCGTTCCAATAACTCGGTGGCAAGCCCCAAGGCTGCCACCTGTCCCGAGTCCACCCACCGTTTTAAACGGTGCACGAGTCGACTCGGTCGTCTTCCCCGAGCGACCGACTGAAAACCCTAATTCCCGATTTCCTTTTTCTCCTATTTCGTGACGTTTTACTCTTCCAAGCTCGACTGTTTTTGTCCCAAATTATCCCTAAGGTTTATACAAATCGATTGGCATTCATTTTGAGCTTTAAAACTCCTTCATCTATTCGGTTTTTGACATGATAACCCCAACTGTTATTTCGGTCGTATAGGTTCATTTCTTGATGGTTTTTCATAATCTTTGGCTTGTTATGATCCCCTCTTCATGGGGATCCATATCTCGTTCTTAAATATCAAGCTAACACAAAGTTAAAAGGATTGGGTCTTACACCCGTAACCTGCAACTCATTGTTAGAGGTCCATTTCTTATGATTTTTGGTCGCGGCTATGAGTTTTTATAACCCTCATAACTTCTTCTTGAAGCCTTGATAAGCCAAATCAAGCTTAAAGAAACTTGGTTCAGACCTGCCATGGGCAAGGTCTTCAATGGCTGTCGCTCTTGGGTCATGCAACCTTAGGTGTTTTTAAGCTAGATTTTCATGCTTGTTAAGGTTTAGACGTGTTCTAAACATCATATATACAAAATGGAAGCTTTAAATCAAGTGGAGAAATTCTAGAGAGGGAATTTTGACAGTTTTGAACATTCTCACCTTTTTGGTTGGTTTTCCTCCTTTTTCTTGCTCTAATCCTTCTTCTCTTCTCTTCAGTTCTTGTTCTTTTGGTTTCTTTAGCAAGAAGAAAGCATGATTTGCATGCTTGGCCTTTATAGAGAAGTGACCGACTCTTCTCACTCCTCCCACCTCTCTCTCTCTCTCTACAGCTATCTTTCTCTTTCTACATTCTGAATTCTAGCCCTACATAGACTTCCCATCCCATAATTTCAGCCTTCTCTCTTTCCTACTTTGCATTTAATTTACATAAGATATTTATACATATTATATACATATATATACATATACACATATATATACAAGACACACACACACACACACACTAGCCGACACACACATACACATTCACACTTATTCACCTTTTTACTTTTCATCTTTTTCATATTTCCATATTTCATTCAATTAATATATATACATATATATACATTTAATTAATACATATATATATATCAAGTCTTATAATAAATTAATTAATGTAATAATTAATTAATTATATATATATATTTTCTTCCCTCGTAGTACGTGTCATGTGACCCGGTATCCCGGGTCGGGATATTACACACATTGTTATCACTGATACAGTCAAGGAAAGAAAAGGTAGGGATGGCCAATGGGTCGGTCCCGCGATCCCTAATCTGCATAGGGTGGGTTTTGGGTCGTGACAGGTATCACAGTTTAATGCTGGGTCTATTCATAGTTTTTCTGACTTATGCATAACTTTTTAAACACAATATTCAACTTGTTGAGAAATCAGGAAAGACGCAGAATACCTCTTCACTATACAAATGACTCATAACGAGTCTCTACAAAACTATGTAAAAATACTTAAGCTAGAAATGACAAACACCGACTAATGCGATGACAAACTAGCCATGCTAGCTTTCTGAAAATGGATGTTGGCTACACACCCATTCTTTGACTCACTAGTCAAAAGAAAACCAGACAATATGGCAGAAGTGTTGATTCATGCACAGAGACATATCACATTTGAAGAGGAGAACAAAAACTTAGCACGACGTTCCCCGGACAAGCGTCATGCCAAAGAAAATAACAACTGCCCAAAAACAGCAGGGCATCGAAACAGTAGGCCTAGTTTTCAAAAAAGAAGAGAGAGGATCAATCCACAAAAAAGGGTTACATTTCCCTCACTCTTCCTATCAACCAAATTTTACACCAAGTAAAAATCAACCCTAGGTTAAAAGGCGATGAAAACAGACCCAAGAAGGAGAAATTCGGACAAATATTATTCTTTTCATCGCAATCAAGGCCACAACACATAGGACTATAAAGCCTTACGAGAGAACATTAAGGAGTTGATCTCGCGAGGGTACTTAAGAGAATTCATTCAGAGAGACATTCAAATGGCACCACCTCGGTGGCCGAACAGGGAAAGACAGAAGTACTGACCTAGAGAAAACTAGCATTCCCTATCTCTACCAGGCGAAGACCTTAGGGTAGTAAATACTATCATAGTGGCAATACGATTTGGGGGAACAACAAATAAAGAGAATAATATCTATTACAAAAAGGATAGAGAGGTAGCCTCAGTTGAATTCTCAAGGACACTCGACGACCCAAGCTTAACTTTTTCCATCTGGGATCTACAATAGGTACACCCCCCTCATTACGATGCATTAATCATTTCAGTTCTAATAGTTAATTTCTTGGTCCACCGAGCATTAGTAGATAATGGAAGCGAAACAGACCTTCTATTTGCCCATGCGCTAGATAAAAGGGGTCTAAAAATGGACCAATTCACCCCTAGAGAAGAACTACTGGTAAATTTCAGTGGCGATATGACATATTCAAAAGGTAGCATTACGTTATTTATGGTAGCAGGACCAATCAACCTCATGCCATACTTTTTGGTGGTCAATGCATTATATAATGTCATTTTAGGGCAACCTTCGATTCACCAAATGGGTGCGGGGCCTTCAACTCTACACCAAACCCTCAAATTTCCCACTCCAACAAGGAAGGGCAGCCCTCAAAAAAACATACCATTGAAGGTAATTAGACATCTGCTAGAAGTTGCACCATTATTGGATAGAAAGATTGCAGGAAGACAAACCCTGCCACCACTCCCATCGAAGAAACAAATGATGTGATGGACACATAATAGTAGCCATAGAGCCTAAGGACAGAAAAAAATGACTCTCTGAAGTTAGACCCTGTATACGAAGAAATCCATACAAATCTGGCAAAGGAAGAGGTAGAATTCTAATTAGATCTATCTAAACTAGAAAGGGTGGCCCAAATTGGGATCGAACTTAGCGCAATGAAAAGAAACGATCTTACTCAATTTCTCTAGCAAAACTGGGATATATTTGCCTGGTTAGCCCATGACATGCCCGTAATTGATCCCCAAGTCATTTGTCACAAGCTATTTGTAGACCTAGAGCGAAAACCTGTCTGCTAGGAAAAGTGATCTTTCACACCTAAGTGAAACCAAACTATAAAAAATGAACTAAGGAAGTTTCCCAAAGCAAGATTCATCAGAGATGCAGACTTCTCAGATTGGCTTTCCAATGTTGTCGCATTACCAAATAAAAATGGGAAATGGAGGGTTTGTGTCGATTTCACAAATTTCAATAAAGCATGTCCAAAAGACAGCTACCCACCCCCCAAAATTGACCAAATGGTGGACACTGCTTCGAGACATGAACTCTTTAGTTTCATGGATGTTTATTCAAGTAATCATAAAATCCACATGCAGGTGCCCGATCAAGAAAAAACGTCATTCATAACAAAATACGAGACTTTCTATTATTAAGTTATGCCCTTCGGATTAAAAAATGTTGGAGCCATGTACCAAAGACTAGTAAACATGGTTTTCCAAGATCAGATCGAAAAAGCTATGGAGGTGTATGTAGATGATATGTTGGTAAAAAACATGGTTTGGGAAGATCACCTAGTTCACTTGTCCGAAACATTTGATCAACTCCGTAAATACAAAATGAAGCTCAATCTAGAAAAAAATACCTTTAGGGTAGCGTTAGGAAAGTTCCTTGGACATCTGGTTACCAAGCGAGGAATCAAAGCAAATCGAGATAAAATAAGGGCCTTTTTAGAAACGGAATCTCCTAAAATAACGAAAGATGTCTAGAAATTAACTGGACGAGTGGCAACCCTCAACATGTTTTTGTCCGAGCATCAAACAAATGCCCACCTTTCTTTTAAATTTTGAAGAAAAATAAAAAATTCGAATGGACAAAAGAATGCAAAGAAGCATTCTAAAAACTGAAGCAATACTTAACTATTTCCCCACTATTATCAAAGGCAGACGTAGGGGAAGAGCTCTATTTATACCTAACAGTTTCGATTTCTACTGTAAACATTGCACTAGTCTAGGAAGATAGGAAATCTAAAACCCAGTGTATTATGTCAGCCAAGCATTATAAGATATCCAAATGTGTTATCCAAAGCCAGAAAAACTCTTACTAATATTGGTAGTAGCTTCAAGAAAGTTGCATTCATATTGTCAAGCCTTTACCATTAATTTCATTATGAAATACCCGCTCAGAGCTATCCTACATAGCCTAGACGCCTCCAAACAAGTATCAAAGTGGTCAGTAGAGCTAGATCAATTTAACATTCAATACTACCCTAGAACAACCATTAAAGGACTAGTCTTGGCAGATTTTGTAGCCGAATTCACACGTCAAAAAACTGACCCAAGAAAGAGAAATGCAAACCCTGCCCAATATTGTAAACTTTTCATAGACAGTTCATCTCAAAAAACAGGGTTCAAACGTCGAACTGGTTCTATTCATCCCTAAAGGAATAATGATAAAGCAAGCTATCTCACTCGATTTCAAAGCCTTAAACAGTGAGGTAGAATACGAAGCCATATTATTCGGGTTAAAGCTTGCCAATGAGTTAGGGACAAAAAAATTACAAGTTTTCTACAATTCCCTATTCATAACCAACTAGGTAAAAGGGGAATATAAGGCCAGAGCTGCCACGATGGCCGCATACAAAAAGATGATATAGAAACAATAGAAATCCATCCATGAGTATACAATCTAGTAGCTCCCTAGGGAAGAAAACTTTCACGCTGACTCACTCGCCAATCTCAAGTCGGCAGTAAGTTTTCATTTCCGACAAATAATACTAGTGGAATTTATACCAAAATCTAGCTTGGACGAGGAAGAACAAAGGATAACCGAGGTGAATCAACTCTTGAGCGGGAAAACTCCGATCATCTCTTACTTAAGAGATGGCTCCCTACCCTCAAATAAATTGGATGCTTGGAAGCTACGGAGTAAAGCCACATAGTATGCCCTGATTAACAACAACCTCTACAAAAGTCTTATTCCGGGCCATACCTAAAATGCTTAAACCCAGAACAAGAACAATAAGTCATGAGCGAAATCCATGAATAGATATGCGAAAATCACTCAAGAGGCAGATCTTTGGCCCAGAAGTAATAAAACTGGCGTAAAATACATGAATACGTTAAAGAATTGGTAAAGAAATGTGACTAATGTCAAAGGTTCGCACCCATCCACAAGCAGCCACCAGCGAAACTTTCTCATTTAAATAGTCCACGGCCATTCATGTAGTGGACATCATAGGGCCACTACCAATGGTCCCTAGACAAAGGAAATTCCTTCTAGTTGCAATAGATTATTATACAAAATGGATCGAAGCTAAGCCACTTGCAAAAATTAGAAAAACTCAAATCAAAAACATCATATGGATGGACATCATTTGTAGATTTGGGATCCCAAAAACTCTGGGCTTGGATAATAGTCTATAATCCACAAGAATCTTAGTAAGAAATTTCTGTGTTGAACTCCGAATAGAGAACCACCTCTCCACTTCAGACTACTCTCAAGGAAATGGACAAGCGGAAGCCTCCAATAAAACCATCTCAGCCAATTTAAAAATAAACTTGAGAAAGCTAAAGGGAAATGGGCAGAAATACTTCCTGAAGTACTCTGGGCCTACCTAACTACGAAGCGCCAACCAACTAGAGAAACACCATTCTCATTGGCATATGGAAATGAAGCCATAATACCCCATACGGTGGTTGTAAAGACTCTCCAATCAGAAGCGACAATCACATAGTTCAATGACGAAATCCTTCGTCTCAATTTGGACTTACAAGAAGAAAAAAGAGAACAGGAATAGGTCCGACTAGCCCACTACCAACAAAAACTAAGCAGTTACTTCAATAGCAAAGTAAAAATAAGAGTTTTTCAACTTGGAGACTTAGTTTTACGAAACTTATTCCCCAACACACAACCATTAAGGGCAGGGAAATTAACCTCGAATTGGGAAGGTCCATACAAAGTAATAAGGGTCGGGGGTAGAGATTCTTACCAACTATAAACCATGGTCAGGCAAGAGTTATCTAAGGCATGGAAGGCTACACATTTGAAGAAATATTTTGTTTAGTTATACAATGGTTCTGACCAGACGTGTTAATTGTATTTCCTTACAAATTACAGTGGGAACTTGAAATAAGATCAATTTTATTACTTCATTGAAAAACAACCTTCAGGTAGAGAAGACATTGGCTATAGGATGACCCATGTGAATAAGGAACCAACGATTAGTCCTCCATGAATCTCCACCCTGGTTGCGCTTTGTCGAATCTTCCTCATGTTAGTTGCCTGAAGTTTGTTGACAAGTTTCCTATTTTAGACACCACCATTAGACGCTAACATGAGAAGACTCGACAGCAAACTCAGCCACCAAACATAGACACCAGAGATTGCCACTCATGAAAGAGGAGAAAGAAAAAAAGTGATTTTGTTTTTGAAAGATGAGAAGATGGCGATCCCATATTTATACTAAACAATAAGTTAGTCCACGTCATCCACTCAAGATAAGGATCAATGGCTGGAAGCACAAAAGGCACATCGTTTAGAATTTTAACACTTGGATTAATTTGTCAGAGCCATAAATACTTGACAGTTTGGCAAAAAGTACATTCCCTACGACCAAGAATATCATCTGTGAGGAATACGGGGGCATACCAACGTCACTGCCAAAACATCAGCATTAAATTGTTGCAACTCCCAAACGATCTATAAATTTTTCTTGAAAAAAGTTTCCAACAGAAAAAACCAACAATAGACTATCTTAACAAAAGCCCCCAGGTAAAGGAAGTAATAGTACCGCATAACATGAACAGCTCTCCAGACTCAAACTAGAAAAATAATCATTTACCAATCTCTAGCACAAAAAAATGATTAAATAGGTCCTGGCCCAGACATATCCCTTCAGGCCCCGGCCTAGTGAAAAAAAAACTCAAGCCCTGAACTAGGGCAAAACTACACAAGCTCCAGCCTAGAAAATGTTGCTAAAAGATTGCTTTTAGCCTCGTCATAAGTCAGCTCGGGAAACGATGAGTACTTTTCTACAAAAACAAATGACATGTGTCACATCCCGAACCCCACCCTACGCGGATGACGAGGACGTGATGCCAATCAGCCGCCACGCGACCAACCGAAGGCAATTTCTGAACCTTCCAATGAATTGCACTCCGACTGTAGGGTCAGATGCAGCGGAATTTAAAACTTTTTTTTTTCTCAAGGGAATGCAACTCATGTATTCACCGTAAGGTTATGTACCACAGAGCCAGTCTAAAATCCAACAGCTGACAATTCTAACCTCAGAACATATCTATAATCCGACATATAACAACAGAGCAGAACTATAATCTCTAGAGTACCGTTTAAATCCATGAGCCATGTCAATATCTAATACATATCAGTCAAGTCAGTCGTATTACATCACTCACCTGATTAAACAGATTCAATCCTCAATAATCCAATCTCCACAAATCAGTGCCATCAGATCCAATAGATATCATTCCTGAAAAATGTTAGGGAATGGGGTGAGCTTCGAAAAGCCCAATGAGTAACACACGTTCCCTGTCAAGGGTTTCAAATCCATTTCTTGTTTACAAAACACAAGGGTAGTTCAGTTGTTTCTGAAATAGCAGTCTTATAAATCTACTTTAAATGTAGTTTCAGTAGAATAAAGCAGGACTGTACAAAATAAAACAACAGATCAGGACAGACAGAACATAACAGACCATATCAAGTATAACCGTACAGAACAGAACACAATAGGTTAGGACAGAGCAGAACCGAGCAGAGCAGGACATAACAAATCAGAACAGGATGAAGCAAAGCACAACAAATCAAAACAGAATAGTAAATGATGCCAATATATCAATCAAAGACAAACAGGTCAGAATAGAACGGGTCAGCATAGAACAGGTCCGAATAGAACAGGTTAGAACGGATCACAATAAAACATAATAGAACGGAACAGAACAGAACATAACAAATCATAACCGAACAGAACAGAACAGGACATAGCAAATCATAACCGAACAGAACGGAATAAAACATAACAAATCAGAATAAAACAGAACGGAACAGAACATAACAGAATGGAGCGAAAACAATATGTCAACCAGAGATACAGGTATATCATCAACAGAACGGAACAAGACAGAACTGAACGGAAACAGTATGTCAGTCAAAGATACAAGTACATCATCAAAGAACATGATAGATCAGTATCGAGCAGAACAGGATGGGACAGAACGGAACAGATCGAACATAACAAATCAGGACGGATCAGGACGGGACAGAACAGAACGGAACAGATCGAAACAGAGCAAACAGGTCAGGACGGAACGGATCAAACGTAACAGATCATGACAGATTAGAACTGAACAGATCAAATAGATCAAACAGAACAGGTCAGGAAAAAAAATAGATCAAACATAACAGATCAGGACGGATCAAGACTGAACGGATCAAACGGATCAAACAGAACAGGTCAGGACAAAACATATCAAATATAACAGATAGTTAAACACATTCATTTGAAACAGTATTAAAAACAAGAGTACAGTTAAAACATCAGAGTAACAGAATAGGTCAGTAATGAGCAGAACAGAACAGTATAACAGGATAAACAGTACAGTATGCACAGATTAAACAGTGCGGTATGCTCATATAGCGCTCAAGGCTGAAATGGTACCAAGAGTCAGTTGTTCTTTCAAAACCAGTTAAAAACAGCGTTAAATATTTGGAACAGTATTAAAACAGGAGTACAATTAAAACATCAGAGTAACAGAACAGGTCAGTAATGAGCAGAGCATAACAGTATAATAGGATAAACAGTACAGTATGCACAGATTAAACAGTGCGGTATGCTCATATAGTGCTCAAGATGAAGTGGTACCAAGAATCAGTTGTTCTTTCAGAAACAGTTAAGAACAGTGATCGGTTTATTTCAGTACAGAACAGAGAAGCCAGGCAGAGTAAAAATCATGCATTTGAGTAAGAGCATGAAATCAGTGTATCAGATAAAAACAGTACAGTACAGTATTTTAAAATACAGTAACTAGACAGTGTACTTATACACCAATTCAGGAGTCAGGGTTACTCACAAACTGTTACGGTCATCTCCTTGCACAAACAATCCGATAATCCAAGTACGTCAGGCATCTCCATGTATGTCCTGAATAATCATCATCAATCACAGACAGATCAGAATTTGTCCATTCAGGTCTTATTCGTCATCTTAGGTGTCTATCGGATTACCTAAGATAACCTAGTAGCCTATCGCCCTCTCATCGGGTTTCATCCGGGGCTATTTCATTCTTAAATTAGGCTTAACAGTCATCAGGATTATAACCCAAGTCATTTAGACTTCAATCGTTATCAGTCAGTTACTTCTTCAGCCTTAGGGGCAAAACGGTCATTTTATCACTCTTGCCCCGGGCCCTGTCAAGGCCCTCAGAATAGTCTTTATATCTTAAATATAAAGTTCTACGTCTTTTAGACTCCAATCGGTATCAGTTAGGTTCTTATTTTAACCATAGGGGCATAATGGTAATTTTGTCATTCTTGCCCCGGACCCAGTCGTGGTTCTCAGAATATCCCATATATCGTATACATGAAGTTCTAAGTCTTTTAGACTTGAATCGCTATCAGTTAAGTGCTTATTTAGCCTTTGGGGCAAAATGGTAATTTGTCCATTCTTGTCCCGGACCCTATCGTGGTCTTCAGAATAGTCCACATATCTTAGATATAATTTTCTAAGTCCTTTGGACTTCGTTTGGTATCTGCTTTTGGTCATCGGGACACATTAGTCGTTTCTTGTTTTACGCGTTAACTGTTCCGGAGTCTTATTTAGCCCTTCAGTGTTCATAATTATCCTTATGATAATTTATCAGATCAGTTTGACCTTTATTCCACCTCTACTTTGCACTTCATGTGCTCAGGGGTATTTTGGTCATTTTATGTTTCGTAAGATTCTGACTCTGATTCATCATTTAATCAAGTATACAGTTTCACAGGTATCTAGGCTTCTATCGGTATCAGTTTCGTCTGAATCAAACTCTATTTAGGTTTCGTATGGCATTAGGGGCAGTTTGGTAATTTTACATTTCCTGATGTTCTGATTTCGAATCATAATTTAATCGTATATATGAGCCCATAAGTAATTGGGCTTCAATTGGTATTAATTTTGCTCAATTCAGACTTTATTTGGGCTTCGTACAGTATCAGGGGTATTTTGGTAATTTCACATATTGTATAACCAAACTGTTCGGAACCTCAGTTCATAAAATAGACCTCACCATTGGGTCCAGAGTGTCCGACATAGTTAACTTGGACCATCTTTTATGTTTAATTGGTCCTAGGTATCACTAGGGGCAATTCAGTCATTTTACAATTTATGTGTCTGTATTTTTCGGGACTTCAGTTCATTAAACGGACTTCACTCTTGTGTCCAAAATACCCGACATAATCAGAATAGACTGTCTTTTATTTTTATTTGGGCCTGGGTACCCTCAGGGCCAGTATAGTCATTTGTCACTTCCAGGTCTGTATTTTTTGGTACATAATTTCCCAATTTGGACTGTACCATTGAGTCAAGAATATTTGAAATAGTGAAAATACACTATTTATTTAATTTATTTGGACTCCGTTTGACATATTTAATGTCCAGGGGTAAAATTGTAATTTTATCCATTTAATAATATAATTAAATAATTATTTTATTATTTAATTAATTTCTTCAGGGGCTTAGTTGAACAATTTTTCCAAAATCTGGGCCACAGTACAATATTCAAAACTGTTAGGGGTTAAACTGTAATATCAGAAGACTTCAGGGGTCAAAATGCAATTTCTTAAGTTAGGGGTTCAACCCACAGGCTTCAAGGGTCCAAGGATTGAACCGATCCAAAAATCTCAGAAACCAACCGGTTCAGTGACCTTAAGAAAACTAGAATAAGATACTCCAGTTATCCCCAATTTCTTTCTTATTCTCGGTTTGGATAGGCCCCAAATCAATTTCCCAATTTCTGATTTATTAACTCTGTTGCCAAACAGCCGAAGTCAGGTTTTAATTTAAAACCTTCAACACCAAAACGGTGCAGTTTCAATAAAACAGTGGCACGCTCATGCGTTGCCACATGTATGAGTCGGTTGGGCATGAGTCGGCCAACTCGACCGAGTCGACTCCATCTTCCCCATTTCCTCCAACAGTGTTGCCCTAGTTTCTGCAGATTTTCTTCTTCAATTTCGTAGGTTTTCAAGGGCTTTTTTCAACATGTTTTGATTCCAAAACATTACTGGGAGTCATTCCAACCTTTTGGTATTAATTTAGAGCTTCAAATCCAAAGATCAAGTTCTGTGTGACCGATTATTGTGAGGGATTATAGGTCAGTCGTACGGCCTTATTTCTCAACCAAATCCCATGGGGTTTGTCTCTCTGTGACCCTTGTAACAGGGGCTTCAATTCCCCATTCTTAGATTTCGGTTTAAGGGCTTAATTTCGGATTTGGGTTTCATGGCCGAGACTCACAGGTTCGATTTTGAGGGCTTTCCCATGTGTTTCCAAGTCGCGGGTCAGTATTTATGGGGTCCTAGAAGGGTCTAGATCAGTTCTAGACCATCAAATTTCAGTTTTATGGAGGTCGGATCAGACCTGTTACAGGAAGGCCGTTAATGGCGGTTTTGTTACGGTTTTGGGTTTCTAGGCTTATCCGACTGTCCCAATTGATTCAGAAAAATTCCAAGGTCTCACAGGAACATATATATACGGTTCATATAGCTTAAAAATATCAGAAACAATTCCAGATTTAAACAGAAAAATTATGGCAGTTTGGTTGGTTTACCTTGGTTCGGTGGCTTCCTTTCTTCATGGCTTGGTTCAGTCAAGACCTCACTGGTTGCCTCAGTTCAGTCAGAATGCTTAGTCCTCATCTTCCTCCATAGGGCATCTCCATGGTTACACCCATTGCTCCACGTATACATGCATACAAAGTTGTATACACAAGCCATGGACACCATCATCTCTCTCTCTCTCTAGGACTCTCTCTCTCTCTCTATAGATCTGTGCACAAAGCTCTCTATACAGATCTGATTTTCTTCCCCCCATGCATATATGGAGATTGTATATCCATATCATATTTTCTCTTGATGTTTCATCTCCCCAAATGCATGATGGCATTGCATGCAATTTGGTTGGGAGGAAGGTGTAATCATGGGATAATAGGCATGATGGCTATGGCATAGGGTGATGCATGCTGAGGTGTTGCATGCTTGTGTATTGGCCACTTTGGGGGAATGGCCAAATCTGAATGATATTTAAATATATATCTTTGCATATATATTTACAAAGATGCTCCTATCCTAGTTGGTATTTTTTTGGTAAACTGAATTCTGCCCAGTTTGGTCAAGGGATCAAATCCTCTTGGCCACATTTTTTTTTTGGTCTTTTTCCATATTTCGGGTTAAGGCCACGTTTGATTGCGCAGTAATTCAATTTTCAATGTTTGCTACATAACGTTCATTCCGTAGCTCCTTTTTCGACGCGGTTTCTTCCGGTCAGTTTCTATTTCAGTTATCTTCAGTGTCAGGGGTTTCGTGTCATTTATTAATCATCCAGGATTTCCCGGGTTAGCTAATTCGGATTCCGTTGGTGTTAAAACGGTGTTATTTCACCGAATTAATTAGTAATCGGGTTTGGGTATTATACCATTCTTTCTCCAGACATATTTAATTATTTCATCGGTCTATCATCACCGTCGGGATTATGATTAATTCCCTTTATCGTCCAGTAATTCGGTTCTAGTCATTAATTATACCGATTCGGGGTGTTACAATATGACTAAGGTCCGCCCATAAGCACGTACTCGGTTTGCCCTAAAAAAGAATTCTAAAAATTAGTTGGGTCCATCTAGACAAACTCTTAGAGTCCACTCTAACCACCTTACCTCGTAAAAATTATGAGTACGATCATATTTACTACCCCGATCGTAAATATGAGATAGTCTTAAAGTCTGAAAGCGGTGAGGTTTCGGAAGGCAAGGAGCTTAGACACTAAAAACCTCAATAGAAGCCTTGTAGATAAAATTTAAGACTACAAGTCTACTTTTAGACATCAAATATTTATGAGAAACATAAGCAATCAGTCCAAAAAACTTGGGATCCAAAAATACATGTATAAAAATGTTCCTTTATTACCAAAAAAGGGGGAGAGAGGGGAGAGAAGACATTAGCCTAATCATTGGCCCTCTTACCCGAATAGAAGGTCGATTTAGTATCATTTCTAGCAATTATTGTTTCTTGTTCAACAATAAGAGCAAGACCAACAATAGGATCAGATGACAATTGAGGCTCTTGTAACAATGGGATCTTCTATTCAGCCTTCCCTCTTACCACAACCACTTCTACCTCACTAGAGGATAAGCAAGAGGACGTCTAACTTAGGCTTCTTCATAACCCATCCAATAAGTCTCCTCTTGAAACTTAAAAATTTGGTCTTGATACTCTCCCTGGACCCTACTAGCGAGAGCATTACATGAAGTTGCATGCTCCAACTCCTTCTCTCCTAGAGTAATCTTTAAAGCACTCTTTCTCGGGCCAGCCTGACGGTATTATCCCTATCAAAGAAGGCCTCCTCACGAGAATGACAGAGCAAAAAACGGGTATGAGAATGCTCTTCCTGATTTTCTTGGAGGTTTACGCGCGGCTTCAATAGTTCATCCTTCGTAGACTCATGGGCATCATCTAAACTTGAGATCTGACCACGCAAGGAATCAATTTCCTGTCGAGCATGAGTCAAATCCCCTTGTAAGCCATTCACTATATACGCATGACCCTCAAAACGAGAGAGACACTTAGACATACCCACCATGGCCCTTGTAAAGTCATAACAAACTTGATGCTATAAAGAAGGGGATCTGACTTTGGCTTGTTTGACCGTGTCGACAGGAGTCCAAAACAGCTTAACCGTAGAAAGTGCAGCGCTCTAGTTACACAAAAGAGAATGAAACTCCTTAGAAGAACAACTAGAAGTGCCAGTCGCCAACGCGGGGCCACGGGGATACCAAGGTTGAATCTGAAAGAAGTGTAAAAGGATCGGATTTAGGCTTATGATTCACCACCCTGGTAGGAAAATGGGGTGCCACCGAAGGTTTAGGAACTCTCTTTGTCAAAATTTTCTTTCCATTCGGGTCATCAGAACCTTGCGTTGCATGCTTCTTGGTAAACCTAGTCAAAGGAGGTACGGAACCTAAAAAACAATCAACGATATAAATGGTCGAGCTAAAAGGAGCCACTTCAGGATGAATTATTACCATCACTTCCCTCATCCGACCATCCGCACCAAATATCTTCCTTTTCAACAGCACTCATAGAGAACCTTCTTTGTTTGGACTGTACCCAGGGCTATACTCACGACTTTTAAAAGGGATCCCAACGGGAATCCTAAAGAGAGCCGGCTCTTAAACGTCTCCAAGAGGCAGTTCTAGTACTGATCTTTAATAGTGAAATCACGAGATAATTTAGCTTCGCTATATTCTTGAGGGAAAGGCTTTATATTAGCCTTATCACGAATTCTGCCTCAGCTAGTCAGAACAACGTAAGTGGACTCACTAGGAGGAAAATTCCATGCACCACCGATCTCTAGGGTGCACTTATCCCAACCTTTCTCACCCTGGGGCAAGTGTTGAATCAAGACGACATTATAGGGAGAAATGTAGTAACAACCATTCACTTTTCGTTTGACAATGTGGGAAGCCCAAAACTCATTAAACCCAAGTCGTAACTTATAAAAACGAGCAAGGGCCTGGAAGCACATTAAGATTAGATAACTGATGGGAGCCAACTGACTTGAAGCAATACAAAAAAACTCAAAAAATTTCCAATAAAAACTGGTAATGGGGAACTTGAATCCTAAAGGAATTACCAATGAATGAGATTTAATGAAACCTTCGCATCTACAGGGGACACTAGACGACTCCTTACCACCAAGGTAAATGATTATATCCTCTAGGAACGCATCCTGATACTTAGTAATAAAGGCCACTAGATCCCCATCATCCTTAATCTGAGGCAAAGGCAGATCAATGCGAGATGGGTCACGAGAAGAGGCACCGGTCCTGTAACACCCCGACCCAATGAAGTATTATAACGAAGACGACTATACAGTATTTTTATTGCAATCACCAACATGTTTCTGTTGATTCCATTGAGAATGAATATAAAATTGTTTTTAGGTAACCAAATAGATACATATGTACATGTGTAATATAAGAATATATAAATATATATATATATATACACATTAACATGATTAAAATATACATGAATTAATGTGATTAGATTGGGAAAGACTATATAATATCCAAGTATATATATATATATATACACACATAGCCATGTGTACGGCCACCTATATATATTTATGTATATTTGGGTTAAAGAATAAAATAAGAGGAAGTGGGATTAAGTAAAGGAAAGAGCAGAAATCAGTAGGAGCACATAGGAAATGCGAGAGAGAGAGAGAGAGAGAGAGAGAAAGTTAGTGGCTGCTTTAGGTGAACAGCTGTCCTTCATGTGGACATCAGCCGTGTGATGTGTTCTCCATGCAAGAAATGGAGCCAACAGTTGGCAATGCCACTGACTGCATGAGTGTTGATAGGGAAATAAAAGATAATGAGAGTCTGAAATGGAGATATAGAAAAGAGATAGTGAGAGGAAGCAGTTGAGGAGCTGGTCTTGGGAGAAAGTTGGAGAAACTCTGATCGAACTTGAACAGGTATAATCTTACCTGAATTGTATACTTTCTGTTTTAATAGATTATTTATGTATGGTTTAGGAACTTCGAATGAGAAAGGAAAGGAAGTGCAATATTAGTAGCAACCCAAAAAGACTAAGGTGAGTAACCCTGCATTTGAAGTGGAGGTTTTAACTCCACAGATTTGAAATGTTTTAACCTTCAAAATGTCGAATCATTGAATGTTAAATTCCATATTTCATGATTCCTGTCTTGAAATATTTTGTTCTTATAAACTTTATTGTGACATGCTCAATGAATGATTTATATTACTGTCTTCCTTAAAAGTATTTAGCATGTCTACATATTCTAAAGTTCTTATTCTACATATTTGAAGATTTTGTCATGAAATCATGAACATTATATTTTAAATACTCTTGAAAAGTATTTATTTAAAGAAGCCATATGACAAATGTTTTGCCAGATAATAATAAGCACAGAGGTAGAGTTATGGGTTCTACGGAACGCTTCGGATGTAACACCCCGACTTTGCGTAATTAATAATTTGTTGTTAACTATTAATTAATACCGGCTTATAGAATGACTTAGGGAATTAATTATGATCCCGACGATCGCCATGGACCGATTAAATAATCAAATATGTCTGGGGAAAAGGGTATGATACCCAAACCCAATTACTGGTTAAATGGATAAAATAATGCCGTTTTAACCCCAACGGAATCCGAATTAGCTAACCCGAAAAATCCCGAATGTTTAATAAATGACACGGAACCTCTGACACTGAAGATAACTGAAATATGAAACTTTCGGAACAAACCGTGTCGAAAAAGGAGTTACGGAATGAAAGTTATGAAGGAAATACTGAAACTGAATTTCTGCGCAACCAAACGTGGCCTTAACCGAAAATATGGGAAAAATGGCCAAATGGGAGGCCAGGGGAATTGAACCCTTGACCTTTGAGTGAAAAGAAACCTCATCCAAAAAATTACCAACTGGGCTACTACTGTCTTTGTGTACAAATATACCAAGAAATGTATATAAACACAAATCTGATTAGACCACCTCCCAAGTGACCAATAGCCAAGCATGCAACACATCAGCCATGCATCACCCTACACCCATAGATCATCATGCCTATACACCTTATGATGGTACCTTCTCCCAACCAAAATCCATGCAAGTTAATCATGAGCTTGGGGAGATGAAACATCAAGGGGAAATCTGGTTTGGTAACTTATACAATCTCCATATATGCATGGAGGGAAAAATCAGAACTGTAGAGAGACTGAAATGCTGATTTTATAGAGAGAGATTGGGTTATAGAGAGAGAGATTCCAAGCCATTTGTGAGAAGCCGTGTGTGTGAAGCATGGTGTATATGCATGTCCATGGGAGAGGCATCAAGAGGAAGGGACTGAGGAGACCTGAATCGAGCCAAAAGGGGAACATCCACTGTTTGAAAGGTGAGACACCTCAAACTGCTAATTTTTTCTGTTTTGATTTATTGGCACTGTTCTGATAAT
This sequence comes from Nyssa sinensis, assembly GCA_008638375.1. NCBI lineage: Eukaryota > Viridiplantae > Streptophyta > Magnoliopsida > Cornales > Nyssaceae > Nyssa > Nyssa sinensis. The sequence goes on from CM018044.1 coordinate 16,700,959, forward strand.
TTTTAGACCATAAAAACTGTATATAGATGTTACTGTGAGGCTTGGGAGGGTTGTAGAACAACTCAGAAGGGTCGGAATAGCCTAGAACCCCAACCCGTGAGTGCAACTGCCATGGATGACCTCCCATACAACAGGTCTGATTCGACCCTAGCCAAACCCATTTTGGCTTACCTAGACCTGTTCTAGACCTCAATAGGGTTCTAAAAACCCTAGACCGCGACCCCAACACCCTAGGAAAGGCCCTCGAATCTGAACTTGCAGGCCACGGGTCCATGACCCATTTTTATCAACAAGGCTTTAAAACTTGTTTTAAGCACATGAACTGAACCTCCATGACCTAGGGATCACAAGGAACCAAATCTCACGAGATTTGGTTAAGAAATGAAGCTATATGGTCGACTTGCAGGTCTGCGGGATAATGGAGTGAACCGAGCCTTTGAGCTTGATTCGATCCATAAAATGAATGCCAAGTTGTTGGTATAGATTCCAGGAATCGATTGGAACCAAAATCAGTGGGAAATCGTGGCCAAAATGGCACGAAATAGAGAAAAACCGAACTGTAGATTAGGGCAACCGTGGGGCATTCGATGGGGAAGATGGAGTCGACTCGGCCGAGTTGGCCGAGTCATACTGAGTTGGCCCAGACACGTGTCGGCCAACGACCGTGCCACCGTTTTAATGGAACGGCACCGTTTGGCTAAACTGATGTGTTTTAAAAAAATTAAATTCGGACCGTTTGGCAACACGGTTAATAAATCCGAAAATTTGGGAATTTGGTTTGGGCATAACCTAAACGAGGATAGGAAGGAAATTAGGGGATAACGGGGATATTCAATTCCGGTTTTCCTGATTGAACTGAACCGGTTGGTTCTTGATGATTTTGGACCGGTTCACTTGGTGATCCATTGAACCCTTGGGTTTGAACCCTTAAATTATGAAATTATATTTTTGACCCCTAAAGTTCCTAAAATTACGGATTTGTCCCCAACTGTTTTAAAGAATTATACAGTGGCCCAAATTTCTGAGAAACTGTTCAATTAAGCCCCTGACAAATTAATTAAATAATAAAATAATTATTTTATTATTTTATTAATTAAGTAAAATTACGATTTTACCCCTGGACATTTAATATGTCAAACGGAGTCCAAATAAATTAAATAAATAGTGTATTTTCACTATTTCAAACGTTCTGGACTCAATGGTACAGTCCAAATTAGGAAATTACGTACCGAAAAATACAGACCTGTAAGTGATAAATTACTGTACTGCCCCTGATGGCACCAGACCCAAATAAAAATAAAAGACAGTCTATTTTGACTATGTCGGGCGTTCTGAACTCAACGGTGAGGTCCGTTTAACGAACTGAAGTCCCGAAAAATACAGACACATAAAGTGTAAATGACCATACTGCCCCTGATGCTTCCCAGGGTCAATTGAACATAACAGATAGTCCAACTTAATTATGTCGGACACTCTGGACCCAATGGTGAGGTCCGTTTTATGAACTGACGTGCCGAAAAATATGACACGTGAAATTACCAAATTACCCCTGATACTGTACGAAGCCCAAATGAAGTCCGATTGGGACGAAATTGATAGCGATAGAGCCCAGATACTGGTGAGACTGTAAACATGATTAAATAATGATTCGGAGTCAGAATCTTACAAAACGTAAAATGACCAAAATACCCCTGAGCACAGTAAGCGCAAGTAGAGGTCAAATAAAGGTCAAACTGATCTGATAAATTATCATAGGGATAATTATGAACACTGAAGGGCTAAGTAAGACTCCGGAACTATCAACGCGTAAAACGAGAAATGACTGACGTGTCCCGATGATCTAAAGCAGATACCAAATGAAGTCCAAAGGGCTTAGAAAATCATATCTAAGATATGTGGACTATTCTGAGGACCACGATAGGGTCTGGGACAAGAATGGACAATTACTATTTTGCCCCTAAGGCTAAGTAAGCCCTTAACTGATAGCGATTCAAGTCTAAAAGACTTAGAACTTCATGTATACGATATATGGGATATTCTAAGAACCACGACTGGGTCCGGGATAAGAATGGCAAAATTACCATTTTGCCCCTATGGTTAAAATAAGAACCTAACTGATACCGATTGAAGTCCAAAGGACGTAGAACTTTGTACTTAAGATATAAAGACTATTCCGGAGACCACGACAGGGTCCGGGACCAGAATGATAAAATGGCCATTTTGCCCCTAAGGCTGAAGAAGTAACTGACTGATAACGATTGAAGTCTAAATGACTTAGGTTATAACCCTGATGACTGCTGAGCCTAATTTAAGAATAAAATAGCCCCGGATGAAACCCGATGAGAGGGCGATAGGCTACTAGGCTATCTTAGGTAAACCGATAGATACCTAAGATGACAAATGAGACCTGAATGGATGAGTGCTGATCTGTATATGATTGATGATTATTGTTCAGGATATACATGGAGATGCCTGATGTATCTGGAGGTTATCGGATTGTTTGCGCAAGGAGATAACCGTAACAGTTTGTGAGTAACCTGGAACTTCTGACTTGGTGTATAAGTACACCGTCTAGTTACTGTATTTTGATTTACTGTACTGTTTTGTATACTATACTGTCTGAATGCATACTTTTTATACTGCATTACACGTAACATGATTTTGTACTGTCCTGCTCTCCTGTTCAGTTCGGGTCTGTCTTGTTCTGTTGTATGGTCTGTCCTGGTTTTATTCTGTACTGTTGCGTCTTGCGAGTAAACCTGACTCCTGAATTGGTGTATAAGTTCTGTCTAGATACTGTACTTTGAAGCACTGTACTGTTTTGAACGTTATACTGTTTAAAAGAAAAACATATATTTAAAGTAGCATATGCCTTGTCCTGATTGATATTGTACCAGTTTGTTCCGTCCTGTTCAATTCCGATATGTCTTGTTCTGATAGATGTATTGTTCCGTTTTGTTCCGACATGTTCAGTTCCGATATGTCTTGTTCTGATTGATATTGTTTCATTTTGTTCCGTCATGTTCAGTTCCGATATGACTTGTCCTGATTGATATTGTTTCGTTTTGTTCCGTCATGTTCAGTTCCGATATGACTTGTCCTGATTGATATTGTTTCATTTTGTTCCGTCATGTTCAGTTCCGATATGACTTGTCCTGATTGATATTGTTTCTCCTGATTGATATCGCTTCATTTTGTTCCGTCATGTTCAGTTCCGATATGACTTGTCCTGATTGATATTGTTTCGTTTTGTTCCGTCATGTTCAGTTCCGATATGACTTGTCCTGATTGATATTGTTTCGTTTTGTTCCGTCATGTTCAGTTCCGATATGACTTGTCCTGATTGATATTGTTTCATTTTGTTCCGTCATGTTCAGTCCCGATATGACTTGTCCTGATTGATATTGTTTCATTTTGTTCCGTCATGTTCAGTTCCGATATGACTTGACCTGATTGATATTGTACCGTTTTGATCCGCCATGTTCAGTTCCGATATGTCTTGTTCTGATTGATGTATTGCTCTACTTTGTTCCGTTATGATCCGTCTTGTTATGCCTCTGTCCTTGATTATGCCTGTGACTTGAACTGGTGTTTTGTTCCGTCTGATCCCATTATGTACCGTCCGTTAATCATCTGTCTGTCTTGATTGATATATGGTCCAGTTCCGTTATGATCTGTCCGAATTCTCGACTTGGTATATAAGTTACTGCATAGATACTGTATTTTGATGCACTGTACGATTTTAAAAGTTAAACTGTCTGAATGCATGTTTTAAATGCAAACTTTTACACTGTATTGTACGCGGCATGATTTTGTCCCGTCCTACTATTATTTTGCTCGGTCTGTCTTGTTCCATTTTATGGTCTATCTGATTTTGTTCTGCTATGATGTGTCTGACTCTGGGTACCATTCTGATTATGAGCGGTCTGGCATAAGTAGGCTTGATTACGTGCCTAACTGATATACTATTGTTATGCCCTGTTATGTTCCGCCCAGTACTGATCTGTTCTGATATTTGAATTAATTGCCTATACTCTCATTGATATTGGCATCATGCACTGTTCCGTCTATTCTGCTTTGTTGTACCGTTTAGTTCAGTTCTGCTTTATTCTACTAAAACTGCATTTAAAGTGGATTTATAAAACTGCTATTTCAGAAACAACTGTACTACCCTTGTGCTTTGTAAACAAGAAATGGTTTTGAAACCCTTGACAGGGAACCTGTGTTACTCATTGGGCTTTTCGAAGCTCACCCCATTCCCTAACATTTTTCAGGAAGGATATATGTTGGATCTAATGGCACTGATTTGTGGAGACTGGATTACTGAGGATTGAATCTGTTTAATCAGGTGAGTGATGTACTACGACTGACTTGACTGATATGTACTGAATATAGTATGGCTCATGGATTTAGATGGTACTCTAGAGATTATAGTTCTGCTCTGTTGTTATACGTCGGATTATAGATATGCTCTGAGGTTAGAATTGTTAGCTGTTGGATTTTAGACTTGCTCTGTGTGATACATATCCTACGGTGGATACATGAGTTGCATTCCCTTGACAAAAAAAAAAAAGGTTTTAAATTCCGCTGCATCTGACCCTACAGTCGGAGTGCAATTCACTGGAAAGTTCAGAAATTGCCTTCGGTTGGCCGCGTGGCGACTGACTGGCATCACGTCCACGACATCCGTGTAGGGTGGGGTTCGGGATGTGACAAGGTGGTATCAGAGCAAAGGTTGGAGATAATTAAGATTCTCATAACTGAAGTTGGTGAAATTTTGGAGATCAACTAGTATCACAGAGCAATATCAGAGCATTAGGTTATGAATTAAGGACCACAGAGTACCTGAGCCATAAATACTGAGTTCCACTTTTGGAGATCTGACGTGGAATTGTAAAGGTCTTCATAATAGACAATAGGCCTGTAATTTTGAGGTATCTGAGGACTGAAATTCCTGAATCTGATCTGGATTGGAATGATTTAAGGTTGTAGACTCATGATACTTGGAGATATGTCCATACGAATAATTATAGACCCAACAACCGAAAGGAAAATGACTGTAAGTATGCTGACTCTGGCAATGATGCTTGTGACTAGGGATATCAGGTGAATCACTTGTGGGATCATATGTGATTAAGTGATCTTAGTTGATGATTTCTGCCTATTTGAGGATGATCGCCTGGTTGATCTGATGTAATATGGGTCTGATGATCAAATCTTGAAGAGATTATACCATTATGGTTGTACAATCTGACCAAATGTGTCACGACCCGAAATCCACCCTATGCAGATCTCGTGTCGCGGGGCCGACCCGAAGGCCGTCCCTACTTTTTCCGTTCCAGTATCATAATACTATTATGCAATGTACTAAAAATTTTAACAGTAAACAGCGGAAGCCTTTATCAATTACAGTAATCCAGCGGAAGCCTTTTAAAATACATTAAACAGCGGAAGTCTTATTAAATACATGACATAGTTCTACATAATACAAAATGAGAACTAATCCGTAACCAGCACCCGGGGGTGGTGAATACATGGGAGAACTAACATAGACTGATCAGTACTTCAAAATGTCCCCCTACGCTCTCAGACTCCTACTGGGGTCTCGTAGCGTCATCACCTGAAATGGGGGTAAGTGGGGTGGAATGAGCTATAAAGCTCAGCAAGTAAACCAGATCTCCGACACTGGTATCGATGATTATAAAGAACGTGAATCCATGAATAAAATATGATAGCCAATCATAAGAAAGGAGATGCTGTGATAGCCAATGAGAACAGTTGCCATGATGGCCAATAAGTAGTGGGGCACAATATACAGTCAGAAGTAATGAATAAGCAGTGATAAGAGTTTTCTCAACAATAACCTGTCACAATGAGAATACTGCCACAATAAATCGTTTACAATCAAACCAATGAACAATGTAAGGTAATCCATAAGAAACAGTAATCCATAAGGAACAGTAACCATTCAACAATATTTCCATAACAATAATCCAATGGAGATGCTTATAATCTGTAGTAGGGAATGGCAACCCCTCTGCGTAATTCGAGGCCCGGCATACCTCTCAGTTAAACTCACATCTTTTGCCACATGTCCGTTCACGGACTAGTTCGTCACAGAAGCATCGGATGGATATTGTGACTGAGCACAATTCCAGCATTTATAAACATAGCATGATCATTTGTGATTCCATAAGGAGTATGAAAATGGAATATCATATATACAGTAAAGCATAACAGTAAGCCTTTCAAGGCAGGGTTCATTTCAATACCAATAGTACACTAGTAAATCAATGTCCACAAGATAGAACAATATCGTACTGTGGATAGCAATAACATGAAGCACTTTCAGGAGTACAAATTTGGCAGTAAAGAGAATAAACTTGGCTTTAGAAACACCACATGGAAGAGAAAGTGATCCACTTACCTCTATCGTGATTCTAACTCAGAAATCCGTGAAGGTACCCTTGCCTTTCGAGTTCCCTATATATCAGTGAGTACGTTTCAGAATAAATGCTATTCATCAAATTTTATACCTTTCTATCATAAGTATTTCAAATACTATTTTAGACTTTACCATTGTATCCGGAACGCCGAAGAAAGTCGGTTTAGGCTTTCGCGGAGTTCCATTTGGACTTTTGTACTAAAAAGGGCAAAATAGTCATTTTGCACTTTTGCGGTATTTTATCCTTCGGGGTTCCGTCTCGTAAAACGGACCCCACCATTGGACTCAGAACGTCCGAGATAATAGGTTTTGACTATTCATTTGTGTCGTTTGGACTTCGTTTGACCTCTTTTTGGAATAGGGGCATTATTGTAAAATTAATATTTAATTAATTTTTTATACTTGGGCAACAGTGTAATTTTCCAAACTATTTGGGGCCGGTTCACAATTACTAAAAGCTGCGGTCTGAACCAGTGGGTTCAGACCTAAAAACCCTAAACCGGTCCACCCTTGCCCTGAACCAAACGGTTCACTTCATTTGAAAAACCGGATTCCAATAACCTAATTTCCTATCCCTATCCAGGGTTCGGATAACCTCAAACCCATTTCCCATTTCTTATCTTCACAACCAAACAGCCCAATCTCATTTAATTTAAAACCCCAAAACGACACAGCTTCGGTTTACCATTTATGTCCGGTCGGGTACCGACCCGATTCAACCCAGACCCGTTTCTTTTAACCCGGTAGACCCCCCGATTTTCCGATCATCTTCCCCAAGCTCCGGTGAGAGAACTTTAGGGTTCCGTCACCATCTCCGGTGACGGCAACCTGTTCCGATCGATTTTCCCCCCATTTTGAATGCCATTTTCTTCCTTTCTTCCCCACGACCTCATTCCTACCCTCGGTTTGCCCCAAAACTTTCCCTATCTTCACGAAATAGGGGTTTAACATCTCCGGCCGAATCTCCGGCCATGTGACAGTCTTCATTTTCATGGTGTTTTAAGCACTGTTTTGTCCCTCTTTTCATCCTATTCAATTTCTGCACTTCATGGGATCATTCCCATGCATTTTAAATTAAGTTTTTAGCATAAAATCCGTGTAACACAGATTATTCATGAAACCTGTAATTGAGGATTTCTCTCTCGGTTCTACACCATTTAACATGATTCCTTTTGCATTTAAAAGCTAATACCATGCTTATTAAGACCCTATAATCATATATAAGCTTCATGCTCAAAAACAATAAAAACAGAACCTAAACCACTTACTTGGGTTTCGGTTTTTAGCCCACTGTGACCTTCCCAATCCTCTCTGTTTCTGCTTCAATATTTCTTTCTTCTTCTCTCCTTCAGTTCCTAACTCTCCCTTTTCTTTTCTAACCTCTCATCACTCAAACCCGTGCATATATACACATATACAAAGACCCACCGCCTCTTCTCTCTCTACCTTATCTCTCTCTCTCTCTCTCTCTTGCAGTCATCCTTGACTGCAGAGAACTGCCCCCCTCACCTGTAGCCATCCACGTACCCTCCAATATACATATATACATATATTACCTTCACACACCCACCACCTTTATCAAGGTCGGTTGGTGGGTTTCCCAAACACACACAAACACACAGTGATGCACACACACACACACAGTGATGCACACACCCACTGATTTTTGTTTTGGAAGCTTCATTTCCTTTTTCTTTCTTCATTTAATTTTATACACATAATACATTATATACATAATACATTTATATTATATATATATATACCTATACAATACATATTTTATACACATCATTATAATCATACATATACGTGTAACGGTATTTTTAATCACGTACACATACACTAATATTCCATGAATTATGCATGTGTACGTACGTATGCATGCATGGGTTGCATGCATGCACGTTTTTCGAGGTAAGGTTCCGAGTTGCTCGGGCACCACCCGACACTGGCTTTACTAATCAAAACATTTATCTTTTGAAATTAGGTTTAGTTCCATATTTATTGTGACTTAAAGTTTAAGGCAGCTCAGGTTATGCTATTCAGTCGACTTGCCTCGGTAATCGTGTCGTATCCCGGGTCGGGATATCACATTCTTACCTCCTTAAAAATAAGTTTGTCCGCAAACTTAACGATTCTAATTCCGGTGGTTCTTCTAACATCATGGCCTAACTGAGTTAGTCGTTTCACATTTGCTGAGAATCAAGTTTTACTGTCACATCAATTATCGTAAGATTCTTTCTATAATTTCAAGTGTACCTCGAAATCCTTACGTGAGTCCCAATTGTATTCTATGGTTTTTCTAGTCTGTATTTCATAAGTTCTGTACCTTAACATGATTCAATGATGATTCTGTTGACAATCAGTAAGCAATAAGTAAGCGTTCAGTGTCTATATTCAGTTAGCAATATACGTAGAAAGTGACATAAAACATAATTTAATACAAGTAATCCTAAGGGTATCGTTTCCTTAAATTCTATCATCATCTTGTGAAAATTTGAGCAATTAATATGTCACGTAGAGTTCTATGTCTATGTTCAATCCAACAATATATATAGGGATGTAAATATTCAGTGACAAGTGAAATGTGGGCAGGCTATGGGTAGACTAAAGGAATACCTGCAACTCTAGAGGTTGTAGCCTGCATATCCTCTGGGAAAATAGAGAAAACCCGTCCTGCCTGCTGTTGGACATTTCCTTGTCCACTCCTCTGGGTTGGGGGTCTAGGTGCTGCTATTGCTGGTGTTGTTGGTCCAGCTGAGGCAATACTAGTCGTGGCCTGAGCATTCTGGGGACATAGTCTCGCAATATGCCCTTCCTTGCCACAATAGTAACAAGCATTGCTACCCTTAAGACACTGGCCTTTGTGAACCTTCTGGCAGCGAGTGCATTGGGTAGCGCTTTCTTTGGTATAGTCTGGTCTCCTCTGAATGGGCTCTGTGGTGTGGGATTCAGTCCCTGGTCTGATAAATGTAGGTCCTAGTCCAGAGGAAGAAGGCCCTTGCCCCCTACTCTGGTTACCTCCCTGTTTCTGGTTCCCTCGTCTCTTGGCGTACTCCTCACCACTCCTTTCTATAATACGGGCCGTTTCCACGACATCATCATAAGTAGTCAGTCGATGGGACACCAGTCTATCTTTAATAGGCCACTTCAGTCCTTCCTCAAATTTGCGAGCCTTCAAGTCCTCGGTACTGATAGCACCAGGGGCAAATCTAGCCAACTCAGTAAATCTGGCCTCGTATTGCTCCACTGTCATTGCCCCCTGTTGCAGTACCATGAACTCAGCAACTCTCCGGTTTCGTACTTCTTGTGAGAAGTACTTCTTATTGAAGATATCAGTAAATCGTTGCCAGTTCATGCCTGGCTCTTTATCTTCTTCTATCATCCACCATTTATGTGCCATACCTTTGAGCATGTAAGTGGCGTATGCCACTTTTTGGACCTCAGTGCATATTAGGATTTTAAAGATCCTGTTCATTTCCAATAACCACTCCTCAGCTATAGTGGCTCCTCCTGTACCGTCAAATGTCGGGGGTTTCATCTTCTGAAACCGCTCATACAAGTATGCAGTGTCTCGCTCATTTCCTTGACGATGCCCTACATTGTCGCCTGCGTTGACAGGCTGTTCCTGTGGTACTGGCTGTGCTGGTTGGTTAGCACCAGCCTGAATCTGTGGCAGACTTTCAATGATAGTCCGCATCATTCTTTCTAGCTGTTCTAAACGATCCATAGGCAACGGACCTTGCCTCGTGTTTACCATGTCTGTAAGGGTAACCCGTGATGATAACCAATAAGATAACCAATAAGATAACCAATGAGATAACCAGTCAATGTGTAAGGCAATTAGTCGATGATTGTAAAATATAAAGTATCAGTCATACCTAACAGTCTTAACTCTAGTCCTATCTCCCATGACTCACAATCGAACCTATAGCTCTGATACCAAGCTGTCACGACCCGAAATCCACCCTATGCAGATCTCGTGTCGCGGGGCCGACCCGAAGGCCGTCCCTACTTTTTCCGTTCCAGTATCATAATACTATTATGCAATGTACTAAAAATTTTAACAGTAAACAGCGGAAGCCTTTATCAATTACAGTAATCCAGCGGAAGCCTTTTAAAATACATTAAACAGCGGAAGTCTTATTAAATACATGACATAGTTCTACATAATACAAAATGAGAACTAATCCGTAACCAGCACCCGGGGGTGGTGAATACATGGGAGAACTAACATAGACTGATCAGTACTTCAAAATGTCCCCCTACGCTCTCAGACTCCTACTGGGGTCTCGTAGCGTCATCACCTGAAATGGGGGTAAGTGGGGTGGAATGAGCTATAAAGCTCAGCAAGTAAACCAGATCTCCGACACTGGTATCGATGATTATAAAGAACGTGAATCCATGAATAAAATATGATAGCCAATCATAAGAAAGGAGATGCTGTGATAGCCAATGAGAACAGTTGCCATGATGGCCAATAAGTAGTGGGGCACAATATACAGTCAGAAGTAATGAATAAGCAGTGATAAGAGTTTTCTCAACAATAACCTGTCACAATGAGAATACTGCCACAATAAATCGTTTACAATCAAACCAATGAACAATGTAAGGTAATCCATAAGAAACAGTAATCCATAAGGAACAGTAACCATTCAACAATATTTCCATAACAATAATCCAATGGAGATGCTTATAATCTGTAGTAGGGAATGGCAACCCCTCTGCGTAATTCGAGGCCCGGCATACCTCTCAGTTAAACTCACATCTTTTGCCACATGTCCGTTCACGGACTAGTTCGTCACAGAAGCATCGGATGGATATTGTGACTGAGCACAATTCCAGCATTTATAAACATAGCATGATCATTTGTGATTCCATAAGGAGTATGAAAATGGAATATCATATATACAGTAAAGCATAACAGTAAGCCTTTCAAGGCAGGGTTCATTTCAATACCAATAGTACACTAGTAAATCAATGTCCACAAGATAGAACAATATCGTACTGTGGATAGCAATAACATGAAGCACTTTCAGGAGTACAAATTTGGCAGTAAAGAGAATAAACTTGGCTTTAGAAACACCACATGGAAGAGAAAGTGATCCACTTACCTCTATCGTGATTCTAACTCAGAAATCCGTGAAGGTACCCTTGCCTTTCGAGTTCCCTATATATCAGTGAGTACGTTTCAGAATAAATGCTATTCATCAAATTTTATACCTTTCTATCATAAGTATTTCAAATACTATTTTAGACTTTACCATTGTATCCGGAACGCCGAAGAAAGTCGGTTTAGGCTTTCGCGGAGTTCCATTTGGACTTTTGTACTAAAAAGGGCAAAATAGTCATTTTGCACTTTTGCGGTATTTTATCCTTCGGGGTTCCGTCTCGTAAAACGGACCCCACCATTGGACTCAGAACGTCCGAGATAATAGGTTTTGACTATTCATTTGTGTCGTTTGGACTTCGTTTGACCTCTTTTTGGAATAGGGGCATTATTGTAAAATTAATATTTAATTAATTTTTTATACTTGGGCAACAGTGTAATTTTCCAAACTATTTGGGGCCGGTTCACAATTACTAAAAGCTGCGGTCTGAACCAGTGGGTTCAGACCTAAAAACCCTAAACCGGTCCACCCTTGCCCTGAACCAAACGGTTCACTTCATTTGAAAAACCGGATTCCAATAACCTAATTTCCTATCCCTATCCAGGGTTCGGATAACCTCAAACCCATTTCCCATTTCTTATCTTCACAACCAAACAGCCCAATCTCATTTAATTTAAAACCCCAAAACGACACAGCTTCGGTTTACCATTTATGTCCGGTCGGGTACCGACCCGATTCAACCCAGACCCGTTTCTTTTAACCCGGTAGACCCCCCGATTTTCCGATCATCTTCCCCAAGCTCCGGTGAGAGAACTTTAGGGTTCCGTCACCATCTCCGGTGACGGCAACCTGTTCCGATCGATTTTTCCCCCCATTTTGAATGCCATTTTCTTCCTTTCTTCCCCACGACCTCATTCCTACCCTCGGTTTGCCCCAAAACTTTCCCTATCTTCACGAAATAGGGGTTTAACATCTCCGGCCGAATCTCCGGCCATGTGACAGTCTTCATTTTCATGGTGTTTTAAGCACTGTTTTGTCCCTCTTTTCATCCTATTCAATTTCTGCACTTCATGGGATCATTCCCATGCATTTTAAATTAAGTTTTTAGCATAAAATCCGTGTAACACAGATTATTCATGAAACCTGTAATTGAGGATTTCTCTCTCGGTTCTACACCATTTAACATGATTCCTTTTGCATTTAAAAGCTAATACCATGCTTATTAAGACCCTATAATCATATATAAGCTTCATGCTCAAAAACAATAAAAACAGAACCTAAACCACTTACTTGGGTTTCGGTTTTTAGCCCACTGTGACCTTCCCAATCCTCTCTGTTTCTGCTTCAATATTTCTTTCTTCTTCTCTCCTTCAGTTCCTAACTCTCCCTTTTCTTTTCTAACCTCTCATCACTCAAACCCGTGCATATATACACATATACAAAGACCCACCGCCTCTTCTCTCTCTACCTTATCTCTCTCTCTCTCTCTCTCTTGCAGTCATCCTTGACTGCAGAGAACTGCCCCCCTCACCTGTAGCCATCCACGTACCCTCCAATATACATATATACATATATTACCTTCACACACCCACCACCTTTATCAAGGTCGGTTGGTGGGTTTCCCAAACACACACAAACACACAGTGATGCACACACACACACACAGTGATGCACACACCCACTGATTTTTGTTTTGGAAGCTTCATTTCCTTTTTCTTTCTTCATTTAATTTTATACACATAATACATTATATACATAATACATTTATATTATATATATATATATATACCTATACAATACATATTTTATACACATCATTATAATCATACATATACGTGTAACGGTATTTTTAATCACGTACACATACACTAATATTCCATGAATTATGCATGTGTACGTACGTATGCATGCATGGGTTGCATGCATGCACGTTTTTCGAGGTAAGGTTCCGAGTTGCTCGGGCACCACCCGACACTGGCTTTACTAATCAAAACATTTATCTTTTGAAATTAGGTTTAGTTCCATATTTATTGTGACTTAAAGTTTAAGGCAGCTCAGGTTATGCTATTCAGTCGACTTGCCTCGGTAATCGTGTCGTATCCCGGGTCGGGATATCACAAAATGGGAATATCTATATCTGACATAGAATCTGTGTGAAACTGATATAAAAATATCTTCTCAATAGAGAGCAATATCTGGAATGATATGATGATCCGATAGACGAATTAGAAAGGGAGACCATGACGATAGGACCTCCTAGATATGACCAGCCTGTTTCTGTTGATCTCATTGAGACTATACACTTTCACTCCAACTGTCATCCTTTAGAGAATTTGCAGTCAAGTGTCTTGCTCCGACCTTTAATTAGGTAGCCACCTCTCGTGTTTCTGTGAGAACATTCGATACAGTCAACATGTTCTGTTACGAGATTCAACCTTGCTTTGTCTCCTACGGCATAATGAAGGCCTCATTGTGAGTTTACTGGATCTGACCTGACATCTGAAAAAATTTGGGAATTGACAACTGATGCCAATTGGAGACATATCAGTAAAAGTGATTACGGTTAAGCTTTAAAACTTTTATAGAAGTGCTAGGTGTTAGATTCCTGTATGGATAAACCTGACTGACAGATGACTGTTTTCCGATATGACCAACTAAGTTTTGAGGACAAAACTTCTCTGAAGGGGGGTAGGATGTAACACCCCGACTTTGCGTAATTAATAATTTGTTGTTAACTATTAATTAATACCGGCTTATAGAATGACTTAGGGAATTAATTATGATCCCGACGATCGCCATGGACCGATTAAATAATCAAATATGTCTGGGGAAAAGGGTATGATACCCAAACCCAATTACTGGTTAAATGGATAAAATAATGCCGTTTTAACCCCAACGGAATCCGAATTAGCTAACCCGAAAAATCCCGAATGTTTAATAAATGACACGGAACCTCTGACACTGAAGATAACTGAAATATGAAACTTTCGGAACAAACCGTGTCGAAAAAGGAGTTACGGAATGAAAGTTATGAAGGAAATACTGAAACTGAATTTCTGCGCAACCAAACGTGGCCTTAACCGAAAATATGGGAAAAATGGCCAAATGGGAGGCCAGGGGAATTGAACCCTTGACCTTTGAGTGAAAAGAAACCTCATCCAAAAAATTACCAACTGGGCTACTACTGTCTTTGTGTACAAATATACCAAGAAATGTATATAAACACAAATCTGATTAGACCACCTCCCAAGTGACCAATAGCCAAGCATGCAACACATCAGCCATGCATCACCCTACACCCATAGATCATCATGCCTATACACCTTATGATGGTACCTTCTCCCAACCAAAATCCATGCAAGTTAATCATGAGCTTGGGGAGATGAAACATCAAGGGGAAATCTGGTTTGGTAACTTATACAATCTCCATATATGCATGGAGGGAAAAATCAGAACTGTAGAGAGACTGAAATGCTGATTTTATAGAGAGAGATTGGGTTATAGAGAGAGAGATTCCAAGCCATTTGTGAGAAGCCGTGTGTGTGAAGCATGGTGTATATGCATGTCCATGGGAGAGGCATCAAGAGGAAGGGACTGAGGAGACCTGAATCGAGCCAAAAGGGGAACATCCACTGTTTGAAAGGTGAGACACCTCAAACTGCTAATTTTTTCTGTTTTGATTTATTGGCACTGTTCTGATAATTTTTAGACCATAAAAACTGTATATAGATGTTACTGTGAGGCTTGGGAGGGTTGTAGAACAACTCAGAAGGGTCGGAATAGCCTAGAACCCCAACCCGTGAGTGCAACTGCCATGGATGACCTCCCATACAACAGGTCTGATTCGACCCTAGCCAAACCCATTTTGGCTTACCTAGACCTGTTCTAGACCTCAATAGGGTTCTAAAAACCCTAGACCGCGACCCCAACACCCTAGGAAAGGCCCTCGAATCTGAACTTGCAGGCCACGGGTCCATGACCCATTTTTATCAACAAGGCTTTAAAACTTGTTTTAAGCACATGAACTGAACCTCCATGACCTAGGGATCACAAGGAACCAAATCTCACGAGATTTGGTTAAGAAATGAAGCTATATGGTCGACTTGCAGGTCTGCGGGATAATGGAGTGAACCGAGCCTTTGAGCTTGATTCGATCCATAAAATGAATGCCAAGTTGTTGGTATAGATTCCAGGAATCGATTAGAACCAAAATCAGTGGGAAATCGTGGCCAAAATGGCACGAAATAGAGAAAAACCGAACTGTAGATTAGGGCAACCGTGGGGCATTCGATGGGGAAGATGGAGTCGACTCGGCCGAGTTGGCCGAGTCATACTGAGTTGGCCCAGACACGTGTCGGCCAACGACCGTGCCACCGTTTTAATGGAACGGCACCGTTTGGCTAAACTGATGTGTTTTAAAAAAATTAAATTCGGACCGTTTGGCAACACGGTTAATAAATCCGAAAATTTGGGAATTTGGTTTGGGCATAACCTAAACGAGGATAGGAAGGAAATTAGGGGATAACGGGGATATTCAATTCCGGTTTTCCTGATTGAACTGAACCGGTTGGTTCTTGATGATTTTGGACCGGTTCACTTGGTGATCCATTGAACCCTTGGGTTTGAACCCTTAAATTATGAAATTATATTTTTGACCCCTAAAGTTCCTAAAATTACGGATTTGTCCCCAACTGTTTTAAAGAATTATACAGTGGCCCAAATTTCTGAGAAACTGTTCAATTAAGCCCCTGACAAATTAATTAAATAATAAAATAATTATTTTATTATTTTATTAATTAAGTAAAATTACGATTTTACCCCTGGACATTTAATATGTCAAACGGAGTCCAAATAAATTAAATAAATAGTGTATTTTCACTATTTCAAACGTTCTGGACTCAATGGTACAGTCCAAATTAGGAAATTACGTACCGAAAAATACAGACCTGTAAGTGATAAATTACTGTACTGCCCCTGATGGCACCAGACCCAAATAAAAATAAAAGACAGTCTATTTTGACTATGTCGGGCGTTCTGAACTCAACGGTGAGGTCCGTTTAACGAACTGAAGTCCCGAAAAATACAGACACATAAAGTGTAAATGACCATACTGCCCCTGATGCTTCCCAGGGTCAATTGAACATAACAGATAGTCCAACTTAATTATGTCGGACACTCTGGACCCAATGGTGAGGTCCGTTTTATGAACTGACGTGCCGAAAAATATGACACGTGAAATTACCAAATTACCCCTGATACTGTACGAAGCCCAAATGAAGTCCGATTGGGACGAAATTGATAGCGATAGAGCCCAGATACTGGTGAGACTGTAAACATGATTAAATAATGATTCGGAGTCAGAATCTTACAAAACGTAAAATGACCAAAATACCCCTGAGCACAGTAAGCGCAAGTAGAGGTCAAATAAAGGTCAAACTGATCTGATAAATTATCATAGGGATAATTATGAACACTGAAGGGCTAAGTAAGACTCCGGAACTATCAACGCGTAAAACGAGAAATGACTGACGTGTCCCGATGATCTAAAGCAGATACCAAATGAAGTCCAAAGGGCTTAGAAAATCATATCTAAGATATGTGGACTATTCTGAGGACCACGATAGGGTCTGGGACAAGAATGGACAATTACTATTTTGCCCCTAAGGCTAAGTAAGCCCTTAACTGATAGCGATTCAAGTCTAAAAGACTTAGAACTTCATGTATACGATATATGGGATATTCTAAGAACCACGACTGGGTCCGGGATAAGAATGGCAAAATTACCATTTTGCCCCTATGGTTAAAATAAGAACCTAACTGATACCGATTGAAGTCCAAAGGACGTAGAACTTTGTACTTAAGATATAAAGACTATTCCGGAGACCACGACAGGGTCCGGGACCAGAATGATAAAATGGCCATTTTGCCCCTAAGGCTGAAGAAGTAACTGACTGATAACGATTGAAGTCTAAATGACTTAGGTTATAACCCTGATGACTGCTGAGCCTAATTTAAGAATAAAATAGCCCCGGATGAAACCCGATGAGAGGGCGATAGGCTACTAGGCTATCTTAGGTAAACCGATAGATACCTAAGATGACAAATGAGACCTGAATGGATGAGTGCTGATCTGTATATGATTGATGATTATTGTTCAGGATATACATGGAGATGCCTGATGTATCTGGAGGTTATCGGATTGTTTGCGCAAGGAGATAACCGTAACAGTTTGTGAGTAACCTGGAACTTCTGACTTGGTGTATAAGTACACCGTCTAGTTACTGTATTTTGATTTACTGTACTGTTTTGTATACTATACTGTCTGAATGCATACTTTTTATACTGCATTACACGTAACATGATTTTGTACTGTCCTGCTCTCCTGTTCAGTTCGGGTCTGTCTTGTTCTGTTGTATGGTCTGTCCTGGTTTTATTCTGTACTGTTGCGTCTTGCGAGTAAACCTGACTCCTGAATTGGTGTATAAGTTCTGTCTAGATACTGTACTTTGAAGCACTGTACTGTTTTGAACGTTATACTGTTTAAAAGAAAAACATATATTTAAAGTAGCATATGCCTTGTCCTGATTGATATTGTACCAGTTTGTTCCGTCCTGTTCAATTCCGATATGTCTTGTTCTGATAGATGTATTGTTCCGTTTTGTTCCGACATGTTCAGTTCCGATATGTCTTGTTCTGATTGATATTGTTTCATTTTGTTCCGTCATGTTCAGTTCCGATATGACTTGTCCTGATTGATATTGTTTCGTTTTGTTCCGTCATGTTCAGTTCCGATATGACTTGTCCTGATTGATATTGTTTCATTTTGTTCCGTCATGTTCAGTTCCGATATGACTTGTCCTGATTGATATTGTTTCTCCTGATTGATATCGCTTCATTTTGTTCCGTCATGTTCAGTTCCGATATGACTTGTCCTGATTGATATTGTTTCGTTTTGTTCCGTCATGTTCAGTTCCGATATGACTTGTCCTGATTGATATTGTTTCGTTTTGTTCCGTCATGTTCAGTTCCGATATGACTTGTCCTGATTGATATTGTTTCATTTTGTTCCGTCATGTTCAGTCCCGATATGACTTGTCCTGATTGATATTGTTTCATTTTGTTCCGTCATGTTCAGTTCCGATATGACTTGACCTGATTGATATTGTACCGTTTTGATCCGCCATGTTCAGTTCCGATATGTCTTGTTCTGATTGATGTATTGCTCTACTTTGTTCCGTTATGATCCGTCTTGTTATGCCTCTGTCCTTGATTATGCCTGTGACTTGAACTGGTGTTTTGTTCCGTCTGATCCCATTATGTACCGTCCGTTAATCATCTGTCTGTCTTGATTGATATATGGTCCAGTTCCGTTATGATCTGTCCGAATTCTCGACTTGGTATATAAGTTACTGCATAGATACTGTATTTTGATGCACTGTACGATTTTAAAAGTTAAACTGTCTGAATGCATGTTTTAAATGCAAACTTTTACACTGTATTGTACGCGGCATGATTTTGTCCCGTCCTACTATTATTTTGCTCGGTCTGTCTTGTTCCATTTTATGGTCTATCTGATTTTGTTCTGCTATGATGTGTCTGACTCTGGGTACCATTCTGATTATGAGCGGTCTGGCATAAGTAGGCTTGATTACGTGCCTAACTGATATACTATTGTTATGCCCTGTTATGTTCCGCCCAGTACTGATCTGTTCTGATATTTGAATTAATTGCCTATACTCTCATTGATATTGGCATCATGCACTGTTCCGTCTATTCTGCTTTGTTGTACCGTTTAGTTCAGTTCTGCTTTATTCTACTAAAACTGCATTTAAAGTGGATTTATAAAACTGCTATTTCAGAAACAACTGTACTACCCTTGTGCTTTGTAAACAAGAAATGGTTTTGAAACCCTTGACAGGGAACCTGTGTTACTCATTGGGCTTTTCGAAGCTCACCCCATTCCCTAACATTTTTCAGGAAGGATATATGTTGGATCTAATGGCACTGATTTGTGGAGACTGGATTACTGAGGATTGAATCTGTTTAATCAGGTGAGTGATGTACTACGACTGACTTGACTGATATGTACTGAATATAGTATGGCTCATGGATTTAGATGGTACTCTAGAGATTATAGTTCTGCTCTGTTGTTATACGTCGGATTATAGATATGCTCTGAGGTTAGAATTGTTAGCTGTTGGATTTTAGACTTGCTCTGTGTGATACATATCCTACGGTGGATACATGAGTTGCATTCCCTTGACAAAAAAAAAAAGGTTTTAAATTCCGCTGCATCTGACCCTACAGTCGGAGTGCAATTCACTGGAAAGTTCAGAAATTGCCTTCGGTTGGCCGCGTGGCGACTGACTGGCATCACGTCCACGACATCCGTGTAGGGTGGGGTTCGGGATGTGACAAGGTGGTATCAGAGCAAAGGTTGGAGATAATTAAGATTCTCATAACTGAAGTTGGTGAAATTTTGGAGATCACTAGTATCACAGAGCAATATCAGAGCATTAGGTTATGAATTAAGGACCACAGAGTACCTGAGCCATAAATACTGAGTTCCACTTTTGGAGATCTGACGTGGAATTGTAAAGGTCTTCATAATAGACAATAGGCCTGTAATTTTGAGGTATCTGAGGACTGAAATTCCTGAATCTGATCTGGATTGGAATGATTTAAGGTTGTAGACTCATGATACTTGGAGATATGTCCATACGAATAATTATAGACCCAACAACCGAAAGGAAAATGACTGTAAGTATGCTGACTCTGGCAATGATGCTTGTGACTAGGGATATCAGGTGAATCACTTGTGGGATCATATGTGATTAAGTGATCTTAGTTGATGATTTCTGCCTATTTGAGGATGATCGCCTGGTTGATCTGATGTAATATGGGTCTGATGATCAAATCTTGAAGAGATTATACCATTATGGTTGTACAATCTGACCAAATGGGAATATCTATATCTGACATAGAATCTGTGTGAAACTGATATAAAAATATCTTCTCAATAGAGAGCAATATCTGGAATGATATGATGATCCGATAGACGAATTAGAAAGGGAGACCATGACGATAGGACCTCCTAGATATGACCAGCCTGTTTCTGTTGATCTCATTGAGACTATACACTTTCACTCCAACTGTCATCCTTTAGAGAATTTGCAGTCAAGTGTCTTGCTCCGACCTTTAATTAGGTAGCCACCTCTCGTGTTTCTGTGAGAACATTCGATACAGTCAACATGTTCTGTTACGAGATTCAACCTTGCTTTGTCTCCTACGGCATAATGAAGGCCTCATTGTGAGTTTACTGGATCTGACCTGACATCTGAAAAAATTTGGGAATTGACAACTGATGCCAATTGGAGACATATCAGTAAAAGTGATTACGGTTAAGCTTTAAAACTTTTATAGAAGTGCTAGGTGTTAGATTCCTGTATGGATAAACCTGACTGACAGATGACTGTTTTCCGATATGACCAACTAAGTTTTGAGGACAAAACTTCTCTGAAGGGGGGTAGGATGTAACACCCCGACTTTGCGTAATTAATAATTTGTTGTTAACTATTAATTAATACCGGCTTATAGAATGACTTAGGGAATTAATTATGATCCCGACGATCGCCATGGACCGATTAAATAATCAAATATGTCTGGGGAAAAGGGTATGATACCCAAACCCAATTACTGGTTAAATGGATAAAATAATGCCGTTTTAACCCCAACGGAATCCGAATTAGCTAACCCGAAAAATCCCGAATGTTTAATAAATGACACGGAACCTCTGACACTGAAGATAACTGAAATATGAAACTTTCGGAACAAACCGTGTCGAAAAAGGAGTTACGGAATGAAAGTTATGAAGGAAATACTGAAACTGAATTTCTGCGCAACCAAACGTGGCCTTAACCGAAAATATGGGAAAAATGGCCAAATGGGAGGCCAGGGGAATTGAACCCTTGACCTTTGAGTGAAAAGAAACCTCATCCAAAAAATTACCAACTGGGCTACTACTGTCTTTGTGTACAAATATACCAAGAAATGTATATAAACACAAATCTGATTAGACCACCTCCCAAGTGACCAATAGCCAAGCATGCAACACATCAGCCATGCATCACCCTACACCCATAGATCATCATGCCTATACACCTTATGATGGTACCTTCTCCCAACCAAAATCCATGCAAGTTAATCATGAGCTTGGGGAGATGAAACATCAAGGGGAAATCTGGTTTGGTAACTTATACAATCTCCATATATGCATGGAGGGAAAAATCAGAACTGTAGAGAGACTGAAATGCTGATTTTATAGAGAGAGATTGGGTTATAGAGAGAGAGATTCCAAGCCATTTGTGAGAAGCCGTGTGTGTGAAGCATGGTGTATATGCATGTCCATGGGAGAGGCATCAAGAGGAAGGGACTGAGGAGACCTGAATCGAGCCAAAAGGGGAACATCCACTGTTTGAAAGGTGAGACACCTCAAACTGCTAATTTTTTCTGTTTTGATTTATTGGCACTGTTCTGATAATTTTTAGACCATAAAAACTGTATATAGATGTTACTGTGAGGCTTGGGAGGGTTGTAGAACAACTCAGAAGGGTCGGAATAGCCTAGAACCCCAACCCGTGAGTGCAACTGCCATGGATGACCTCCCATACAACAGGTCTGATTCGACCCTAGCCAAACCCATTTTGGCTTACCTAGACCTGTTCTAGACCTCAATAGGGTTCTAAAAACCCTAGACCGCGACCCCAACACCCTAGGAAAGGCCCTCGAATCTGAACTTGCAGGCCACGGGTCCATGACCCATTTTTATCAACAAGGCTTTAAAACTTGTTTTAAGCACATGAACTGAACCTCCATGACCTAGGGATCACAAGGAACCAAATCTCACGAGATTTGGTTAAGAAATGAAGCTATATGGTCGACTTGCAGGTCTGCGGGATAATGGAGTGAACCGAGCCTTTGAGCTTGATTCGATCCATAAAATGAATGCCAAGTTGTTGGTATAGATTCCAGGAATCGATTGGAACCAAAATCAGTGGGAAATCGTGGCCAAAATGGCACGAAATAGAGAAAAACCGAACTGTAGATTAGGGCAACCGTGGGGCATTCGATGGGGAAGATGGAGTCGACTCGGCCGAGTTGGCCGAGTCATACTGAGTTGGCCCAGACACGTGTCGGCCAACGACCGTGCCACCGTTTTAATGGAACGGCACCGTTTGGCTAAACTGATGTGTTTTAAAAAAATTAAATTCGGACCGTTTGGCAACACGGTTAATAAATCCGAAAATTTGGGAATTTGGTTTGGGCATAACCTAAACGAGGATAGGAAGGAAATTAGGGGATAACGGGGATATTCAATTCCGGTTTTCCTGATTGAACTGAACCGGTTGGTTCTTGATGATTTTGGACCGGTTCACTTGGTGATCCATTGAACCCTTGGGTTTGAACCCTTAAATTATGAAATTATATTTTTGACCCCTAAAGTTCCTAAAATTACGGATTTGTCCCCAACTGTTTTAAAGAATTATACAGTGGCCCAAATTTCTGAGAAACTGTTCAATTAAGCCCCTGACAAATTAATTAAATAATAAAATAATTATTTTATTATTTTATTAATTAAGTAAAATTACGATTTTACCCCTGGACATTTAATATGTCAAACGGAGTCCAAATAAATTAAATAAATAGTGTATTTTCACTATTTCAAACGTTCTGGACTCAATGGTACAGTCCAAATTAGGAAATTACGTACCGAAAAATACAGACCTGTAAGTGATAAATTACTGTACTGCCCCTGATGGCACCAGACCCAAATAAAAATAAAAGACAGTCTATTTTGACTATGTCGGGCGTTCTGAACTCAACGGTGAGGTCCGTTTAACGAACTGAAGTCCCGAAAAATACAGACACATAAAGTGTAAATGACCATACTGCCCCTGATGCTTCCCAGGGTCAATTGAACATAACAGATAGTCCAACTTAATTATGTCGGACACTCTGGACCCAATGGTGAGGTCCGTTTTATGAACTGACGTGCCGAAAAATATGACACGTGAAATTACCAAATTACCCCTGATACTGTACGAAGCCCAAATGAAGTCCGATTGGGACGAAATTGATAGCGATAGAGCCCAGATACTGGTGAGACTGTAAACATGATTAAATAATGATTCGGAGTCAGAATCTTACAAAACGTAAAATGACCAAAATACCCCTGAGCACAGTAAGCGCAAGTAGAGGTCAAATAAAGGTCAAACTGATCTGATAAATTATCATAGGGATAATTATGAACACTGAAGGGCTAAGTAAGACTCCGGAACTATCAACGCGTAAAACGAGAAATGACTGACGTGTCCCGATGATCTAAAGCAGATACCAAATGAAGTCCAAAGGGCTTAGAAAATCATATCTAAGATATGTGGACTATTCTGAGGACCACGATAGGGTCTGGGACAAGAATGGACAATTACTATTTTGCCCCTAAGGCTAAGTAAGCCCTTAACTGATAGCGATTCAAGTCTAAAAGACTTAGAACTTCATGTATACGATATATGGGATATTCTAAGAACCACGACTGGGTCCGGGATAAGAATGGCAAAATTACCATTTTGCCCCTATGGTTAAAATAAGAACCTAACTGATACCGATTGAAGTCCTAAAGGACGTAGAACTTTGTACTTAAGATATAAAGACTATTCCGGAGACCACGACAGGGTCCGGGACCAGAATGATAAAATGGCCATTTTGCCCCTAAGGCTGAAGAAGTAACTGACTGATAACGATTGAAGTCTAAATGACTTAGGTTATAACCCTGATGACTGCTGAGCCTAATTTAAGAATAAAATAGCCCCGGATGAAACCCGATGAGAGGGCGATAGGCTACTAGGCTATCTTAGGTAAACCGATAGATACCTAAGATGACAAATGAGACCTGAATGGATGAGTGCTGATCTGTATATGATTGATGATTATTGT
Source organism: Nyssa sinensis (assembly GCA_008638375.1). Lineage (NCBI taxonomy): Eukaryota > Viridiplantae > Streptophyta > Magnoliopsida > Cornales > Nyssaceae > Nyssa > Nyssa sinensis. The sequence goes on from CM018044.1 coordinate 16,725,508, forward strand.
TCAGGATATACATGGAGATGCCTGATGTATCTGGAGGTTATCGGATTGTTTGCGCAAGGAGATAACCGTAACAGTTTGTGAGTAACCTGGAACTTCTGACTTGGTGTATAAGTACACCGTCTAGTTACTGTATTTTGATTTACTGTACTGTTTTGTATACTATACTGTCTGAATGCATACTTTTTATACTGCATTACACGTAACATGATTTTGTACTGTCCTGCTCTCCTGTTCAGTTCGGGTCTGTCTTGTTCTGTTGTATGGTCTGTCCTGGTTTTATTCTGTACTGTTGCGTCTTGCGAGTAAACCTGACTCCTGAATTGGTGTATAAGTTCTGTCTAGATACTGTACTTTGAAGCACTGTACTGTTTTGAACGTTATACTGTTTAAAAGAAAAACATATATTTAAAGTAGCATATGCCTTGTCCTGATTGATATTGTACCAGTTTGTTCCGTCCTGTTCAATTCCGATATGTCTTGTTCTGATAGATGTATTGTTCCGTTTTGTTCCGACATGTTCAGTTCCGATATGTCTTGTTCTGATTGATATTGTTTCATTTTGTTCCGTCATGTTCAGTTCCGATATGACTTGTCCTGATTGATATTGTTTCGTTTTGTTCCGTCATGTTCAGTTCCGATATGACTTGTCCTGATTGATATTGTTTCATTTTGTTCCGTCATGTTCAGTTCCGATATGACTTGTCCTGATTGATATTGTTTCTCCTGATTGATATCGCTTCATTTTGTTCCGTCATGTTCAGTTCCGATATGACTTGTCCTGATTGATATTGTTTCGTTTTGTTCCGTCATGTTCAGTTCCGATATGACTTGTCCTGATTGATATTGTTTCGTTTTGTTCCGTCATGTTCAGTTCCGATATGACTTGTCCTGATTGATATTGTTTCATTTTGTTCCGTCATGTTCAGTCCCGATATGACTTGTCCTGATTGATATTGTTTCATTTTGTTCCGTCATGTTCAGTTCCGATATGACTTGACCTGATTGATATTGTACCGTTTTGATCCGCCATGTTCAGTTCCGATATGTCTTGTTCTGATTGATGTATTGCTCTACTTTGTTCCGTTATGATCCGTCTTGTTATGCCTCTGTCCTTGATTATGCCTGTGACTTGAACTGGTGTTTTGTTCCGTCTGATCCCATTATGTACCGTCCGTTAATCATCTGTCTGTCTTGATTGATATATGGTCCAGTTCCGTTATGATCTGTCCGAATTCTCGACTTGGTATATAAGTTACTGCATAGATACTGTATTTTGATGCACTGTACGATTTTAAAAGTTAAACTGTCTGAATGCATGTTTTAAATGCAAACTTTTACACTGTATTGTACGCGGCATGATTTTGTCCCGTCCTACTATTATTTTGCTCGGTCTGTCTTGTTCCATTTTATGGTCTATCTGATTTTGTTCTGCTATGATGTGTCTGACTCTGGGTACCATTCTGATTATGAGCGGTCTGGCATAAGTAGGCTTGATTACGTGCCTAACTGATATACTATTGTTATGCCCTGTTATGTTCCGCCCAGTACTGATCTGTTCTGATATTTGAATTAATTGCCTATACTCTCATTGATATTGGCATCATGCACTGTTCCGTCTATTCTGCTTTGTTGTACCGTTTAGTTCAGTTCTGCTTTATTCTACTAAAACTGCATTTAAAGTGGATTTATAAAACTGCTATTTCAGAAACAACTGTACTACCCTTGTGCTTTGTAAACAAGAAATGGTTTTGAAACCCTTGACAGGGAACCTGTGTTACTCATTGGGCTTTTCGAAGCTCACCCCATTCCCTAACATTTTTCAGGAAGGATATATGTTGGATCTAATGGCACTGATTTGTGGAGACTGGATTACTGAGGATTGAATCTGTTTAATCAGGTGAGTGATGTACTACGACTGACTTGACTGATATGTACTGAATATAGTATGGCTCATGGATTTAGATGGTACTCTAGAGATTATAGTTCTGCTCTGTTGTTATACGTCGGATTATAGATATGCTCTGAGGTTAGAATTGTTAGCTGTTGGATTTTAGACTTGCTCTGTGTGATACATATCCTACGGTGGATACATGAGTTGCATTCCCTTGACAAAAAAAAAAGGTTTTAAATTCCGCTGCATCTGACCCTACAGTCGGAGTGCAATTCACTGGAAAGTTCAGAAATTGCCTTCGGTTGGCCGCGTGGCGACTGACTGGCATCACGTCCACGACATCCGTGTAGGGTGGGGTTCGGGATGTGACAAGGTGGTATCAGAGCAAAGGTTGGAGATAATTAAGATTCTCATAACTGAAGTTGGTGAAATTTTGGAGATCTAACTAGTATCACAGAGCAATATCAGAGCATTAGGTTATGAATTAAGGACCACAGAGTACCTGAGCCATAAATACTGAGTTCCACTTTTGGAGATCTGACGTGGAATTGTAAAGGTCTTCATAATAGACAATAGGCCTGTAATTTTGAGGTATCTGAGGACTGAAATTCCTGAATCTGATCTGGATTGGAATGATTTAAGGTTGTAGACTCATGATACTTGGAGATATGTCCATACGAATAATTATAGACCCAACAACCGAAAGGAAAATGACTGTAAGTATGCTGACTCTGGCAATGATGCTTGTGACTAGGGATATCAGGTGAATCACTTGTGGGATCATATGTGATTAAGTGATCTTAGTTGATGATTTCTGCCTATTTGAGGATGATCGCCTGGTTGATCTGATGTAATATGGGTCTGATGATCAAATCTTGAAGAGATTATACCATTATGGTTGTACAATCTGACCAAATGGGAATATCTATATCTGACATAGAATCTGTGTGAAACTGATATAAAAATATCTTCTCAATAGAGAGCAATATCTGGAATGATATGATGATCCGATAGACGAATTAGAAAGGGAGACCATGACGATAGGACCTCCTAGATATGACCAGCCTGTTTCTGTTGATCTCATTGAGACTATACACTTTCACTCCAACTGTCATCCTTTAGAGAATTTGCAGTCAAGTGTCTTGCTCCGACCTTTAATTAGGTAGCCACCTCTCGTGTTTCTGTGAGAACATTCGATACAGTCAACATGTTCTGTTACGAGATTCAACCTTGCTTTGTCTCCTACGGCATAATGAAGGCCTCATTGTGAGTTTACTGGATCTGACCTGACATCTGAAAAAATTTGGGAATTGACAACTGATGCCAATTGGAGACATATCAGTAAAAGTGATTACGGTTAAGCTTTAAAACTTTTATAGAAGTGCTAGGTGTTAGATTCCTGTATGGATAAACCTGACTGACAGATGACTGTTTTCCGATATGACCAACTAAGTTTTGAGGACAAAACTTCTCTGAAGGGGGGTAGGATGTAACACCCCGACTTTGCGTAATTAATAATTTGTTGTTAACTATTAATTAATACCGGCTTATAGAATGACTTAGGGAATTAATTATGATCCCGACGATCGCCATGGACCGATTAAATAATCAAATATGTCTGGGGAAAAGGGTATGATACCCAAACCCAATTACTGGTTAAATGGATAAAATAATGCCGTTTTAACCCCAACGGAATCCGAATTAGCTAACCCGAAAAATCCCGAATGTTTAATAAATGACACGGAACCTCTGACACTGAAGATAACTGAAATATGAAACTTTCGGAACAAACCGTGTCGAAAAAGGAGTTACGGAATGAAAGTTATGAAGGAAATACTGAAACTGAATTTCTGCGCAACCAAACGTGGCCTTAACCGAAAATATGGGAAAAATGGCCAAATGGGAGGCCAGGGGAATTGAACCCTTGACCTTTGAGTGAAAAGAAACCTCATCCAAAAAATTACCAACTGGGCTACTACTGTCTTTGTGTACAAATATACCAAGAAATGTATATAAACACAAATCTGATTAGACCACCTCCCAAGTGACCAATAGCCAAGCATGCAACACATCAGCCATGCATCACCCTACACCCATAGATCATCATGCCTATACACCTTATGATGGTACCTTCTCCCAACCAAAATCCATGCAAGTTAATCATGAGCTTGGGGAGATGAAACATCAAGGGGAAATCTGGTTTGGTAACTTATACAATCTCCATATATGCATGGAGGGAAAAATCAGAACTGTAGAGAGACTGAAATGCTGATTTTATAGAGAGAGATTGGGTTATAGAGAGAGAGATTCCAAGCCATTTGTGAGAAGCCGTGTGTGTGAAGCATGGTGTATATGCATGTCCATGGGAGAGGCATCAAGAGGAAGGGACTGAGGAGACCTGAATCGAGCCAAAAGGGGAACATCCACTGTTTGAAAGGTGAGACACCTCAAACTGCTAATTTTTTCTGTTTTGATTTATTGGCACTGTTCTGATAATTTTTAGACCATAAAAACTGTATATAGATGTTACTGTGAGGCTTGGGAGGGTTGTAGAACAACTCAGAAGGGTCGGAATAGCCTAGAACCCCAACCCGTGAGTGCAACTGCCATGGATGACCTCCCATACAACAGGTCTGATTCGACCCTAGCCAAACCCATTTTGGCTTACCTAGACCTGTTCTAGACCTCAATAGGGTTCTAAAAACCCTAGACCGCGACCCCAACACCCTAGGAAAGGCCCTCGAATCTGAACTTGCAGGCCACGGGTCCATGACCCATTTTTATCAACAAGGCTTTAAAACTTGTTTTAAGCACATGAACTGAACCTCCATGACCTAGGGATCACAAGGAACCAAATCTCACGAGATTTGGTTAAGAAATGAAGCTATATGGTCGACTTGCAGGTCTGCGGGATAATGGAGTGAACCGAGCCTTTGAGCTTGATTCGATCCATAAAATGAATGCCAAGTTGTTGGTATAGATTCCAGGAATCGATTGGAACCAAAATCAGTGGGAAATCGTGGCCAAAATGGCACGAAATAGAGAAAAACCGAACTGTAGATTAGGGCAACCGTGGGGCATTCGATGGGGAAGATGGAGTCGACTCGGCCGAGTTGGCCGAGTCATACTGAGTTGGCCCAGACACGTGTCGGCCAACGACCGTGCCACCGTTTTAATGGAACGGCACCGTTTGGCTAAACTGATGTGTTTTAAAAAAATTAAATTCGGACCGTTTGGCAACACGGTTAATAAATCCGAAAATTTGGGAATTTGGTTTGGGCATAACCTAAACGAGGATAGGAAGGAAATTAGGGGATAACGGGGATATTCAATTCCGGTTTTCCTGATTGAACTGAACCGGTTGGTTCTTGATGATTTTGGACCGGTTCACTTGGTGATCCATTGAACCCTTGGGTTTGAACCCTTAAATTATGAAATTATATTTTTGACCCCTAAAGTTCCTAAAATTACGGATTTGTCCCCAACTGTTTTAAAGAATTATACAGTGGCCCAAATTTCTGAGAAACTGTTCAATTAAGCCCCTGACAAATTAATTAAATAATAAAATAATTATTTTATTATTTTATTAATTAAGTAAAATTACGATTTTACCCCTGGACATTTAATATGTCAAACGGAGTCCAAATAAATTAAATAAATAGTGTATTTTCACTATTTCAAACGTTCTGGACTCAATGGTACAGTCCAAAATAGGAAATTACGTACCGAAAAATACAGACCTGTAAGTGATAAATTACTGTACTGCCCCTGATGGCACCAGACCCAAATAAAAATAAAAGACAGTCTATTTTGACTATGTCGGGCGTTCTGAACTCAACGGTGAGGTCCGTTTAACGAACTGAAGTCCCGAAAAATACAGACACATAAAGTGTAAATGACCATACTGCCCCTGATGCTTCCCAGGGTCAATTGAACATAACAGATAGTCCAACTTAATTATGTCGGACACTCTGGACCCAATGGTGAGGTCCGTTTTATGAACTGACGTGCCGAAAAATATGACACGTGAAATTACCAAATTACCCCTGATACTGTACGAAGCCCAAATGAAGTCCGATTGGGACGAAATTGATAGCGATAGAGCCCAGATACTGGTGAGACTGTAAACATGATTAAATAATGATTCGGAGTCAGAATCTTACAAAACGTAAAATGACCAAAATACCCCTGAGCACAGTAAGCGCAAGTAGAGGTCAAATAAAGGTCAAACTGATCTGATAAATTATCATAGGGATAATTATGAACACTGAAGGGCTAAGTAAGACTCCGGAACTATCAACGCGTAAAACGAGAAATGACTGACGTGTCCCGATGATCTAAAGCAGATACCAAATGAAGTCCAAAGGGCTTAGAAAATCATATCTAAGATATGTGGACTATTCTGAGGACCACGATAGGGTCTGGGACAAGAATGGACAATTACTATTTTGCCCCTAAGGCTAAGTAAGCCCTTAACTGATAGCGATTCAAGTCTAAAAGACTTAGAACTTCATGTATACGATATATGGGATATTCTAAGAACCACGACTGGGTCCGGGATAAGAATGGCAAAATTACCATTTTGCCCCTATGGTTAAAATAAGAACCTAACTGATACCGATTGAAGTCCAAAGGACGTAGAACTTTGTACTTAAGATATAAAGACTATTCCGGAGACCACGACAGGGTCCGGGACCAGAATGATAAAATGGCCATTTTGCCCCTAAGGCTGAAGAAGTAACTGACTGATAACGATTGAAGTCTAAATGACTTAGGTTATAACCCTGATGACTGCTGAGCCTAATTTAAGAATAAAATAGCCCCGGATGAAACCCGATCAGAGGGCGATAGGCTACTAGGCTATCTTAGGTAAACCGATAGATACCTAAGATGACAAATGAGACCTGAATGGATGAGTGCTGATCTGTATATGATTGATGATTATTGTTCAGGATATACATGGAGATGCCTGATGTATCTGGAGGTTATCGGATTGTTTGCGCAAGGAGATAACCGTAACAGTTTGTGAGTAACCTGGAACTTCTGACTTGGTGTATAAGTACACCGTCTAGTTACTGTATTTTGATTTACTGTACTGTTTTGTATACTATACTGTCTGAATGCATACTTTTTATACTGCATTACACGTAACATGATTTTGTACTGTCCTGCTCTCCTGTTCAGTTCGGGTCTGTCTTGTTCTGTTGTATGGTCTGTCCTGGTTTTATTCTGTACTGTTGCGTCTTGCGAGTAAACCTGACTCCTGAATTGGTGTATAAGTTCTGTCTAGATACTGTACTTTGAAGCACTGTACTGTTTTGAACGTTATACTGTTTAAAAGAAAAACATATATTTAAAGTAGCATATGCCTTGTCCTGATTGATATTGTACCAGTTTGTTCCGTCCTGTTCAATTCCGATATGTCTTGTTCTGATAGATGTATTGTTCCGTTTTGTTCCGACATGTTCAGTTCCGATATGTCTTGTTCTGATTGATATTGTTTCATTTTGTTCCGTCATGTTCAGTTCCGATATGACTTGTCCTGATTGATATTGTTTCGTTTTGTTCCGTCATGTTCAGTTCCGATATGACTTGTCCTGATTGATATTGTTTCATTTTGTTCCGTCATGTTCAGTTCCGATATGACTTGTCCTGATTGATATTGTTTCTCCTGATTGATATCGCTTCATTTTGTTCCGTCATGTTCAGTTCCGATATGACTTGTCCTGATTGATATTGTTTCGTTTTGTTCCGTCATGTTCAGTTCCGATATGACTTGTCCTGATTGATATTGTTTCGTTTTGTTCCGTCATGTTCAGTTCCGATATGACTTGTCCTGATTGATATTGTTTCATTTTGTTCCGTCATGTTCAGTCCCGATATGACTTGTCCTGATTGATATTGTTTCATTTTGTTCCGTCATGTTCAGTTCCGATATGACTTGACCTGATTGATATTGTACCGTTTTGATCCGCCATGTTCAGTTCCGATATGTCTTGTTCTGATTGATGTATTGCTCTACTTTGTTCCGTTATGATCCGTCTTGTTATGCCTCTGTCCTTGATTATGCCTGTGACTTGAACTGGTGTTTTGTTCCGTCTGATCCCATTATGTACCGTCCGTTAATCATCTGTCTGTCTTGATTGATATATGGTCCAGTTCCGTTATGATCTGTCCGAATTCTCGACTTGGTATATAAGTTACTGCATAGATACTGTATTTTGATGCACTGTACGATTTTAAAAGTTAAACTGTCTGAATGCATGTTTTAAATGCAAACTTTTACACTGTATTGTACGCGGCATGATTTTGTCCCGTCCTACTATTATTTTGCTCGGTCTGTCTTGTTCCATTTTATGGTCTATCTGATTTTGTTCTGCTATGATGTGTCTGACTCTGGGTACCATTCTGATTATGAGCGGTCTGGCATAAGTAGGCTTGATTACGTGCCTAACTGATATACTATTGTTATGCCCTGTTATGTTCCGCCCAGTACTGATCTGTTCTGATATTTGAATTAATTGCCTATACTCTCATTGATATTGGCATCATGCACTGTTCCGTCTATTCTGCTTTGTTGTACCGTTTAGTTCAGTTCTGCTTTATTCTACTAAAACTGCATTTAAAGTGGATTTATAAAACTGCTATTTCAGAAACAACTGTACTACCCTTGTGCTTTGTAAACAAGAAATGGTTTTGAAACCCTTGACAGGGAACCTGTGTTACTCATTGGGCTTTTCGAAGCTCACCCCATTCCCTAACATTTTTCAGGAAGGATATATGTTGGATCTAATGGCACTGATTTGTGGAGACTGGATTACTGAGGATTGAATCTGTTTAATCAGGTGAGTGATGTACTACGACTGACTTGACTGATATGTACTGAATATAGTATGGCTCATGGATTTAGATGGTACTCTAGAGATTATAGTTCTGCTCTGTTGTTATACGTCGGATTATAGATATGCTCTGAGGTTAGAATTGTTAGCTGTTGGATTTTAGACTTGCTCTGTGTGATACATATCCTACGGTGGATACATGAGTTGCATTCCCTTGACAAAAAAAAAAAGGTTTTAAATTCCGCTGCATCTGACCCTACAGTCGGAGTGCAATTCACTGGAAAGTTCAGAAATTGCCTTCGGTTGGCCGCGTGGCGACTGACTGGCATCACGTCCACGACATCCGTGTAGGGTGGGGTTCGGGATGTGACATCGGACCTATCATGTGCATTAACACTTGTAAGCACAGAGGTAGAGTTGTGGGTTCTACGGAACACTTCGGACCTATCATGTGCATATGCCTGGTAGTAGGATCTGATCCCACAGGCAATGAGATATCTCCACGAGAAGTAAAAGGAGAGTCTGGTTCGAAACAGATTCCATTTAATTAAAGAGAAAAGATGACAAATGTTTTTTGAAAATGGAAGCAGGTTTTTACCCCCATTTTCACTATGCAATGTGTAGATATTTGAAAGTAACGTTTTAGAAATGGAAGCAGGTTTTTACCCCCATTTTCACTCTGCAACGGTTTTATATTTTGAACCCTCATTTTATCTATGCATGTTTATATGTTTGAAATACATATACTCTATTTGAAGAAATGTTTATTTAGCTTGAATACTTTAAATGTGTCAAAGCTATCCTTATGAAAAGTTCATGTACTCTATGTTCAAATGTACGAACAGTTGGTAGTGTGTGTTTTATAAACTCTCATGTGCGAAACCACTGCCAACTAAAAACCCATGACAGATGCAGGAATTACTCACTAAGCTTCTCGAAGCTCACCCCATTCCCTAACATTTTTTCAGGTATTGATGATGAATAGGAGTCTTGCCCTTTTTGAGGATTGACGTTTGGCAGCTCCATTGGGATCAGGGTTGATGTACTAGGACCCGTAGTTGATCAACAACTCAATTTTGATCGAGGACTGTTAGAAATACTAGAACCTGTGGAGGTCAAATTTTGATGTAATAGATTTTGGAAAGTATGTACTTAAGCCGAGAGGCAACCGGATATGTAATGTAAATAAAACTTTAAATTTTAGAATGCTCTGATTTTATTATCATATATACCGCTATGAAGAGCGGCAGTACCGGGCGGATGTGCGACAGATGTTAAAAAGAAAAGAAAAAGTTTTTCACGCTTCCGCAACCAAAGGTCGTACTGCTGTTCGATACTGTTGCTCATGTTCGCCTCGCCCAAAGGCTCCCGAGCCTGAAGGCGGCGGTCGCGATCCAAGATCCATATAGGGTGGGTTTTGGGTCCTGATAGGTCCTAGAGGCAGAAATATCAACAAGGTGAACCTCACTACCTGTATTACCTCTTTCTTCATTCGTTGGGGGAGATTCACTAAACAAGATAAAACTTTTATTGAAAGACATTTAACATAATAAGAAAATTGAAGCAAAATCCAGAATAGACAAAGTCCTTATTATTTATAAAAAAAAAAAGAAAAAAGTGAGAAAATTGACACATGTGGATAGTGTACGAAAAGACGTGCCAACAAAAGATGACAACTAGTAAGCACGACTCATTTAATGAAGCTACATCATGCAAAAAGAAACATCTGCAAAGTTGACACGTGGACCTCACTAGCCAAGGAACATCCTTCAAACTTGAAATCCGTCTAAGAAAAGCCCTTCCCACTTACCTATTCCTGAACAAACAAAATCCCACACAATGATTGCCTACGCAACCGATCTCAGTAAGGCTACTTCCCTTTTCACCACAAAAATAGGTGACAACGAAATGGGGAATATTGTCACACCCCGAATTTCCACAAGCCCGGGGAGTGAGTGAAATTAAATAAGAAGGTAAATGGAAAGTCATTAAGTTGAATTTAATTGATTTTTCATTCCTTTTCCCATGTTTCCCAAAGTTTTAAGTGCAGGCTTGTCATTTAACTCAACCAAAACGGTCCCCTCATATTACACAAGTCTCCCTTCAAATTAATATTTAAAATAGTTTAAGTCATATACAAAAATGGCTCCAAAATAGTCTCAAAAAATTTCTAAAATACCTTGGGATAATGGCCCAAATGGGCCTCAAAATGTCCCACGACGTGGGCCAGGAATAAGTCAAATACCCTGCCTAAAATGATCTTAGTGAATGGCCAAACATGGCATTGAAACATAACTAGAAAGCGTCCCAAAAAATGCCCAACATGGGCTGATGTAATGGCCTAAAATGGCCTAAAATAAATAGGGTCAAACATGTGATTGAATGGCCTTGAAATGGCCTTGAAATTTAGGTCATGATGTGTCATGATACGGTTAACATAGTGGCTGCGTAGCAAGGCAAACAACAGTGCATGCAGTGGGACAAGGCATGGCATGGCATGAGGTAGCAGGCTGGCGCGCAGGCAGGCAGGCGACCAGGCGCGGTACGCACGTGGGGCACGCACAGGCACGCATACGTGGGAGCGCGACTTGGGGTTGGGGCATGTCAGTCACAAAACACTGTAGTGACTGCAAGCAAGTTTTCTGATTTTCGGCATTTTTACTGTCATGGCTGCAACCTAATTTTTCTTATTTCTAAATTTTCTTCCAAGTTTTTCAAGCCACTTTTCTTCCATTTCTAGCCCATTTCCACAAGGTTTCTAACCCTCCATTTTGGGCACTTTTCTCACCTAATTACAAGGTGTCTTATACACTTAACCAATTCTTTAATTTTTCAAAAATTTTGACATAACCTCCTTTGTTTTCTAAGTCTTTTTCCCACCTAATATACACGATACATTTTTCAATTTCGGGTTTTCACATTCCATCCTCACTTCGATGGCCACAATCTCATACAAATTTTATATACATCATCTAATCATACAACCTTCCACATATACATATATTCTTGAGCTTTAAAAGTCACATCATCATATTAATTACAGCATATGAGGTCTTTTCATAATACATAAATCTTCTACAACATCATTTCTCATGGATTAGAGCTTATGCTCTTGTACAACATCAAAATATACCCCAAGGGACAAAAATCTTCCATGGTCCACCTCTCCTTTCATCCTTCAAGACTTCATCAAGTCTTCAAGTACCATGAGCCTCATCTGTAATATGATATTCCACGAATGGGTCAGCTCAACTGCTGGTATAACACAATGCTAATGCTAGGAACAAATTTAAGGCGTGGCATGTGCAAGTGTATATTTTAAAGCTATGCATACTCCCCCTCCATTCATCAATGCAATGTAAAGGTGATATGCATGACACACACATGCAAACTCTATGCCACACACATGTCTCGTTTACCGATCACTATCAATGGATCTGAGTACCAACACCCATTTACGGATCGCTCTCGTTGGATCTGGGTACCAATGCAATGGCCAATTTTGAGTTTTTCACTACAGGATCTACACCCTCATAATGCATAGCACCAAGTGCTCAACCCACACCATGTTTCCAAGAAATCACAATATGCCAAAATATCATGATTTCATTATGCAACTTCAATGAGACAATTCAATATATACATGGTGTTCACCTTATGTCATGTATGTTTCCCAACATAAATCATAACTTCAAAATCCCTAAACTTCCTTTACATGAACATAAGTTATAGCTATCCATTTCAACACATACTCAAGCCACATTTTCACAATCTCACTAATTCACAAAGAACATATATTTTCATAAAGCACCAATGCATCAAACCATCACATCTGCCAAAACACAAGATGTACCAACATGAGTATAAGCTAAAATATAATAATCCACACACATAGGCAAGATACATCTTCATTATAGCAACGAATCATCAACTAACTCAAAGAATACACAAGCACCCAAACTACCAACTCTAAGTTTTCAAAGTAACTATCTCCTAAGTGATTTCCTAATATCGAGTATACACCTTAAACACTCAAACAACATATAGAAAGGCAAGAAAACTCAAATATATTCCTAACTTAGCAAGGGATCATACCTAGAATGGTTTTTCTCAAACCGAGAAAGTTGTGTTGGCTTCACAGTTGAACTGTTTAGTGAGAATATAGGTTTTGATGAGAGGAACAACTTCCTAGAAGGAAGCCTCGCAAGAATCCCGGCCTAAGGGTGGGTTTCAGTGGCTTGAAGCTTGGAGAACCTAGGCCTTTTTTTTCACCTTTTCACCTTTTCACCATGAACGTGTGCTGCTCTGTTGTCAGACCAAATTGTGATAAAAATAAACTAAGGGGCTGTATTTATAGTGGAGGGGCAATGGTGCACAATGACCCTTTTGCCCTTAATGAATCCGGGACCCTGTTACACTACAACCGGTCCCGAAACGCCTCAATTCGATATTTTGTTTTAGCCAAAGTTCTTAAAATCATTTTAAATGAAAATTTTCAAAAAAATAAATTTTATCCTGTGGCCGGGTTTGGCCGGATCCACCCGGGCCACCCGGATGCCGTTTTGGTCCAATTTTTTAAACGTTTTCTGAACAGGCCCAAATTTTTATAGTAGGTGTATTTGAATATTCTAAGCATGTTTCTCTTCTATGGAAGATTCAAATTATGCCCCTAAACATGACTTATACTTAAATGATTCATGTAAATGCCCTACCGGCAAAACTACGCATGAATAGTGCCCTACCGGCAAAAACGAAAAATTTACTCTCATTTTTCAGATCTCTACAAATATATATGGGCATAAAATCACCCTTTACAAAAGAAAGAGACACTTGGCAAAATTCAAGGAGAATAAACTAAAATACCCCTACTTAATAACAGGTTTTTTCACCAAAGGGATGCTCTTCAGCCTCCCCGCTTACTACAACCACTTCTGCCTCAACCGGAGGAAAGCGAGAGGATGTCCGACTTGGGCTTCTTCATAACCCATCCGATAAGCCTCTTCCTAAAACTTAAAAAATTGGTCTTCATACTCTCCCTGGACCATATCGACGAGAGCATTACATATAGTTGTATGCTCCAACTCTTTCTCTCCCAGAGTAATCTTCAAAGCATGTCTCTCTCGAGCCAGTCTGACAGCATTATCCCTCATGAAGAAGGCCTCATCATGAAAATGATGAAGCAAAGAACGGGTATGAGAAAACTCTTCCCAAATTTCCTAGAGGTCTACACACACCTTCAATAGTTCATCCTTCGTAGACTCATGGGCATCATCTAAACTTGAGATCTGACCATGCAAGGAATCAATTTCTTGCTGAGCATGAGTTATATCCCCTTGAAATGCGCACATGACCCTCAGAACGAGAAAGCCACTTAGACATACCCACCATGGCCCTCGTAAAGTCATAGCAAACTTGATGCTCTAAAAAAGGGGATCTGTCCTCGACTAGTTTGACTATGTCAATGGCAATCTAAAATAACTTAACAGTGGCAAGTGCAACCCTTTAGTCAGAAAAAAGAGAAGGAGGCTCCTTAAAAGAAGAACTAGAAGTGCCGGTCGCCAACACGGGACTATGGAGAGACCGGGGAACAAACCAAAAGGGTAAAATATGAAGTGTCACGACCCGAAACCTACCCTGTGCGGATCTCGTATCGTGACCGCCACCCTTCAGCCGAGGCTTTCGAGCAAGGCTCACATAAGCAACAGTATCAGACGGTAGTGCGGCCTGTGTTCGCGAAAACATGAAAAACTTTTTCCTTTTCTTTACTTATTTAAAACTTTCGCACATCCGCCCGGTACTGCTGTTCTTTATAGTGGTACACATGATAATAAAATCAGAGCATAATAGAAACTTAAAGTTTTATACACATTACATATCTGATTGCCTCTCGGCTTACGTACATATTTGTCCAGAATCTACTACATCAAAATTTGACCAACTACAGGTCCTAGTACATCAAAAACCCTGATCCAAATGGAGCCGCTAATCGTCAATCCTCAAATAAGGCAAGGCTCCTATTCATCATCAATACCTAAAAAATGTTAGGGAATGGGGTGAGCTTCAAGAAGCCCTGTAACACCCCGACCTGAATTAGGGCCTATTAGGCCGTTGGTGTTAAACGAGTAATTGACGCCCTAAGTAACGAGGTCGGTTTCAACCCCAACGCACGGACTTTTAGTAATAGTCCTAAAAACTCAGGACGACTGTACATCACTTTCATTGTAATCACCAACTTGTCAGTTCCGTGATAATTGTATTTTCACGTCAACCACCGGTCATAGATACGAGTATAAGATTTGGGCACGCATTACTAGTATATGAAGGATTAGTGTAAAGATTATACACTTAAGAGAATAATTAATTTTTAAAGTAATTAATTATCTTAATATAAGAAATTAATGGTAGCATATATAAATAATAAAATATAAAATATATGTACTATATAAATAATTATAACTTACTTTGTATAGATATATATATATAAATACATATGTATACATGAGTAATTAAATATATTTATATATATATATATATAATACATAAAAAACATGCAAATACCTAAGGGATAATGGGATGTGTGTGTGTGTCCAAGGGGGGTTGGTGTGTGAGAGATATTATATATATATATATATATATACACAAAAGCAAAACAAAACACACACACCCGGCCACTTAATTGGCCTGCCCCAAAACAGTAAAAACCTGAGCATGGATGCTGCCATAAGTTAAGCTAGTGGTTGGGGCAAAATCAGGAAGTGCAATGATAATGCATAGTTACAAACATATATATACATATTGTGTACACATGCCACACACGATTTCAATCATACAGAAAGAGAAAGAGAAAGAGAGAGAGGAGTTCTGTGAGAAGGGAGAGATAGAGTGAGAGAGGAAGGGAATTGGAGCAATAAAAGCAAGGATTGAAGAAGAAGAAATCTGGGAAAATCAGTTAAGCAGGTATATTTTCCAATTGAGTTATATTTAATTATAGTTTAGATTTAAAGCATGCGAATATAGGGCCTTAATCTACGTAGTATAAGCTTCAATCGGCAAGAAAAATGATTAAAAATCATGAAGAATCGACCCAAAAAATTTGAATTACAGGTTGAGGAAAAATTTGGAAATGTTAGGGCAGTTCTGATTCGTTGTAAACTAAACCTAAATCTGTGTATTGGAACCTTAATAAGGTCTTATCAGTGTCCTAAAAACCCAAGACCGCGACCTTAAAACCATAAGAATGGATACAAAAACTTGAGTTACAGGTTTCGGGTTTGAAACCCAACCCCTCAAACTCAATGCAAAACTTGCCTTTGTGAATGGGAAATGAAATCTTATGGAAAATGAAGCACATCAGAACAAACCCCATCGAGTTTGGCTCAAAAATGAGCATATACGACCGAGACACAGGTTTGATTATCAAACCTTTAACCGAGCTGATGACGCCTGTTTGATGCCTAAAATGAATGAAAAACTCTTAAACAATGTCCCTAGAAATGGATTAGGTTAAAAACAGTGGAGTTTGAGCAACTCAAAACGCACGAAAATGGAAGCTTTTAGCTTCGGGAATTAGGGCAACATAAGGAATTGGTGGGGAAGACGACACTGAGTCGACTCGCGACTCGCTTCAAAACGGTGGGTTGACTCGGGACACGTGTAAAGATACGGAAGAGCCACCACATTATTGGAACGACGACGTTTCATGTTGGTTTTAAATTTTATAACATTAGGGCTGACGTCAGCATTACGTGTAAACCAACTAAATCGGTTGGTTCAAATGAAAAACCGGACCGGTTCACGTAAATTTGAACTGAACCAACTGGTTCAGACCGAAGCTTATGAAAATTGGATTTTAATCCCCAGAACTTCTGGATAATTATACTAGGGCCCGGCCGAAATAAATTAAATATTTAATTAATAATATTTAAATAAGAAATATTTCAAAAATGCCCCTATGTCAAAATTTGGCCAAACGAAGTCCAAATAAAATAAACGAACAGTGTATCTTGACTATTTTGGGCATTCCAGATCCAATAGTAGGGTCCATTTCATGAGACGGGACTCTAAAAACTTTAGACACGTTAAGGTATAAATTACCAAATTGCCCCTAACGTGTCCTAAGCCGAATTAAATTCTAAGGAAGCCTAAATTGACTTTCTTCGACGTTCCGGACTCAATGGAAGAGTCTAATCGACCAAAAGAAGTGTCTAAAATAAAAAGACATAAAATTTGATGAATAACATAAGTCCAGTGACTATAAAATTAGTGCACTACCCGAGGTACCAAACTAAACAGTACGATATATATTTAAAATGAAATACGAAAAGACACGACACGTAAACATGTGAAGTAAATAACTTTAAATTAAAGTTAATGGAGCTACCAGAAGAGTATAAAATAAAATAAATTTAATTCCTAACACATTAAATTGTGTCGTAGGATAAGAATACGAGTTAAATTAAGTACGCATGAAATTTATGGAGAATTCGTAAATCGGTTGGGATTTAATATGACCTAAGCATAAGTTAAGAAGCATCAGTAGGTGATATTGCAGTGATGTGAAGTTAATGAGGATATTTATGAATTGCTCTTAGGAACTACTGATGAAGTGAGAAAGCGCATTTTTAGCACTAACCCTAAAGGACTGAGGTGAGTAACCCTGTGTTTGAAGTGGAGATTTAACTCCATATATTTAAAGAAGTTTTAAGTTCAAGTTATGTGAAGCACTTGAATATCAAATTCAGTTTTATTACAATTTGATATGCCATAAACGAATAGGCCAATCAACACTTGACACGTATGACCATAATCCGACTCATGCTCGGCCAACATGATTCTCACTCAGCCAATGACTAAAAGCTCAAGCATACAGATCATTACATCAGGTCGGAAGAGACCGAATATACACCTTCAGAACATATATATCTAGAACTGATCACAGGGTCCAGACCAACATTCCAGAACTCGTCACCGCCTTAGCAGGTGCCGAGCAGGGAATAAGGAAGCAGTCTTCAACAAGGGAACTACTTTCTATGGTTATCTCTATGCAATGCTCCACAAGGTAACTGCAATCTCCGATGATCAAATCCCTATATTCATGGCGTTGAATCCTAATCAACTTAGGAAAGCCACGACTTATAAATTAAACCCTAGAGGTACGCCTTATTTCTTATGCTCATTCTTTGGCTTTCAATACAGTCTTTCAATTCTTTTACTTACTTAAGCATCGGAGCGGCTATCGCCGAAGCCAATCCGGTGGTCCTCTGATCATCTTTCTGAGTGTTCTACAGGTCACGGAGTCCATACTTATTGCGAGCCGAAAAGTGCAGCATCAGTTTGGCGCCGTCTGTGGGAACGACTAATCTCCAAGTGCTCTATTCATAAACTCAACTCTTTCCTCACCGGAAAACCATGGCACCAAATCTCCGACCACGACAGAATACTCAGAATTCGCAAAACGCTCAACGTCACCGCCTGCTCCCCGCACAAGGGGGCCAGCGGCCAATCCTATACGACGAGAGATCGAAGCAATAAAATGACACAATGAACTGGTGCAGGAGCAGTTGCTTGCCATCACTAGAACACTGGCAACACTCATGCAGAACCAAGCGGCGGGTTCTCCTAGCCCGCCGGTCAACTTCGTTGCAGGAACGCAACCTCCTGTTGCTACAGAGAATGAAGAACTTCATGCGCAGGCTCCAACTAACCAGCCTGGGCACCCCTCAGGCATTCCTCGCGCTGGCCGAGATCCGCAGCCATCAACAGTCCCTGGCTGGGGAACATCCGCCTTCGTCCCCGACATCCATTACCGGAGCACTACTCGAGCCCCAACTCCAAAGGCCTCAGGAGCACACTCGGCACCGCAGGAGCCTCCTCATGCACACCAAACCCTCCGGTTCGGAATCCTCCTCCGTCCGAAGGGCGTAATCAACCCTACTACCCTGAAGCCGAGGCTGTCAGGCAGGGTTCACAAGATGTCAGACTCAAAGACCCGCGGAGGGTAGAGGAAATTGCCGAGTCGATGGACCGGACAATTACCTTGAGAGGACCTCAGAACCCTCCAGAACAAGACAAACTGGCCAGGCTGCTTGGAAGGCTAGCCACCCCATTCACTCACGCCATCATGTCAGAAGAGAGGCCCAGAAAGTTAATGGTGCCCAAGTTCACCCTGTACGATGGATCTGGAGATCTAGGAGATCATCTCTCTCATTACCAGCATACGATGGCCCTTCACGGAGCCTCTGATGCCTTCATGTGCCGAACGTTCATCACCAGCTTGAAGGGAACTGCTCTGAAGTGGTTCCACAACCTCCCTCCTAACTCAGTTACCAGCTTCTATGAGCTCGGTAGACAGTTCTTGGACAGGTTTATGACCAGCAGGAGGCTCAGAAGGGGGCCAGAATTCCTGCTGAATGTCAAGCAGACCAGGGAGGAATCCCTCCGAGCCTACATTGCGCGCTTTAACACCGAACTCACGGAGATCACTGATAGCGGCCCGAAATTCCTTGTAGCAGCCCTAACTGCTGGGCTTGCCCAAGGTGGGTTCAGAGACTCCTTGACAAAGAGCCCTCCAGCCGATATGGCGGCATTAATGGATCGGGCCAGAAAATACATCAACCTGGAAGAAGCTAACCGCACGTCCTAGAAGGGCAGAGATCAGACCCAGAGGGACAATCCAAAGCGGGAGGACCATAAGAAGGAGGATCACAGAAGAGACTCCAACAAAAAGAGGGCCAGGAGCCCTAGAGAAAAGAACAGCACCCAAAGCTGTGTACAACTCCGGACCAAGGGAGTTCACCAACTTCACCCCTCTGAACACCACACCGAACCAGGTACTCTGGCAGATCCGAGATCGGGAGAACCTGAGGTGGCCGGAACCAATCAAAGGAGATCCCAGTCTGCGGGACCAAAGTAAGTATTGTAATTTCCATAAAGATCATGGACATACAACTAACATATGCAGGACCCTCCGATATGAGATAGAGCAACTCATAAAGAAGGGGCGTCTTCGGGAGTTCGTCAAGCAGGACAGAAGGCAGAACCCCCAAGAAGACAAGCCTCGACAGCGGCCCGAACAGAGGCAGGAGCAGAGGAAGGGACGAAACGAGCCTCAGAGGCAGAACAACCACGTCATCTACGTCCTCCATGCTGACTCCCCTGTCACAGGAATGTCCAACAGGGCAAGAAAGAGATACGCTCGGGAAGCCAAAGCCGCCCCGAATGTATTACAGATCTCCAACGTCGAAAAGAGGCTCAAGCCGACACCAGAGATCCAATTCACCGAGCAAGATCTAGCAGGGGTACACTGCCCTCACAGTGATGCCCTTGTTATCACCCTCAGAATCGCCAACTTTGAAACCAGGAGAGTCCTGGTCGATACGGGCAGCTCCATCAACATACTATTCTATGAACCGCTCAAACAGATGGGGATAGACCATGACAACGTCAAGCCCACCACTGCCGTGATGGCAGCTTTTGACGGTAACCTCAGCACCCTATTGGGGAGAGTCGACCTTCCTACCACTATAGGAGAGGGTGAAGGGCAGAAGACCACCATCTCGGAGTACATGGTGTTAGACATGAAGTCTCCCTACAACGTCATAATCGGGAGACCCTGGTTGCATCAGATAGGGGCAGTCACTTCGACCCTCCATCAGTGTCTGAAGTACGTCCACAATCAGAGCGTTCACTCTGTCAGAGGGTGTCAACCAACCTCCCAGGAGTGCCACGCTATCGCCCTCAAAGAAAAGGCTCCTAAATAGCAATTACAGCACACTCGGGATTGTGCAGATCTGGTATTCACTCACTCTCCCGAGGTGGAAGATTGCCCATCCGGCATTGAAGAACCCCTGAGCCCAAGGGGACGCGACAGCCGAGCCCATTAAAGTACTGGTCAGTTCAGAAGCAGAGGGGCATTACTTGTACATTGGCCCAGACCTAACACACATCGAGCAGGAAAAGATAGTCAGGTTCTTGAAAGACAACCTCTCTATCTTTGCTTGGGAGACCAGAGACATGGAGGGAATAGATCCTAATCTTATAACTCACAAACTGATGGTAGATCCGGATCACCTGCCAGTCAGACAGAAGAGAAGGCCGTTTGCTCCTGAACGGCATCGGATTATAAACGAAGAAGTCCAAAGGCTGCTGGACGCCAGGATGATACGGGAAGTATTCTATCCCGAGTGGCTAGCCAACACCGTGTTCGTCAAGAAGAAAAATGGCAAGTGGAGAGTCTGCGTTGATTATACAGACCTCAACAAAGCATGCCCCAAGCACAGCTCTCCATTGCCAAGAATAGACCAACTGGTTGACGCCACTACGGGGCATGAGCTCATAAGTTTCATGGATGCCTACTCTAGATACAATCAGATCCAGATGTACCCTCCAGATCAAGAGAAGACTGCCTTCATAACCGAAAGAGGACTCTACTGCTACAGAGTGATGCCTTTCGGTTTGAAGAATGCTGGAGCCACTTATCAGCGTTTGGTAAACAAGATGTTCAGCCCACTGCTCGGCAGCACCATAGAGGTATACATTGACGATATGCTGGTAAAGAGTCTTCAGAAAGGCAGCCACCTCCAGCACTTAGCCTAGACCTTCAATATCCTCAGACAGCACAGGATGAAGCTCAACCCCTTGAAATGTACCTTCGGAGTTACAAAGGGAAAATTCTTGGGATACATTGTCTCTCGAAGGGGTATCGAAGCAGACCCCACTCAGATCCAAGCCCTGGTTGGGCTAAAGTCGCCAAAAACCAGAAAGGAAATTCAGGCACTGAATGGCAGGATTGCAGCCCTGAGCAGATTTATATCCAAATCCACTGATCGCTGCCTACCTTTCTTCAAAGCTCTGAAGGGCAGCAAAACTTTGCAGTGGACGGAAGAATGCGAGAAATCCTTTCAAGAACTAAAGGAGTATCTAGCCTCTCCAGAGCTCCTGTCAAAACTAGTACAGGGAGAAAAGCTACTCCTGTACCTTGCAATCTCCGAAAACACGGTCAGCTCTGCACTGATTAGACAGGACAGAGGAGTGTAGAGGCCTATATTCTACGTCAGTAGGGCGCTACTTGACACGAAAAAAAGATACCCAGAAGTAGAAAAACTGGCCTACGCCTTGGTCATATCAGCTCGGAAGCTTCGACCTTATTTCCAGGCCCATCCAATCGAGATCCCAACTGTCTATCCTCTGAAGTCAATACTGAGGAAACCTGAGGTATCGGGAAGATTAGTAAAGTAGTCTGTGGAGCTAGGGGAGTTCGACATATCATATATACCCCAAAACTCCATCAAAGGGCAGGCCTTAGCTGATTTCGTAGCTGAGTTCACCCCGGCACTTCAGAACAAAGCACAAGTCGCCGAAACTTCAGAAACCTGGCTGCTGTACATTGATGAATCGTCAACCGATCAAGGATCAGGGGTAGGCCTGGTACTGCAGTCCCCTAATGGGCTCACGTCAGAAAAAGCAGTCAGCCTGGGATTCAAAGCTTCTAATAATGAAGCCTAATATGAAGCCCTAATTTTAGGCACGAAGCTTGCCTTGGAATGAGGCTTAGAACCTCGACGTCTTCTCTGATTCCCAACTAGTAGTGAGCCAGGTTTTGGGAGAATTTGCCATTAAAGATAACAGGATTCTCCGGTACTCCGAACTGGTAAACCACTTGAAGCATTCCTTCCAGACATTTACTATCCAGAAGATTGAGAGAAGCCAAAATTGCAGAGCAGATGCTCTGGCTAACATGGTCTCACGCCTCAAGTCTGAAGCAAATTCCATAGTAAAAATCTCCTTTCAGCCAGGACCCAGTATTGAGGAAGCCCAAGTTGCTCAAATTGATGAACAGCCCCAGAACTGGATGACTCCAATCCTCCAGTACCTAAGATCCAGGCTCCTCCCAGAGGATAAAAACAAAGCCAGGAGAATCCGAATCAGAGCGGCTCGGTACCTGATCTTGAACAACAAGCTTTACAGAAGGTCGTATTCTCAACCTCTGTTAAAATGTTTGGCTCCAGACGAGTCACAATATGTCTTGGCTGAAATACATGAGGGAATCTGCGGGAATCATAATGGGGGCAGAACTATAGCCCACCGAGCTCTATCACAGGGTTACTACTGGCCCGGTATGCTAAAGCAGGCAAAAGAATATGTTCGGAAGTGCGACAAATGCCAGAGATTTGCGTCGTACCAACATCAGCCTCATCATGAGCTTATCCCAATTCCTAGCCCTTGGCCCTTTACTCAGTGGGGGATGGACATCGTGGGTCCATTACCAAGGGCCCCTCCGAACAGAAAATACCTCTTGGTGGCCATCGACTACTTCTCTAAATAGGCCGAAGCCGAGCCTTTAACACATATCACAGAAAAGGAAGTTGAGAGCTTCACCTGGAAGAACATTGTGTCCAGGTTCGGCATACCACGTGTAATTATCTCGGCCAATGGGACACAATTCACTGGTAAAGGCTTCAAGGCATTCTGCGAAAATCTCAACATCAGGCAACACTTTGCCTCTCCAGGCCATCCACAAGCAAATGGGCAAGCAGAGGTCACCAACCGAACAATCCTTGACGGGTTAAAGAAGAGGTTGGAACAAGCCAAAAGAAAATGGGTAGAAGAACTCCCTGGGGTTCTTTGGACCCACAGAACAACCAGAAGAACTCCCACCTCTGAAACTCCCTTCTCACTAGCCTATGGAACAGAAGCAGTAATTGCGGTTGAGATCAGTATGCCAACCCTGAGGACTGAGGCCTTTGAGCAAGAATCCAATGATCAGCAGCTGATGGAAAACTTGGATTTGCTCGAAGAGAGAAGGGATCAGGCCAGCATCAGGATGGAAGCCTATCAACAGAGAACGGTCAACAAATCCAAGGTAGGACTCAAGATAGTCAGCTTTCAAGTTGGAGACTTCGTCTTAAGAAGAGTCTTTCAAAACACCAAGGATCCTACCATGGGAAAGTTGTCACCAAACTGGGAGGGCCCCTACAAAGTAACAAAGGTTGTTCGACCTACCACCTACTGGCTAGAAGACATGACTGGGAAGCCTGTTCCTAGGCCATGGAATGTGAAACACTTACGGAAGTATTATCAGTAGAGAGGTTTTCTTTTACTTCCATAAAGTGTCCATCTATTAATGCACAGGCCTCTAGAGCCTAGTCCATAAATGTACAAGTCTTCGTACTTGGTCCATCTATTAATGCACAGGCCTCCAGAGCCTGGTCCATAAATGTACAAGTCTTCGTACTTGGTCCATCTATTAATGCACAGGCCTCCAGAGCCTGGTCCATAAATGTACAAGTTTCCATACTTGGTCCATCTATTAATGCACAGGCCTCCAGAGCCTGGTCCATAAATGTACAAGTCTTCGCACTTGGTCCATCTATAAATGCACAGGCCTCCAGAGCCTGGTCCATAAATGTACAAGTCTTCGTACTTGGTCCATCTATAAATGCACAGGCCTCCAGAGCCTGGTCCATAAAATGTACAAGTTTTCCTACTTGGTCCATCTATAAATGCACAGGCCTCCAGAGCTTGGTCCATAAATGTACAAGTCTTCATACTTGGTCCATCTATAAATGCACAGGCCTCTAGAGCCTGGTCCATAAATGAACAAGTCTCCGTACTTGGTCCATCTATTAATGCACAGGCCTCCAGAGCCTGGTCCATAAATGTACAAGTCTCAGTACTTGGTCCATCTATAATGCACAGGCCTTCAGAGCCTGGTCCATAGTATACAGGTCTTAAATACTTGGTCTATTTCTTAAATATACAGGCCTCTAGAGCCTGGACCACTCTAATGCACAGGCCTTCCGAGCCTGGTCCGTCTTCGATTAGCAAACTCTATGATCCAGTCCATCCAAAGACAGAAGCCTCGGACATCTACAAACTAAAGTTTCTTAGATCGGAACACCTCAAATCTGATATCTATATTATTTGGCTTATCTGTCAAAAAAACAACAAGTACTATGGTACCGATCAGGAGTGAAACACTTTGATTCAAGCATTTTTCTAAAGTTTCTTTGATTCATTCTCAGAACATTCAGAAGTGCACGAGAAAGTATTTTAACTACAGAAAAGCACAATCGAATACAAAGACATCAGATCTGAGAAAAAGAGATTCAATTTTATTGATAAATCAAAAGATTTACATCAGTACAAACACATCACTACAGAAGCTACTACAGAAGCTATTACAGAATCTATTACAGAAGCTATTACAGAAGCTACAATTCTCAACATGTTGGCTTTCCCTCACGGGATGATAAAGGGGCACAGGATCCACAGCTTCCATTACCGCCGCCGCCAGCTCCATTTGAAAGGAAGGGGCCCTGAACCCCAATCTGCATCAAGGAGCGCCCAGGCCATTTCATCATCATCATCATCAACTCCATGACCAACGGATGATGAGGGCTCTGGGCCTCAGGAGACTTTTCATTCTCCACCTTTGTAATCGGCATGACACCCCAACAGATTGAAACAAGGGTCTCTGCCAAGTCACAAGGGGGAGGAGGCAGCCCACATTCATCTCCCTCAAAGCAGTTGTCACACCACGGCCGATTGGAGCGAGGATCTCTGACGAGACGTGAGGAAGAGGAGGCAACTCACCCTCGTCTTCATCACCAATGCTCCAGGCCTCGGTTGAATCAAGGAGGGGCCACCACCAATCGGAGGAATCTCGACCGAATGCCAGAGGAAACAAGAAGACTTGTACCTCCTTCAATCCTTCCTTGGAGACTGAAAATAGGGGAAGGTTAACTCTCGGCCACAGTTTAAACGTTCCTAACTCAGGCAAGGAATCACCCATCATCTCCGGGCGAGTGGCAAAACTCCGGCAGCATATGAAGTCTTTCTCACAAGGGGACAATTTGAAATCAAAAAGTTGAGCGCAACCGTGTGCCCTCGTTTCCATTTATATAGACCCTTGAAGTCCAAAAGCCACCCAACTGAACCGTCGCAACGCTGAAAAAGAGAGTGGCCTCGAAATCCTAAATGACGATCGAATAAATAAACAGTGCATTAAATATGCCTCTTTGATATACCAAGAGACAGGGTATAGAACTCTCTAGACAAAGACCACAATCCAGCACTGAAGCTCCCGAATTAATAGAGAGGGGAACAAAGTCTAAGTGTACAGACCCCCTATTCAAAATTCAGATATTCCAATCTTAACTATTTAATGACAGACCAGTCATATGACAAAGGCCGAACAGCTCGGATATATCCCGAACCTGAGTACTCGAACACAGCAAGCCGAGCATCATAACTACAAGCGCAAGCTGCCTGGTTATCTCCACAAGCTCTTGATTCAGAGCAGTTTATCTCAGAGCCCTACAGAAGCCTACTCCCACTCTATCAGGCTCTGTCTATCTGATTATACTTACTTTCTTATCTTATTATAATGAGACAGTTGAAATTAATCTACATTTACTATTCAATAACAAATATCGAAGTTCAGAAAGCGACTATTGATTGCTGGACAGTTGATCTAACATGCGAAAGGCTCAAAGCAGCCACACTTGCGACAAAATTGCACAGGAGGAAAGAACACGAGCAGAATTTAAAGGAAAGTCAATTTTATTGATCAAAAGAATACATTCATTACATCAAAAGGAGGTAGCAAAAATAAAAACCCATGAAGCCTCAAGACTTCCCAGAAGGGCCTGCGTCCTCTTCCAAGTTAAGGGCGGGAGCCCCAGCCGTCTTGTCCGGATCAGGACGAGATGAGGTAGGTTCAGGGGGAACAATTGATGAAACGTCAAAACTTGGGAACTGAATCTGGAATCTAGTTCGGAAGCTTTCAAAACCGAACAGGATCAACTCATCACCCATCTGTTCAACTTCATCTTTCAATATCATCTCAGTCTCAGCCCTGGCATGATCAGTTGCCTCCTGAACCTTCTGATCAAAGGAACTCCAGAGATTAACCAACTCCGCCTCAAGCCTCTCAACCTTCTGAGCATATATGTCCCTCTCAGACTCTGCCATGGTAAGGTTGGTGGTAGCTTCCTTCAGATCCTCCTCAGTGCTCTGAATCTTGGATCGGGCTGTCCCAAGCTCCATCCTTATCTCTTCCACTTCAGCCCTCAACTTCTCGGCCTCCTCAAGGCCCATGGGGGTCACCATTAGAGCAGCCAAGCTATGCATACTCTGCGCAAAGCAAGACAGACGGTTTAGATTGAATGAAGAGACAAACAGAAAAGTCAAGAAAAAGCTTCAGAAGCTACCTTCATCTGGAGATTCATCATCTCAGTCATCAGCTTGGAGGGGTCATCCTCTCTGTATCGGTGTGGGCCATGAGCCCATATTTGATCAAATGCCCTCTTGGCAATCTGATAGTCCGGCTCATTAAACGGCTCAGACGGTGCAGTAGGTGCTTTCCCCTTCCTAGTCCTCCTGCTCGGACCAGAAGAGGCAGGAGGAGCAGCCGAAATAGGGACGGTAGGTTCAGCCTCCTTCTTAGCCTCGGTAGGGGCTGGCTCAAGAGAGCCAGAAATCAACCTCCTCCTCTTTACTTCAAGGGGGGCATCAGGCTCAGCTCGGGAGGAAGACTCCCCCACCACTGGGGCCTCCGGCACAGCCCATTTCGACGTCAACCTCTTCTTAAGCTCTACATTACGGGCATCCATCAAGTTTGCTGGAGTTATAATGACAGAATGAGCCCGGTCAGGAGTCGAAAGCAGTACTCGGTACTGATCTCGCAGTGCTTCAGTAAAATCGGGCCTCTTCCAAACACTCTTAACTGCACACAAGTAAGGAAAGATATATCAGTTTATCAGTTCGGAAGGCATAACAAGGCTAAAAGTAAGTGTAAAAGAATAAGCCTCACCCTTATGACCCGTAACACGAGGGAACGACAAGGCCTCTCCTTCTTGAAAGCCTTCATGCTCCCATCCTCCTCTGACGAAGAAGTACCACTTCTTCCACGTTTTGTTGGAAGTGGGAACAGAGGACAGGGGTCGGAACCCCTTCTCGAAGGACATATAGAAAAGGCCTTCTGCCAGCTTGAACTTCAGATCCATGTTACTACGGATCAAGTCCAAAGACACATCCACCTTGTTTAGGTGTCCCAACACCACAAATCCTAGAAGCTGCCGCCAGCTATTGAGATTCAGATCGGCAGGGCAGAGCTTGTACCAACAAAAGAACTGCCTGACTAAATCCGGCAATGGGAGTCTCAAGACCATTTCAAACCAGGCAAGGTAAACACAAATCTCCCCGACTTCAACATTATGGGGACGATCCATAGGGCCTGGCACTCTGCAGGTCACATTTGAGAGAAATTTGAATTTCACCCTCCATTCGTCCAGAAGGCTCTGAGTGACAGCACTCTCACCCTCTTCTCTATGGGAAGACCTACCAGAGGTCTCCCCAGCCCTATCTCGGGGCTCCTCAAAAGCATCAACTATCCTAACTCCAGGACTAGTAAGAGGATCAACAGGCCTCTCCCCAATATCTTCGAGAGTAGGGTTACCTACATTTTCCACAAGAGACGGAACAGCCATCTCAGAAGGACTTCCCACTCCCTCATTCACAATTAGGGATTCAGAAGAAGCAGACATCATTCTCGGATTCAAGAAGAAAGAAGAGAAAGAAAAGGGAAAATCAGTCGAACATGTTCTAACTCAGGAAGTCAGTATTCTTCAAAGTCACACAGACCAACAATGGCGGATGAAATCTTCTGGCACAGTGAAAATGACGGGGAAAAGGTCATTTCGAAATCTCATCCCGTACTTATAAAGCACAGTATCAGAAGGGACCCACCAAGCCCAAACGCCATGACGGTTCAGAACAATGATGACCTTGAAAAGACCTAATCTCCGACTGCGCAATAAATGGTGCCCCAACAGTTGCCTTGGAAGGCGGACAGACGGGACACATGACTCTCCAAAAAAAGGCTCAGCCCTAGTTGCTTGCTGGCATCAAACTAGGACTTGGGGGGGGGGTGTAATTGATATGCCATAAAAGAACAGGCCAATCAACACTTGACACGTATGACCATAATCCGACTCATGCTCGGCCAACATGATTCTCACTCAGCCAATGACTAAAAGCTCAAGCATACAGATCATTACATCAGGTCGAAAGAGACCGAATATACACCTTCAGAACATATATATCCAGAACTGATCACAGGGTCCAGACCAACATTCCAGAACTCGTCACCGCCTTAGCAAGTGCCGAACAGGGAATAAGGAAGCAGTTTTCAACAAGGGAACTACATTCTATGGTTATCTCTATGCAATGCTCCACAAGGTAACTGCAATCTCCGATGATCAAATCCCTATATTCATGGCGTTGAATCCTAATCAACTTAGGAAAGCCACGGCTTATAAATTAAACCCTAGAGGTACGCCTTATTTCTTATGCTCATTCTTTGGCTTTCAATACAGTCTTTCAATTCTTTTACTTACTTAAGCATCGGAGCGGCTACCACCGGAGCCAATCCGGTGGTCCTCTGATCATCTTTCTGAGTATTCTACAGGTCACGGAGTCCATACTTATTGCGAGCCGAAAAGTGCAGCATCACAATTCTTGTTTTAAATTATTCCGTTACGACATGCTTGTTAAATGTTTTTATGTTCAATTCTTTTCTTGGAAATATTTAGCATGTCCGGTTAAAATGTAAATTTCTTTAAATATTCTGAATTTGATTATTACAAGTATTTGAAGTCCTATTGTAGAAGTTATACATTTCATGTTTTAAATACTCATGAAAGTATCTATTGAAGAAACCATGTGATAAATGTTTTACAAGATAAATGGTGTTTAAAGTACCCCCTATGATGGTTGAAATCCTTCGGGATTCAACAGTAAATGCCCGGTAGTAGGATCTAATCCCCCAGGCAAATGAGATCGTCAGCATTGGCAGTAAAATAGGAGTTTGGTTTGAAACAGATTCCACCTAATTAAAGAGAAAAGATGACAAATGTTTTTGGAAATGGAAGCAGGTTTTTACCCCCATTTTTCCTATGCATGTCTATATGTTTTGGAGTGCAAATACTCTATTTGAAGAAATATATGTTTAGCTTGAATACTTTAAATGTTTTAAAGCTATCTGTTATGAAGAATGCATATATTCTGTGTTATAAATGTATGAGCAATTGGTAGTGAGTATTTTTATAAACCCTCATGTGCTAAACCACTACCAGTTGAAAACCCCATGACAAATGCAGGAATTACTCACAAGCTTAGATTAGCTTACCTGGATTTTTATTCGGACCCCTCTTTCAGGTAAATGATGGCAGCTTGATCTTGATGGCGATGATGATATGCCTATCTATTTTGGAAGAAGAGTTAGGCAACTAATCACAGGACTAGTAATTCTCTTGGGGATGTACTATGACGTTGGCAATATTTTATATTAGGAAGTATTTCGCTATTGTGTATTAAGTCCCGTGGAACAGTTAAACAAGTATTAATTATGAAGCCTTTAAGTTTTTAGTTATGCTCTGAATGTATGATCATGTGTACCACTGTGAAGAGCGGCAGTATCGGACGGATGTGCAAATTTTAAAATGAGAAAAGAAAAGAAAATTGTTTTTTCACGTTTCCGCAACCACATGAAGCACATCTATTCGATACCGCTGCAGATGCGAGCCTTGTGCCGAGGCCTTCAGGTCTTGGGGCGACGGTCTCGATCCGGGATCAGCGCGAGGCGAATTTCGGGTCATGACAAGCCCAGTGAGTAATTCCAGCATTTGTCATGGGTTTTCAATTGGCAGTGGTTTTGCACATGAAAGTTTATAAAATACTCACTACCAATTGTTTGTATAGTTTGAACACAGAGTACATGCATTCTTTATAACAGATAGCTTTGCAACATTTAAAGTATTCAAGCTAAACGTGTATTTCTTCAAATAGAGTATGTGTACTTTAAAACATATAAACATGCATGGTGAAAATGGGGGTAAAACCTGCTTCCATTTTCAAAAACTATTTGTCATCTTTTTACTTTTTAATAGGAGGATCCGTTTCGAACCAGACCCAAGTTTTACTTCTACAATGGAGAATCTCATGCCTGGAGGATAAATCCTACTGCCTAGAATTTCTTCGTGTCAGTTGAATTCTGAAGAATATCAACGTCGAATTCGTGTCATAGTTGAATCTTGAAGGATTTCAACGTTGCATGTAGTGCTTATGCATAGTTTATCTTGCATTTCTAGTGGCAACAGGAGGTATAAAACATTTACAAGAAGACGCTTTTTAAAGCAATACACGTAGCCTCTTTATAGCTATATTTAAAAAAAAAAAAACATTTAATACATGGCTTCTTCAATGGGTGTTTTTCATGAGCATTTAAAACATGAAATTCATGACTTCATGATAGAATCTTCACATACTTGGAATAATCAAATTCAAAATTTTTAAAGAAACTGACATTTTACTTCGACATGCCAAATTTTTCTGAAGAAGACTGTAAATATAACATTTACTGAGCATGTCACGATAGAGTTTATAAGAATAGAATATTTGCAAACAGGAATCATGTAACACTGAATTTGATATTCAAAATTTCAGATATTTTGAACTTGAAACTTCTTCAAATCAATGGAGTTAAATCTCCACTTCAAATACAGGGTTACTCACCTTATACTTTTAGGCTAGCTCTACTGTGGTGCCTTTCCTTTCCCCTTTGTAGTTCCTAAGAACAATTGATAAATAACCTATTAACTTCATATGTACTTCAAATATCTCCTATTGATGACCTAACTTTTATCCTAAGCGTTATTCTCTTAACGTATACTCTTCTGGTAGCTTCTTTAACTTTTAAGGTTGCTTTCTTAACTTCGCATATTTACGTGTCACATTTTTTTTGTACTTCGTTTCATAATATGGACCTCACCATTGGGTCTAGAATGTCAAAGAAAGTCAATTTAGACCTTCTCGGCTTTTTATTTGGCTTTGGGCACATTAGGGGCAATTTGGTAATTTATACTTTAACGTATCTTATTTTTTCGGAGTCCCATCTCGTAACATGGACCCTGTCATTTGGTCCAGAACGTCCAAATAGTCAAAATAAACTATTTGTTTATTTTATTTGGACTTCATTTGCTTCATTTATGGCCTAAGGGTATTTTTGAAATTTTCCTTATTAATTTAATATTAAATTAATTTTGGTTGGGCCACAGTAAAATTTTCCAGAAGTTCTGGGGTCAAAATCCAATTTTCCTAACTTTCGATCTGAACTAGTGGGTTCTGAGCTTCAAAACCCTAAGCCGATTTAATATTTACTGAACCAGCCGGTTCAGTCTATTCTACCAAATCGGAATAAGATAGCCAACCCGTTGTCCTATTCATGGTTTAGCTTAATCTCAATTCTGATTTTTATTTCTTATCCTTGTAACCAAATGTTCTGATTTTAATTTTAAAATTATAACACCACTTCACACGATGTTATCCCACTTAAACCTTTTATGCGACGGGTCGGGCCCCGACCCAAACCCAGATCTGGCCCAACCCAATTCGACCCAACACTGTACATCGTCTTCCCCAACTCAGCTCACTGTAACCCTGATTCCTGGGTTTCATTTTATTGATTTCGTGAGTTTTAAACCATTAAATCCCTCTGTTTTCAACCCCATAATGTTTCTAAAACACAAAAGTAGGGTTTGTCATTCAAATAAGAGCTCAAATTAAGCTCTAATGTTTGGTTAAGGGTTTATAACCAAATCTGTCACTAGCTCGTTCCAACTGGTTTCTAGGTCAAAGTTCTTGGGATTTCTTTTATTTTGGTCCCCTCATCATGGGGTTCAAGTTCTAGGTTGCGGGCTAGTGTTTTTAAGATGTTGAAGTGCCCTAGTGTACGTTCCAATACACAAATTTAGGTTTGGTTTACTTTAATTCAGACCCGCACCAACATCTCCGAATTTTTGTTTAATCTGAATTTCTAAATTTCTCACTCGACTCTACACAATTTTCAGTCCTTATTCTTGCAAATTAAAGCTTATACTATGTAAATTAAGACTCTATATTTGCATGCTTTAAATCAGAAACATAATTCAACCAAAATTTACCTGTTGACTGTTTTCCCAGAATTTTTCCTTCTTCAGTTTCCTCAGAATTCCTTTCTCGGCTCCCTCCTCTTGGTCTCTCCCTCACTTCCCCACATTTCACTCTTCTTAAATCTCTTCTAAACTGACCTTGAGGTTGGTTGCATTGCCACTTGTTGGCTTCAACTTTTGCATGGAGAACACATCAGTTCTCTCATCACATGACAACCATTATTCCATCATTATTCATTTCTATATGGAGCACAGCTGCAGCCACTACCGTTCTCTCTTAACCCCTCAATTGTTCTACAACTTTCTACTTGCTTCTACTTTCTTCTTACTTCATTCTTCTAATTTTATTTCTTTTGAATTTCATTTCTTTTATTTTCTTTGTACATGTATATATATATATATACATATGCTTACCCATGTGTATTTGTATGTATATATATATATATATTTATCTTAATAGATATTTATTTGCCACCACTTTAATCATATTGAATCATATGTATATATATATATATATAATTAATTAATTCATATATATACATATATATTTATATTTATATACCTATTTACATATTTTGGTTATACTTACTCATATCACACAATTAATGTGTGTCTTTAGCATGTATTCATATGGGCAAGTTACTATTATTTCACTTTGTTAATCAAACTTCATATTTACTTTTCGTGTTTTGACTTTATAATTGTGATTGACATGTAAGTATATAATTACAACGGAACCAACAAAAATAGGTTGGTAATTGCAATGAAAGTGATGTACAGTCGTCTTGGGTTCCCGAGACTTTTACTGAAAGCTCACTTGTTGGGTTTGAAACCGACCTCGTTACTTAAGGTCTCGGTCACTAATTAATATTTAGTGACTTAATGATTCTTAGTCGATCGGGGTGTTATATGAAGGAAGTGTAGAAGGAATGGATTCAGGTTCACGAATCACCACCCAGTTGGAAGACGGGGTGCCACTGAAGGTTGAGAAACTCTCTTTGTAGAAATCTTCTTTCCTTTCAGGTCATCCAAAACTTGAGCTGCACGCTTCCTAGTAACCCTAGTAAAAGGAGGAACGAAACCTGAAAAATGATCAACGATGGAGATGAGGTCGAGCTAGGAGGAGCCACTTTAGGATGAACTATTACCATTACTTCCCTCATCCGACGATCCATACCAAATATCTTCCTCTTGAACGGCACTCGTCGAGAACCTTCTCTGACTGGACTATACCTCAGGTTGTACTCATGGTTTCCAAATGGGATCCCAACGAGAATCCCAAAGAGGCCTAGCTCTAAAACGTCTCCAAGAGACAGCTCCAATACCAATCTTTAATAGCAAAATCACAAGATAATTCGGCTTTGCTATAATCGTGCAGCAAAGGCTTTGCATTAGCCTTCTCACGAACTCTGCCCTAGGTAGTCGGAATGACATAAGTAGACTCATTAGGAGGAAAATGCCATGCACCACCGATCTCTAGGGTGCACTTATCCCAACCTTTCTCACCCTAGGGCAAGCGTTGAATCAAAATGAGATTACGGGAAGAAATGTAGTAACAACCATTTTCCATTCGTTTGACAATGTGGTAAGCCCGAAACTCATTAAACCTTAGTCGTAACTTATAAAAATGAACAAGGGCCAGGAAGCCCATCAAGATTCGATAACCGCTGGGAGTCAACTGACTTGGAGTAATACGAAAAAACTAAAAAAATTATCAATAAAAACTGGAAATGGGGAACTTAAATCCTAAAGGAATTACTAATGAATGAAATTTAATGAAACCTTCACTGGCTACAAGGAACACTAAATGACTCCTCACCACCAAGGTTAATAATCACATCCTATAGGAACGCATCCTGATACTTAGCAATAAAGGCCACTGGATCCCTATCATCCTTAATCCGAGGCAAAGGCAGATCAAAGCGAGATGGGCCACGAAAAGAGGCACCAGTCCTAGAGGTAGAAACGCCGACATGGCGAACCTCACTACCCGTATTGCCTCCTTCTTCATTCCTTGTAAGAGATTCACCAACATGATAAAACTTTTGTTGAAAGACCTTTAACAGAAGAAGAAAATCAAAGCAGAATCCAGAAGAGACAAAGTCCTTATGGTTTATAAAGAATAAAAAAGCAAGAAAATTGACCTGTGTGGATAGTGCACAAAAAGATGTGCCAAAGAAGACGGCAATTAGCAAGCACGATTTATTTAATAAAGTTGCATCATGCGAAAGAAAACATTCACAAAGTTTATACGTGGACCTTGCTAAGCCAAGGAACATCCTTTAGACCTGAAATTCGTCTGAGCAAAGCCCTTCCCGCTTACCTATTTATGAGCAAACAAAATCCTACACAATGACTGCCTATGCAAGTCGATGTCAGTATGGCTACTTCTCCTTTCACCACAAAAATGGGTGACAACAAATTGGGGCATATGTACAGGCCTAAAATCACTTTTCACAGAAGAAAGAGACACTTGGCATCAGTCAAAGAGAATAGACTAAAATACCTCTACTTAATAACAGGCTCGGGCAGAGTCATTCAATATGGAAATATGTCCGGTCAATGTTAGGTCAACTGGCCAGCCCCATTTCAATCAAATATACAGTTGACCAGTTCCCACCAACTGGACCAAGACTAATTAAGTGGGATTACAGTCTCCGACAAATCAGATAATAGAATGTGCAATCATGCATAACACCAGCCACGCACATAACGTTTTCCTATGATCAGGGGATGAACTGAGATTAAGGGAGATATCTTTGACCCTCTTCAACTATTTAAACACTAGAACTTTCAATGAAAAGGTATCCCACATTTGGTTTATCTCTTCTTGCATAAATTTATCCCTCAAATTAGCTCATTGCTAACTTGATCATCGAAGACTCCTCGGCTGGCACCACACCACTATACTAGTTAATATCCTATTAGAATTAGTAGTTTTAGCACTATAAATATGATGTATTAGTTATCTTATTATTCAGCTCATTAATAATATTTCAATTTCAAAATTAGAGTGTTCTTTGAATAAGAAGTCCCTTTATTCTTAATTTTTTAAAAATTTAATGTATTCGATTCTTCTTCATAATTACATCTTGCATTAAACTTTCTAAAAATTTTCAATTTTATTTCAAAAAATATTTCTAACATAATACATACTTTACGATTTGTGAGCCAACTTCATTAATGCATTTCACAGTTTCAACTTGGGAATTCAAATATTCAATGATAGAACTTTATTATTTTTTTAAAGAAACAAGTGACTTCAATGACATATCTTTTTATTTATTTATTTATTTAATGGAGATGATGCTGCACTTTTTGGCTCGCAAGAAATCTGGGCTCCGCGACGTGAATAACACTCAAAAAAGGAATCAGAGGACCACCGGATTGGCTTCGACAGTAGCTGCTATGATGCTTAAGTCCATAAACTGAATTGAAAAGACTGTAATGAAAGCCAAAGAATGAGCATGAAAATAACGCGTACCTTTAGGGTTTAATTTATAGACTGTGGCTTTCCTAAGTTGATTAGGATATGGAGCCATGAAAGTAGGGATTTGATCATCGGAGATTGCAGTTACCTTGTTGAACATTGTATCAAAATAGAGATAACCATGTGTGGCAGTTTCCTTGTAGAAGACTGTTTCCTTATTCTTTGCTTTGGCAGTTGTTAAGGAAATAACGAGGTCTGAACCATACGGAATACTCTGAGTGAATATTGTTCAGAGCATGAGCTCTGGAGGATAAGTGCATAAAAGTGCTATGAAGGCTTCGCCTGCTCTGGATGACCGAGTTTTATCAGATCCATAAGCACACGTGTCTCAAGATAATTGGTGTGTCAGTTTGTGGTATATCAGCTACTCCCCCCCGAGCCTTAGTTAGGGCCTAGGGCGTAACTAGGGCTCTGGGCTTTATGAAGAGTCACATGTTTTGTCTCTCCACTTTCCAAGACGTCTGTTTGATGGGTCATTTATTGCGCAGCCGATGCTTGAGAAGCCATCATTACCCTCAATCGTCATGCCGACTCGGCTTGGAGGGCTCATCTTTCGAATATGTATATAAAAAAGGGGAGAGGACTTTTTACGCCTTTCTTCTGCACTTGCTCCTACTGTATCAGAAACTCTGCCCTTGTTGATTAACATATTTTAAAGTTCGAAGCATATCTGTTGCTCGTAGCTTTCCTTTCCTTACTTGATTTCAGGTTCGATTTTTAACCCTTTTTACTGTTCTCTCTTCTTTGCTTTGCCATTTTCCTTTTGTCCGCAATGTCTGATCCTGGGTCACCCTCGGGTTCGGGAAGTTCTTCTAGGACAATTACTCAATCTCAACTTGCAAACATTCCTTAAGATGTTCTGAAGGCTCTAAAGGCTTCGCCTGCTCTGGATGACCGAGTTTTATCAGATCTGTAAGCACACGTGTCTCAAGATAATTGGTGTGTCAGTTTGTGGTATATCAGCTATTCCCCCCCGAGCCTTAGTTAGGGCCTAGGGCATAACTTGGGCTTTGGGCTTTATGAAGAGTCACACGTTTTGTCTCTCCACTTTCCAAGACGTCCGTTTGATGGGTCATTTATTGCGCAGCCGATGCTTGAGAAGCCATCATTACCCTCAACCGTCATGCCGACTCGGCTTGGAGGGCTCATCTTTCAAATATGTATATAAAGAGGTGGAAAGGACTTTTTACGCCTTTCTTCTGCACTTGCTCCTACTGTATCAGAAACTCTACCCTTACTGATTAACATATTTTGAAGTTCGAAGCATATCTGTTGCTCGTAGCTTTCCTTTCCTTACTTGATTTCAGGTTCGATTTTTAACCCTTTTTACTGTTCTCTCTTATTTGCTTTGCCATTTTCCTTTTGTCCGTAATGTCTGATCCTGGGTCACCCTCGGGTTCGGGAAGTTCTTCTAGGACAATTACTCAATCTCAACTTGCGAACATTCCTTCTTCTGATAATGCTGAAATAGGTTGGTAAAGCCCCCCTCCAGTCCGGAGGTTAGGATAGTTAACGCGTTTGTGGAATCCCCAAATAGGGCTGGAGAGACCTTTGGTCGATCCGCCCGTAGAAAGGAAGGTGAGAGTGCAATCACCGAAGGGGTGCTAGAAGAGTTGTGGGAGAAGTATAACCTCCCTTCGAATGTCACTTTTAGGGTTCCGGACGCCACAGATTGCCCACGTGACGTTAGAGCAGGAA
This sequence comes from Nyssa sinensis, assembly GCA_008638375.1. Classification (NCBI taxonomy): domain Eukaryota; kingdom Viridiplantae; phylum Streptophyta; class Magnoliopsida; order Cornales; family Nyssaceae; genus Nyssa; species Nyssa sinensis. The sequence goes on from CM018044.1 coordinate 16,763,416, forward strand.
AATTTTGTGTTTTTTTGGCTTAGTTCGAAATGGGACTGACACTCCATTTTCCTAGCCTTGTAAAACAATTCTTCTGTTGGTTTAACCTTTGCCCTTCAGACCTCAATCTCAATAGTTCGAGACATCTGTTAAGTTTCATAGTGTTAAGACATCTGAATGATGTTGACGTGTCCCTTGACTTGATCCGTAGCAATATGGATCTAAAATACACGAGGTCGGAAGGCCACTTTTACATGTCTTTTGACAGTGGGTTCAGACCCTTTTCTTCTGTGCCCTCTTCCAACAAGACTTGGAAGAAGTGGTATTTCTTCATAAAAGGAGGATGGGAATATGAAGACATCCAAGATCGTTTCTCAACATTCTCTCGAACTACTGGGCCAAAGGGTGAGACCCAATTTTTCTTGTGACTGTTTTGATTCTGCCTCATTCATTGCCCACCAGGCTAATTAACTTGTGCTTTTTTTTGCAGATAAGAGTGTGTGGAAGAGGCCTAGCTTCACTCCCGTGCTCCAGCAACAATACAAAAAGCTCTTACAAACCCACAACCGAGACCATTCTATCATCGTCAATCTTGAGAACTTGATGGCTGCTAAAAGCCATGTAGAGGAGCTGACGCAGGGTATAATGGCTAGGTGGGAGACCGAGCCATCTTCATCGGTAGCAGTGGGGGAGGCTCCCTCCCCAATAGACCCTCCCCTCCAAACAAAAAGGAGGAGGTTAATCTCGAACTCCCCTGAACCTGCCGAGGGGGAGAGGGAGGGACCTTCCCCTATTTCCATGGTCCCCCCAGCCCCAACTAACCAAACGAGCAAAGAGGGTGTCAACTTCGATGGCCCCTGGTGCTGTTAACCAGGCGGCCAAGAAGGTTCTGAGGGACTTTTGGGCCAAAGGCTCCCTCAAACTTAAGCCACAGAAGCCAGAGAAGCTTCTAGCTGATCTAGCTTCTCTTCAAGTTAAAGTAAGTTCTTTGGGTCCCCATCTCTTTTCCCTTTTTCTAAGTGCTTTTAAATGGATACTGACCTGCTTGCTCTGTATATTGCAGACCTTGCACACCCTCTCTGCTCTGACAGAGGTCTCTCCAGTTTCAGAGGAGGTTGACAAGCTCCAGGCTGAGCTGGACGAGCTTAGGTTCCAACTGGGGTCAGCCCAGTCTGCTGCTCATGCTTTGGAGGAGAACTGGAAGGACGTATCCAACTCTCTAGCAGTCATGGAATCTGAGAGGGATCTTCATGTTCTGAAAGCGGAGAGACTTCAGAGGGAGATGGACGGTGTCACGACCCGAAACCCACCCTGTGCGGATCTCGCATCACGACCTCCACCCTCAGGCCCGGGGACCCTTGGGCGAAGGCTCACATAAGCAACGGTATCGAATAGATGTGCGACATGTGTTTTGCGGAAGCGTGAAAAAATTTTTCTTTTTTTTTTCTCATTTTTAAATAATGTACATCCGTCCGATACTGCCGCTCCATACATAGCATACATGGTTACACATTCAGAGTATAACTAAAACTTAAAGACTTATAACATTAATACAATACATGTTCGGTTGCCTTGAGGGCTTATTACATATTCTTACATTGTCTACTAATACAAAATGTACTACTAGAGTTCATAGGTTCCTCAAAAGAAACTACTTAAACATATCTTCCCAAAAACAGCTAGACTCATCGCCATCATCCTCAAGACCCTTTCTGCTGTGAATCACCTGAAAGGGGGCTCCGAACAAAGTCCGGGTAAGCTAATCTAAGCTTGTGAGCAATTCCAGTATTTGTCATGGGGTTTTCAATTAGCAGTGGTTTAGTACATAAGAGTTTGTAAAATAATCACCGCCAATTGTTCGTATACTTTGAATACAAAATATATGCATTCCTTAAAACATGTAGCTTTGAAACATTTAAAGTATTCAAGCTAAACTCATACTTCGTCAAATAGAGTATATAACTCAAAACATATGCATTTCGTAAAACAATAGCTTTGAAACATGTAAAGTATTCAAGCTATACTTATACTCATGAACTTCAAAACATATAACATAACATGTATTTCTTAAATAGAGTATATAATACTCAAAACATATGCATATTGAAAATGAGGGTAAAACCTGCTTCCATTTTCAAATCATTTGTCATCTTATCACTTCCATTAGTGGAATCCGTTTCGAACCGGACTCCCATCTTACTTATAAATGGAGATATCTCAGTGCCTGGGGGACTAGGTCCTGCTACCGGGCATTTGACAGTCAATTGAGTTCGTATGTAACCCAAAATCTTGTCACAGGGCAATTGAGTTCGTATGTAAGCTAAAATCCCGTCTATGTGCTTATGCACCATTATCTTGTAAAACATTTATCATGTGACTTTTCTCATAGATACTTTTCATAACTTCGTAAAATCTTCGTATACTTGAAATAAGGAAATTCAGGATATTTAACAATAATTGCATTTTAACTAGACATGCAGAATTATATTTGAAGGAAAAACTGTTGTGGGAAAACTAATCACTGAGCATGTCACAATAGAATTATAAAACAGAACAATTAAAAACTGAATCATGTAAATACTGAATTTGAAACTTCAAATACTTCATATCTTTGAACTTAAAACCTTTTCAAATCCATGGAGTTAAATCTCCACTTCAAACACAGGGTTACTCACCTTGGTCCTTTAGGGTTAGTGCTAAAAATGCGCTTTCCCACTTTCCTTGTAGTTCCTAAGAACAATTCATAAACATCTCATCAACTTCACATTTATTGTAATGTCATCTCGATATTCCTTAACTTATGCTTAAATCGTATTAGATCCTACCATGATTTCATAAATTCATATGTACTTAACGTAACTCGTATTCTTAACCTATGACACAATTTAATGTGTTAGAAATTGAATTTATTTCAATTTATACTCTTCTAGTAGCTCCATTAACTTTGAATTAAAGTTATTTATTTGACATGTTTACGTGTCGTGTCTTTTCGTATTTCATTTCTCGTACACGCCTTAGTATTAGTACTTTGGCATTACTTTAATTTATAGTCATCTGACAGATGTTATTCATTAAATTTTATGTCTTTTTATTTTAGACATTCCTTTCGGTCGAATAGACTCTACCATTGAGTCCGGAGTGTTGAAGAAAGTCGGTTTAGGCTTTCTCAAAAGTTTATTTGGCCTTTTCTATGAAAAGGGAAAAATGGTCATTTTATCATTTTACGTGTCACATTATTTCGTATTTCGTTTCGTAATTTGGACTCCATTATTGAGTCCGGGATGTCAAAGAAAGTTAATTTAGACCTTCTCTGATTTCATTTTGGCTTTAGGGGTACCAAGGGTATTTTGGTCTTTTACCCCTTTACGTGCCTTTATTTTTTGGGACCCCATCTCGCGTCGTGGACCTCACCATTGGACTCAGAAGGTTCGAGATAGTAAGAATAGACTAATAACTTGTTAATTTTGGACAAAGGGTATTTTGGTCATTTACCCCTTACGTGACTTTATTTTTCGGGCCTGTCTCGTAAAACGGACCCTACCATTGGTCTCAAAATGTCCAAAATAGTAAAAATACACTATTCATATGCTTAATTTGAACTTCATTTGCCTTAGTTATGACCTAGGGGTAAAATAGTAATTTTACTTTATTTATTAAATAATTAAATCAATTATTTAATTATTTAATTATTTTTCAGGGGCCTTATTGCATAACTTTTCCCCTAGTTGGGCCACAGTAGGATTTCCCAAAACAGTTGGGGTCAATCCGTAATAACCAAAAGTCTTGGTTTTATTTTATTTAAATAACTTAGAAAACCAAACGGTTCAGTGTGATTGTAAATGAACCAGTCCGGTCTGGTTGAAAACCAACCGGTTCAATGGGTTTATATGTGTTTGGCTGAAGTCATGATGACGTCAGCCCTAGCTCTCATTTAAATTAAACCACGACCAAAACGCCGTCGTCTAATTTATTCGGTGGCAAGCCCAGAGGCTGCCACGTGTCCGAGTCGACTCAGCCTTAATTTAAAACCGAGTTGACCCGTCTTCTTCTTACCCACGAGATCCGACTGAAAACCCTAATTACAGTTTTCCATTTCCTTCTATTTCGTGACTTTCTACTCAACTATTCACCACTGTTTTGGTTCCAAAACACTCCTAAGGTAATAACGACTAGCTTGGCATTCATTTGGGAGTTAAAACTAGTTCATATGCTCGGTTTAAAGGTTTGATAATCCAAACCTGCAAGTCAGTCGTAAATGTTCGATTCTGAGCCAAATCCAGTGGGATTTGTTTCATTTTGATCCCCTCTTCATGGGGTTTTATTTTCCATTCAAAAAAATGGATTTAAAAGTAAATTTGTGAGGTTGGGATTTTGAACCTGTACCTGCAATTGGATTTTTGGTAGGCTTTTCTTTTGATTTTTGATCGCGTAGTGGTATTGCTGAAACCCTCTTGACCTCTTCTTGAGATCTTGGTAGGTTAAAACCCATTTAATTTCACCCATTTCAGACCTGTTCTTTTGAAGGTCATCCATGGCAGTCGTTCTTGGGTTTGTCATTTTTCAGTGTTTTTCTTGTGATTTTTCATGCTTATTCATGTCTTAGACATATATCAAACATCATACATATTAAATAACTTGAAAACAGTTCATATCATGCTTAAAGTCCTAGAGAGAGAAAATTAAGGTTTGATGTATCTCTCACCTCTTATCACTGTTTTCTTCTTCTTCTTGCTCTGATCTCTTCTATTCTCCTCAGTCTCCTTTCTTATTCAGTTTGCTTCCTTAGGGTGTAAGCATGTAATGCATGCTTTGGCTTTTTAAAGAAGGCAACCGACCCTTCTCTCTCTCTCTCTCTCTCTCTCTCTACACGTCCCAGCCCCTATTCTTGACTTCTCATAAATTTCTCTTACACCTAATCAATTTAACTTTACAATTTCTCAGCTTTTCCTTCAATCTATGCTTGATATTTTGCATATTATATATATATATATAACACCTCACACACATATGCACATGGAAACACACACACACTGCCGACACACACTGCACTGTTCACACACACTTTAGATATTTTCACTTATATATTTTTAATTTAATCATATACATACATGCATACATATTGGATCACATATATATTTATACATACATGATACACCTTCCATGTAAATGCAATGGTGCATTTCAATAATTATTTTGAAATTAAAATAATTATTTTGTATATTTAATTAATTAATTATTCTTTTGAGTGTAAAACTCTTCACATAAATTTTCATAATCTCGTAATACGTGCTATATGACCGGGTATCCCGGGTTGGGGTATTACAGACAGCATGAGGTACCTCTATCGCCAAAAGCTTGAGGACGCAGTCGAACAGGCCAGGCGCGATAATGAGGAGGAAATGAATACAGAACTTGAAGGGATGGCCAACAACTTGATTATGTTTGGCTTCAACAATTTCCGAACCAAGTTCCTTGCCAAATTTCCTGATTTTGATATATCTTCTATTGTGCCACCTGGGGTTGATCCTCCCGAAGCTACCACTCCGAGCAGAGTGTTTGACGTTCCTCCCGCAGAGCCTTCCCCCGATAATGGGCCTGCCCCTGCTGATCAGGCTTAGGATATGTATATTCTACCATTTTTGAACCTTTAATGTACTGGATTATAATTGTTTAATGAAATAGGCTTTTGAATGTTTTGTCATTTTCTTTCGTGTGGATTCCAAGTTGACCCATCGTAGCCTTAAGTTATACTACTCTGTAGTATATCAGTCCTTCCAATTTATGGTTGATGTGGAAATTGTTGCAAGTAAAGCTGTTTTGGAACTCATCAGACCAAGACTTTTACCGTTGGTAGTTATCTTCCGAGCTGCATTACTTGCAATAAAACAGTGATTGAAGATTAACTCTGACTGCCTCATCATCTTAGAATAAGATAGGAAGGCAATTTTAATCAGATGAGTAGGGATCTAATATTGATCTTATCACATATAGTGGAAGCAAATTCTGAAGAATTATGAGGCAGATTGTTCTGAACCAAAGACTTGTAGTAATAACTGGGTGTCTTGTGACCATTACTTTGATGATTGAAACTTCTGCTTTTAAGTCTCCAAGAGCAGGATTAAGATACATCAGAGCTAATGGTCTTTTGTTATACACATGGCCTGTTAGGGGTCAATGGAATGGACAAGACTGGAAGGTCTGTATATCGGATAGAGGGCCTGCGCATTAAGATGGACCAGACTCTGCTTATTTCATCATCTTAGAAGCTTTATTGCTTAACTAAGGTTGTACGTTTGGGAAATCCTGCATCCTGTCTTTTGGTATTCCGAAATGACGGTTTAATGCGTTACTTATTATATAGCTGTCTTTTGGGTTTTCGAGGCAACCTTTCCCTTAACTGTTGCAACGGTCCAGATGGATGGCTTTTGAACTTCCAGGGTCTATATATATGAGAGAGGGGCATGCTATTGCGCCCTAATATTTTTGCTTGTTGCTTCCAAACTGTTTTCTCATCGGAGGGAATCGAATGTCTTCAGAAACTGCTGTTTGTTTGGAGATGATTGACGATCTTCAGTCTGAGTTGGGAATGATTAAATTGTGGCCGAGAATTATCCACCCCTTTGATTCAGTCTCCAAGGAAGGATTAAAGGAGGCGAAGACCTCCTTGTCCATCATAACATCCGGTCGAGATCTCTTCGCTTGGAGGTGGGCCCTCATTGATTCAATTGAGACCTGGAACATTGGTGATGAAGACGAAGGTGGGATGCCTCATCTCCTTTGTGTCTTGGCAGAGACCCTTGCTCAAGCCGGCTTGGGTGTCACGCCGAATTTGAGGAGAAGGAATGTGGAGAATAGAGGTTTCCTGAGACCCAGAGCCCTCATCCTCCGTTGGTATTGATGCCAGTAACAGTGATAATGAAATGGCCTAGGCACGATGCAGATTGGGGTTCAGGGTTCCTTCTTTTCAAATGGAAGCCGGTGATGGTGGTAATGGTGGTGCGGAACTCTTGCCCCTTTCCCCTGTACCGGAAAGATTCGAGGAAGAATGCCATGCTTTTGCAAAACAAAGCGATGTCTTGCCTGAAATTTTTGTAGCTTCTGTGTATTTGTTTCCTTTCCAGTCTTCTTGTACCGATGTAACTTTTATGGTTTATCAATAAAATTGGATCCCTTTTCTTTTGATGTACCTTTTGATTGGATGTGTCCTTTTGGAGTTAAAACACCTTTCCGAGCACTGCTGATAACTACTTTTCACCAATAGTTCTGTTTGTATACTCTGGGAGTAGACCAAAGAAACATAACACTTGTGCTTTGAACTGAAGTACTTTAGCTACTGCAGATGCTAAGCCAATTTTAGTACTGTAGTGTTGTTGCTCGGTAGTACATAAGCTAAGTAATCTAAGAATCAGCTTTGAGGGTCTGCCGATCTAGGAAACTTGTGTAAATAATAGTAGTTGGAAAGTAGCTAAAAATATCAGAACTTCTGTCTTTAGATGGACTGGATCATTGAGTTTGTACATTTAACGGACCAGACCATGCGGTCTGTACATTTAAAGATGGACCATACTCTGAAGGTCTGTGCATTTAGAGATGGACCAGACTCGGAAGGTCTGTGCATTTAGAGATGGACTAGACTCGGAAGGTCTGTGCATTTAGAGATGGATCAGACTCAAAAGTTCTGTGCATTTAGAGATGGACCAGACTCTGAAGGTCTGTGCATTTAGAGATGGACCAGACTCTGAAGGTCTGTGCATTTAGAGATGGACCAGACTCTAAAGGTCTATACATTTGGAGATGGACCAGACTTTGGAGGTCTGTGCATTTAGAGATGGACCAGACTCTGAAGGTCTGTGCATTTAGAGATGGACCAGACTCTGAAGCTCTGTGTATTTGGAGATGAACATCTTATGGAGGTATTAAAAACAAAGAGAAACCTTTATTGATAATACTTCCATAAATGTTCTACATTCCATGGTCTAGGAATAAGTTTCCCAGTCATGTCCTCTAGCCAATAAGTGGTAGGCCTAACAATCTTTGTCACTCTGTAGGGGACTTCCTAGTTGGGTGACAACTTTCCCATAGTGGGATCCTTGGTGTTTGGAAAATCCCTTCTCAAGACAATATCTCCAACTTGAAAGCTGACCGTCCTGAGCCCCACTTTGGAGTTGTTGGCCATTCTCTGCTGATAGGCTTTCATCCTGATCCTGACTTGATCCCTTTTTTCTTCAAGCAAATCCAAATTTTCTACAAGCTGCCGATGATTGGACTCTTGTTCGAAGGCTTCAGTCCTTAAGGTTGACATACCAATCTCCACGGGGATTACTGCTTCTGTACCGTAGGCAAGTGAAAAGGGAGTTTCAGAGGTGGGAGTTCTTCTGGTTGTTCTGTAGGCCCAAAGGACCCTAGGAAGTTCTTCCGCCCACCTTCCTTTGGCTTGCTCCAACCTTTTCTTCAGTGCATCAAGGATTGTTCCGTTGGTGACCTCTGCTTGCCCATTTGCTTGTAGATGGCCTAGAGAAGCAAAATGTTGTCTGATGTTGAGATTTTCACAAAATTTCTTGAAGACTTTGCCAGTGAACTACATCCCATTATCAGAGATGATTACGCGTGGTATCCCGAACCTGCAGACAATGTTCTTCCAGGTGAAGTTTTCAACTTCCTTCTTTATGATATGTGTTAGAGGTTTAGCTTCGGCCCATTTAGAGAAGTAGTCAATGGCAACCAAAAGATATTTCCTGTTTGGTGGGGCTTTAGGTAATAGGCCCACAATGTCCATCCCCCACTGAGCAAAGAGCCAAGGACTAGTAATTGGGATGAGCTCGTGATGAGGCTGGTGTTGATATGGAGCAAACCTTTGGCATTTATCGCACTTCTGGATGTACTTCTTAGCCTGCTTCAACATACTAGGCCAGTAATAGCCTTGTGTTAGAGCTGGGTGAGCTATTGTTCTGCCCCCATTATGGTTCCCACAAATTCTTTCATGTATTTTTGCCAAGACATACTGAGATTCTTCTGGACTCAAACATTTCAACAGGGGCTGAGAGTAAGACCTTCTGTAAAGCTTATTGTTCAGGATTAGGTACCGAGCTACTCTGATTCAGATTCTCCTTGCTTTGTTTTTATCTTCTAGGAGGAGCCCTGATTCCAGGTACTGGAGGATTGGGGTCATCCAGGTACTGGAGGATTGGGGTCATCCAGTTCTGGGGTTGTTCAGCAATTTGGGCAACTTGGGCTTCCTCTATGTTAGGTCTTGGTTGGTAGGAAATTTTTACTGCAGAATTTCCTTTCGGCTTTAGGCGGGAGGCCATGTTTGCCAAAGCATCTACTCTGTAGTTATGGCTTCTTTCTATTTTTTGGATAGAGAACATCCGGAAGGAATGCTTCAAGAAGTTCACTAGTTTGGAATACCGAAGCATCCTATCGTCTTTAATGGAGAATTCTCCCAGGACTTGGCTTACCACCAACTAGGAATCTGAGAAGACCTCAAGGTTTTGAACCTCGCATTCCAGAGCTAACTTCATGCCTAAGATTAGGGCTTCGTATTCTGCTTCATTGTTGGAAGCTCTAAACCCCAAGCTAACTGCTTTTTCTGATAAGAGCCCATCAGGGGACTGCAATACCAGGCCCACTCCAGAACCCTGATCGATTGATGACCCATCAATATAGAGTTGCCATGTCCCTGATGCTTTAAAGAGCTGTGCCTTGTCCTGAAGTGTCGGGGTGAATTCAGAAATGAAATCGACCAAGGCTTGTCCCTTGATGGAATTCCGTGGCACATAAGATATGTCAAATTCTCCCAATTCCATAGACCATTTTAATAATCTCCCTGAAACCTCAAGCTTCCTCAATATTGACCTCAAGGGATAGGCAGTTGGGATTTCAATTGGATGGGCTTAGAAATAAGGTCGGAGTTCTGAGCTGATATTACCAAAGCGAAGACCAACTTTTCAACCTCTGGGTATCTCTTTTCTGTGTCAAGCAATGCCTTACTGACGTAGAATATAGGCCTCTGGACTCCCCTGTCCTGTCTGACTAGTACGGAGTTGACCGCGTTCTCAGAGACTGCAAGGTAGAGGAGTAGCTTTTCCCCTTGGACTGGTTTTGACAGGAGCTCTAGAGAGGGCAAGGTATTCCTTCAGTTCTTGAAAAGCTTTCTCACATTCTTCCATCCATTGTAAAGCTTTGTTACCTTTTAAAGCTCTAAAGAAGGGTAGACAACGATCAGTGGACTTGGAGATAAACCTGCTCAGTGCTGCGATTCTGTCATTCAGTGCCTGAATGTCTTTCTTGGTTTTTGGTGACTCCAGTCCAATCAGATCTTGGATCTAAGTGGGGTCTGCCTCGATACCCCTCTGAGAGACACTATATCCCAAGAATTTCCCCTTCCTCACCCCGAAGGTACATTTTGAGGGATTGAGCTTCATCTTGTATTGTCTTAGGATATCGAAAGTCTGGGATAAGTGCTGGAGGTGGCTACCTTTCTGTAAACTTTTGACCAGCATGTCATCAATGTAAACTTCCTTGGTATTGTCGATCAGTGGGCTGAACATTTTGTTAACCAAACGTTGGTACGTGGTGTCACGACCCGAAACCCACCCTGTGCGAATCTCGCATCGCGACCGCCACCCTCAGGTCCGGGGACCCTTGGGCGAAGGCTCACATAGGCAGCGGTATCGAATAGATGTGCAACATACGTTTTACGGAAGCGTGAAAAACTTTTTCTTTTCTTTTCTCATTTTTAAATTATGCACATCCGTCCGATACTGCTGCTCCATACATAGCATACATGGTTACACATTCAGAGTATAACAAAAACTTAAAGACTTAATACATTAATACAATACATATTCGGTTGCCCTGAGGGCTTATTACATATTCTTACATTGTCTACTAATACAAAATGTACTACTAGTGTTCATAGGTTCTTCAAAAGAAACTACTTAAACATATCCTTCCAAAAACAGCTAGACTCATCGCCATCGTCCTTAAGACCTTGTCTCCTGAATCACCTGAAAGGGGGGTCCGAACAAAGTCCGGGTAAGCTAATCTAAGCTTGTGAGCAATTCCAGTATTTGTCATGGGGTTTTCAATTAGCAGTGGTTTTTAGTACATAAGAGTTTGTAAAGAAATCACCGCCAATTGTTCGTATACTTTGAATACAGAATATATGCATTCTTTAAAACATGTAGCTTTGAAACATTTAAAGTATTCAAGCTAGACTTATACATGTGAACTTCAAAACATATAACATATCATGTATTTCATAAACAGAGTATATAAAACTCAAAACATATGCACATTGAAAGTGAGGGTAAAAACCTGCTTCCAATTTCCAAATCATTTGTCATCTTATCACTTCCATTAGTGGAATCCGTTTCGAACCGCACTCCCATCTTACTTATAAATGGAGATATCTCATGCCTCGGGGATTAGATCCTGCTACCTAGCATTTTACAGGGCAATTGGGTTCCGTACAACCCAAAATCCTGCCTATTTTACAGGCAACTGAAAACTCAGAATCCTGTCTAAGTGCTTATGCACCATTCATCTGGCATTTAAAATACATTTAGCATATGAGTACATCAAAATAGATATTTCTCGTGAGTACTTTAAAACATAACATTCATAACTTCGTGATAAACATTCGTATACTTGAAATAAGCAAATTCAGAATCTTTAACAATAATTGCATTTTAACTAGACATGCTGAAAAGTATTTGAAGGAAAAACTATTGCAGAAACCAATCATTGAGCATGTCACCATGGGTTTATAAAACAGAACAATTAAAAACTGAATCATGTAAATACTGAATTTGAAATTTCAAACATTTCATATCTTTGCATTTAAAACCTTTTTAAATCCATGGAGTTAAATCTCCACTTCAAACACAAGGTTACTCACCTCATATACCGTAGACCCTATTGAGGAGTCTTGCCCGTATCAGCCCTTATCCTTTTGACCCACTCGCTTAAGGTTTCGGTATTTTCTTTTTCTTCCTCTTTTCTTTTCTTTGCTTCCTCCTTCTTTTTCTTGGCCTCAGCTACCATTTCCCTGGTGGGTGATTTATGCATAAAGGGTCTAACCGAAATCACCTCAGTGGCCTTGGCAATTCTTATGTGCCTTTCAATTACCTTTTGTTGCCACAATAGGTCTTTCATGAAAGCTTGTTGCTTTGGATCTTTAGCCCTTTGGGCCTTATTCATGATGGAGAATTTCTTTGGTTGCGCTTCCATGCTTATCACCTAAAAACAACTTATGAGTTAGAAATTTTATTCTAAGGTTGATGTGTTGTCGTGTCTTTTCGTATTTCATTTTCTTCGTACTTGCCTTAGTTTAATACCTCGGCAATATTTCAGTCCATAATCATCTAACAGATGTTATTCATCAAATTTTATGTCTTTTTATTTTAGACACTTCTTTTGGTCGAATAAACTCTATTATTGAGTCCAGAGCGTCGAAGAAAGTTGGTTTAGGCTTTCTTAGAATTTAATTCGGGCTTTTATATGTAAAAGGGCAAAATGGTCATTTACCATTTTACGTGTCATATTTTTTTGTACTTCGTTTCGTAATTTGGACTCCATTTTCGAGTCCGGGATGTCAAAGAAAGTCAATTTAGACCTTTTCTGACTTCATTTTGGCTTTAGGGGTACCAGAGGTATTTTGGTCTTTTTACCCCTTTATGTGTCTTTATTTTTTGGGTCCCGTCTCATAAAACGGACCCTACCATTAGTCTCAGAATATCCAAAATAGTAAGGATACACTATTCATATGCTTAATTTGGACTTCATTTGCTCTATTCATGACCCAAGGGTAAAATAGTAATTTTACTTATTTATTAAATAATTAAATTTATTATTTAATTATTTTTTCAGGGGCTTAATTGCATAAATTCTTCATCAGTTGAGCCACAGTGAAATTTCCCAAAACAGTTGGGGTCAATCCGTAAATAGGAAAAGTGTTGGTTTATTTGATTTAAATTAGAACCAGAAAACCAAAGGGTTCGGTCCAAGCATAAGTGAACCGGTCCGGTTCAGTTGCAAACCAACCGGTCTATCCGGTTTTGTGCGTGTTGCTGACGTCATGATGACGTCAGCCCTACCATTTTAAATTTTTAAAACAGGGATGAAACGCCGTCATTCCATTTAATCGGTGGCAAGCCCAGAGGCTGCCACCTGTCCGAGTTGACTCAGCCTCATTTAAAGGCCGAGTTGACTCGTCTTCTTCTTCCCCACGAGACCCGACTGAAAACCCTAATTACAGTTTTCCATTTCCTTCTATTTTGTGACTTTCTACTCAACCAATCTCTACTGTTTCTAACCTAATCCATTTCTGGAACATTGGTTAAGAGTTTGGCATTCATTTTAGACTTTAAAATCTCTTCATATGTTCGGTTTAGGACGGGATAATCCAAACTGTAAGTTGGTGGCAAATGCTTATTTCTGAGCTAAAACCCTTCGGGTTTGATCCTTTATGATCCATTTTTCATGTAGTTTTAGTTTCCATTCATGAATATTATTTTAACATCGAATTTAAAGCTTTGGGTTTCAAACCCATAGCCTGTAACTCATGTTCTAAGGGTCCATTTCTTTGATTTTTGATCGCGGATTTATGTTTCCATGACCCTCGTGACTTCTTCTTGAAGTCCATATGCACCAAAAAGAGTTTGGCTTCCATTGTTTTAGACCTGCTATAGCATGGTCTTCAATGGCGGATGCTTCTGGGTTTCATGGTTTTAGTCGTTTTCATCACCAATTTTCATGCTTAATACACGTCTACACATATATTAAGCATCATATATACATAACATAACCTAAATCTCTTAATACATGCAAAATATTCTAGAGAGAGGATTTTAAAAGTTTTCGGTGGGTTCACCTTTCACCACTGTTTTCTCTTTCTTTCTTGCTCTGAATCTTCCTTCTATCTCCTCAGTTCTTCTTCTTTTGGTTTCTTTCGTGAGAGAACAACATGCTTTGCATGTTTTGGTTTTTAAAGAAAAGATAACCGATGTCACGACCCGAAACCCACCCCGTGCGGATTACCGGATCGCGACCGCCACCCCGAGACCCAAAAGCCCAGAGACAAGGCTCGCATCTGCAGCGGTATCGAATAGATGTGCTACACATGGTTGCGGAAGCGTGAAAAACTTTTTCTTTTCTTTTCTCATTTTTAAATTAGGCACATCCGTCCGATACTGCTGTTTCCATACATAGCATACATGGTTACACGTTCAGAGTATAATAAAACTTAAAGACTTCATACATTAATACAGTACATATTCGATTGCCCTGAGGGCTTATTACACATCCTTACATTGTCTACTAATACAATTGTACTACTAGTGTTCATAAGTTCTTCAAAAGAAACTACTTAACAGATCCTTCCAAAAACAGCTAGACTCGTCGTCGTTGTCCTTAAGACCTTGTCTGCTGCATCACCTGAAAGGGGGGGTCCGAACAAAGTCCGGGTAAGCTAATCTAAGCTTGTGAGCAATTCCAGTGTTCGTCATGGGGTTTTCAATTAGCAGTGGTTTTTAGTACATAAGAGTTGTAAAACATTCACTGCCAATTGCTTATACAATTTAGAATACAAAGTACACTCATTCTTAAAACAGATAGCTTTGAAACATTTAAAGTATTCAAGCTAAACTCGTACTTCGATAAATAGAGTATATAACTCAAAACATATGCATTTCAAATAGCTTGGAAACATTTAAAGCATTCAAGCTAAACTCGTACTTCGATAAATAGAGTATATAACTCAAAACATATGCAATTCAAATACCTTGGAAACATTTAAGATATCCAAGCAGAACTCGTACTTCGATAAATAGAGTATATAACTCAAAACATATGCATTTCAAATAGCTTGGAAACATTTAAAGCATTCAAGCTAAACTCGTACTTCGATAAATAGAGTATATAACTCAAAACATATGCAATTCAAATACCTTGGAAACATTTAAGATATCCAAGCAGAACTTGTACTTCATCAGATAAAGTATATAAAGTTTAAATCACATAAATATGTATTTGAAAATGAGGGTAAAACCTGCTTTCATTTCCAAAATCACTTGTCATCTTTTCTCTTTAATTAGGTGGAATCTGTTTCGAACCAGACTCCCATTTTACTGCCAATACTGTCGATCTCATTTGCCTGGGGGATTAGATCCTGCTACCGGGCATTTACTGTTGAATCCCGAAGGATTTCAACCTTCATAGGGGGTGGTACTTAGTACCATTTATCTTGTAAAACATTTATCACATAACTTCTTCAATAGATACTTTCATGAGTATTTAAAAACATGAAATGTATAATTTCTACAATAGGACTTCAAATACTTGTAACTATCAAATTCAGAATATTTAACATAATTTGGCATTTAAAACTTTAGACATGCTGAAATATGTTTTGAGAAAACTATGATAGATACCAATCACTGAGCATGTCATATAGAGTTATAAAACAGTACAATTAAAAGCTGTATCATGTAAATACTGAATTTGAAACTTCAAATACTTCATATCTTGAACTTAAAACATTTTCAAATCCATGGAGTTAAATCTCCAATTCAAACACAGGGTTACTCACCTTGATTCTTTAGGGTTAGTGCTAAAAATGCGCTTTCCCACTTTCCTTGTAATTCCTAAGAACAATTCATAAACACCTCATCAACTTCACATTCATTGTAATATCATCTCGATATTCCTTAACTTATGCTTAAATCGTATTAGATCCTAAAACGATTTCACAATTTCATAGGTACTTAATTTAACTCGTACTTGTAACCTATGACATAATTTAACGTGTTAGAAATTGAATTTATTTCAATTTATACTCTTCTGGGAGTTCCATTAACTTTAATTTAAAGTTATTTATTTGACATGTTTACGTGTCGTGTCTTTTCATATTTCGTTTCTCGTACTTGCCTTAGTATTAGTACTTTGGCATTACTCCAGTTCATAGTCATCTAACATATTCTATTTATCAAATTTTATGTCTTTTTCTTTAGACATTTCTTTTTGGTCGTATAGACTCTACCATTGAGTCTGGAGTGTCGAAGAAAGTCTGTTTAGGCTTTCCGAACATTTAATTCGTACTGTTATATGTAAAAGGGCAAAATGGTCATTTATCCATTTTACGTGTCATATTTTTCTGTACTTCGTTTCGTAATTCGGACTCCATTATTGAGTCCGGGATGTCAAGGAAAGTCAATTTAGACCTTCTCTGATCTCATTTTGGCTTTAGGGGTACCGGGGGTATTTTGGTCATTTTACCCTTTTTCGTGTCTTTATTTTTCGGGACCCCGTTTCGTGTTGTGGACCTCACCATTGGACTCAGAAGGTCCAAGATAGTAAGAATACACTAATAACTTGTTAATTTTGGTCAAGGGGTATTTTGGTCATTTACCCCATACGTGTATTTATTTTTTTCAGGCCCCGTCTTGTAAAACAGACCCTACCATTGATCTCAGAATGTCCAAAATAGTAAAATTACACTATTCATATGTTTAATTTGGACTTCGTTTACTCTATTTATGCCACAAGGGCAAAATAGTAATTTAACCTCATTTATTAAATAATTAAATTAATTATTTAATTATTTTTCCAGGGGTCTAAATGCATAATTTTTCCCTCAGTTGGGCCTCAGTATAATTTTTCTGAAGCCCAGGGGTCAATCCGTAATAACCAAAAGTATTGGTTTATTTCATTTTAATTAATTTCGAAAAACCAAAGGGTTCAGTTAAAATATAAGTGAACCGGTCTGGTTCAGTTGTAACCCAACCGGTCTATCCGGTTTATTACATGTGGCTGACGTCATGATGACGTCAGCCCTAGATCTCATTTAATTTAAACTGACACTCAAAACGGCGTCGTTGCAATTAATCGGTGGCAAGCCCAGAGGCTGCCACCTGTCCGAGTCGACCCAGCCCTATTTTAGAAACCGAGTTGACTCGTCTTCGTCTTCCCCACGAGAACCCACTGAAAACCCTAATTCCCGAATTCCTTTTTCTCCTATTTCGTGCAGTTTGGATCCATGGATCCTTACTGTTTTCGTTCCATTTTGCTCCTAAGGCATGAAGGACCAATTTGGCATTCGTTTTAGAGTTCAAAACGAACTCTTTGTTTCGGTTTAAGAGGTGATAATCCAACCTGTTAGTTCGGTCGTATAGGTTCATTTCTTGATGGTTTTTCATGATCTTTGGCTTGTTATGATCCCCTCTTCATGGGGATCCAGTTTTCATTCCTTGGTGTTGATTTAAACTAAGTTTTAAAGGGTTGGGTTGTAAGACCCGTAACCTGCAACTTGTGTTTGGGGGCCATTGTTTGTGTTTTATGGTCGTGGTCACATGTTTTTAACATGCTTGTAAGGTCTACTAGAGGTCCCTATGCACCAAACAAGGTTTGGTTTCCCTCGGATCAGACCTGCTTCATGCAAGGTCATCAATGGCAGTTGCTTATGGGTTTCATGTTTTCTCACTGTTTCAAGCTCAAATCTTACGTTTAAACAGGTCTAAATAAGTTTTAAACATCATATGTACAAAAACAACTTAAAACTAACCTACTTTCATGCTTGAAATTTAGAGAGAGAAAAATGTAAAGATTTGAAATTTCACCTGTTTATGCCTGATTTCTCTCTTGTTCTACTTCCAATTCTCTCTCTATTCTCCTTACTTCTTCTTCTTTTGATTCCTTTTTCAAGAAGAAAGCATGGTTTGCATGCTTGGCTATTTAAAGAGAAGGTGACCGACCCTTCTCTCTCCTCTCTCTCTCTCTCTCTCTCTCTCTCTCTCTGATTTCTAGCCCTACATAGCTCTCCCATCTCATAAATTTTACTTTTTCTTCTTTCAACTTTGCATTAAATTTTACAAGATATTTTTACATATATTATATACATATATATATACATATACACATATATACAAAACACACACACACACACACACCAATCGACACACACACCCACTTGCACTACTGTTCACACCTTTTTCATATATATATATACTTGCATACATACATGCTTCCATATACATACATATATATTTCACTTTATACATATATATATATATTATTTAATTAATTAATATATATAACATTCCTTTACCTTAATTAATTAATAATTAAATTAATTAATTATTTTTTATAAATTCTCGTAATACGTGTCATATGCCCCGGTATCCCGGGTCGGGATATTACAACCGACCTTTCTCTCTCCTCCAAATCTCTCTCTACAGTTCTCTCTCTCTTCTTTCTAATTCCATAGCCCTACATAGCCCTCCCATCTCATAAATTTTACTCTTCTCCTTTCAGCTTGCATTAAATTTTTGCAAGATATTTTGTATACATATATACATATAATATAATACACACACTTACACATGAAGACACACACACTATATTGCCGACACACACTCACACACTGCACTGTTCACACCTTACATATATTTACTTATATATTTTTAATTTAATTATATACATACATGCATACATATTGGATCACATATATATATATATATATTTATGCATACATGATACACCTTCCATGTTGCCATAAATGTGTGTTAAAATAATTATTTAATTATAATTAAAACTAATTATTTCATATAAATAATTAATTAAAATATTTATTTAATTAATTATTCTCTTTGAGTGTAAATGTTTTTACACTAATTTTCTTTCTTTCTCGAAATACGTGTCATATGACCCGGTATCCCGGGTCGGGATATTACACGTGGCACCAACATTCTTCAAATCGAACGACATTACTCTGTAGTAATAGAGACCTCGTTCGGTTATGAATGCTGTCTTCTCCTGGTCTGGAGGGTACATCTGGATTTAGTTATACCCAAAATAGGCATCCATAAAACTCATAAGTTCATGCCCTGCAGTAGCATCAACCAGCTGGTAATTCCTGGGTAGTGGAAAGCTATCTTTCGGGCACGCTTTGTTGAGGTCTGTGTAGTCAACGCAAACCCTCCACTTGCCATATTTCTTTTTGACCAGAACGGATTGGCCAGCCAGTCTGGTAGAATACTTCACGTATCATCTTGGCTCTCAACAGCCTCTGGACCTCCTCATTTATGATCTGATGCCGCTCCAGAGCAAGCGGCCTTTTTTTTTGTCTTACTGGTGGGTGGTCAGGATCTACCATCAGTTTGTGAGTTATGAGGTTCGGATCTATACCCTTCATGTCTTTGGTTTCCCATGCAAACACAAAGAGGTTGTCTCTCAGAAATCTTATCATCTCATCTCCTCGTGTTCGGTGGCATGTGTCAATTCTGGACCGATATGCAAATAGCGCCCCTTTGATTCTGAGCCAACTAAAACTTTGAGGGGTTCCCCGATTAGTCTAGCCCTGCTATTCCAACCTCTTGGGCTCAGGGGTTCCTCAATTCTGGAAGGGCGATGTCACGACCCGAAACCCACCCTCTGCGGATCTCGTATCGCGACCGCCACCCTTCAACCCGGAAGCCTTAGGGCAAGGCTCACATAAGCAGCGGTATCGAATAGATGTACGACATGTGGTTTGCGGAAGCGTGAAAAACTTTTTTTTTTCTTTTCTTTTCATATTTAAAACTTTCGCACATCCGTCCGGTACTGCTGCTCTTCATAGCAGTACACATGATAATACATTCAGAGCATGAATAAAAGTTCTAAAGTTTATAGTCATTACATGCCCAATGCCTTTACGGCTTAATACATCTTGTCCCAAATTACTTTTACTACAATATCTAATTACTATTGTCTTTAATACATTACGAAATCTACATTCATAAAAGTCTTTCATCTTCAACCCAGAATTGTCACATCCCGAACCCCACCCTACGCGGATGTCGAGGACGTGATGCCAGTCAGTCGCCACGCGACCAACCGAAGGCAATTTCTGAACTTTCCAGTGAATTGCACTCCGACTGTAGGGTCAGATGCAGCGGAATTTAAAACCTTTTTTTTTTTTTTTTGTCAAGGGAATGCAACTCATGTATTCACTATAAGGCTATGTACCACAGAGCCAGTCTAAAATCCAACAGCTAACAATTCTAACCTCAGAGCATATCTATAATCCGACATATAACAACAGAGCAGAACTATAATCTTTAGAGTACCGTTTAAATCCATGAGCCAGGTCTATATCTAGTACATACCAGTCAAGTCAGTCGTATTACATCATGTCACGACCCGAAACCCACCCTCTGCGGATCACCGGATCGCGATCGTCGCCCCGAGTCCCGAGGGCCCCGAGACAAGGCTCGCATATACAGCGGTATCAAATAGATGTGCAACATACGTTTTGCAGAAGCGTGAAAACTTTTTCTTTTCTTTTCTCATTTTTAAATTATGCACATCCGTTCGGTACTGCCGCTCCATACATAGCATACATGGTTACACATTCAGAGTATAACTAAAAACTTAAAGACTTATAACATTAGATACAATACATGTTCGATTGCCCAAAGGGCTTATTACATGTCCTTACAATGTCTACTAATACAAAAGTACTATTAGAGTTCATAGATTATCAAAAGAAACTATTTAACCATATCTTCCCAAAATCAGCAGATTCGTCATTGTCGTCCTTAAGTCAAGACTGCTGCTAATTACCTGAAAGGGGGGTCCGAACAAAGTCCGGGTAAGCTAATCTAAGCTTGTGAGCAATTCCAGTATTCATCATGGGGTTTTCAATTAGCAGTGGTTTAGTGCATAAGAGTTTGTAAAATAGTCACCGCCAATTGTTCGTATACTTTGAATACAAAATATATGCATTCCTTAAATCATGTAGCTTTGAGACATTTAAAGTATTCAAGCTAAACTCATACTTTTGTCAAATAGAGTATATAACTCAAAACATATGCATTTCGTAAAACAATAGCTTTGAAACAGTTAAAGTATTCAAGCTATACTTACACTTCGTCAAATAGAGTATATAACTCAAAACATGAGCATTTCATAAATCAATAGCTTTGAAACATTTAAAGTATTCAAGCTAAACTTATACATGTGAACTTTTAAAACATACAACATGTCATGTATTTCTTAATTAGAGTATATAAAACTCAAACATATGCATATTGAAAATGAGAGTAAAAACTTGCTTCCATTTTCAAATCATTTGTCATCTTATCACTTCCGTTAGTGGAATCCGTTTCGAACCGGACACCCGTTTTACTTATAAATGGAGATATCTCATCTGCCTGGGGGATTAGATCCTGCTACCGGGCATTTTACAGGGCAATTGAGTTCCGTAAAACTCAAAATCCTGCCTATTTTACAGGGCAACTGAAAACTCAGAATCCTGTCTAAGTGCTTATGCACCATTCATCTTATAAAACATTTATCATGTGACTTGTCTCATAGATACTTTTCATAAATTTGTAATAAACATTCGTATACTTGAAATAAGCAAATTCAGAATATTTAAAATAATTGCATTTTAACTAGACATGCTGAAAAGTATTTGAAGGAAAAACTGTTGCAGAAACCAATCACTAAGCATGTCACAATGGGGTTATAAAATAGAACAATTAAAAACTGAATCATGTAAATACTGAATTTGAAATTTCAAATGCTTCATATCTTTAAACTTAAAACCTTGTCAAATTCATGGAGTTAAATTTCCAATTCAAACACAGGGTTACTCACCTTGGTTCTTTAGGGTTAGCGCTAATAATGCGCTTTCCCACTTTCCTTGTAGTTCCTAAGAACAATTCATAAATATCTCATCAACTTCACATTCATTGTAATATCATCTCGATATTCCTTAACTTATGCTTAAATCGTAGTAGATCCTACAATGATTTCATAAATTCATATGTACTTAACGTAACTCGTATTCTTAACTTATGACACAATTTAATGTGTTAGAAATTGAATTTATTTCAATTTATACTCTTCTGGGAGTTCCATTAACTTTAATTTAAAGTTATTTATTTGACATGTTTACGTGTCGTGTCTTTTCGCATTTCGTTTCTCGTACTTGCCTTAGTATTAGTACTTTGGCATTATTTCAGTTCATAGTCATCTAACAGATGCTATTCATCAAATTTTATGTCTTTTTATTTTAGATATTTCTTTAGGTCGAATAGACTCTACCATTGAGTCCGGAGTGTCCAAGAAAGTCGGTTTAGGCTTTCCAAGAATTAAATTTGGACTTTTATATGTAAAAGGGCAAAATGGTCATTTTATCGTTTTACGTGTCATATCTTTCCGTACTTCGTTTCGTAATTTGGACTCCATTTTTGAGTCCGGGATGTCAAAGAAAGTCAATTTAGACCTTCTCTGATTTCATTTTGGCTTTAGGGGTACCAGGGGTATTTTGGTCTTTTTACCCCTTTACGTGTCTTTATTTTTTTGGAACCCCGTCTCATGTCGTGGACCTCACCATTGGACTCAGAAGGTCCAAAATAGTAAGAATACACTAATAACTTGTCAAATTTGGTCAAGGGGTATTTTGGTCATTTACCCCTTACGTGTTTTTATTTTTCGAGCCTCGTTTCATAAAACGGACCCTACCATTGATCTCAGAATGTCCAAAATAGTAGAAATACACTATTCATAAGCTTAATTTGGACTTCGTTTGCTATATTTATGACCCAAGGGTAAAATAGTAATTTTATCTTAATTATAAAATAATTAAATAATTATTTAATTATTTAAATATTTTCCCAGGGGTGTATTTGAACAAAATTCTCAAAATCTGGGCCATAGTAGAATTTTCCAAAACAGTTGGGGTCAATCCGTAAATAACCAAAGGTTTGGTTTATTTTATTTTTAAAATAAATTAAAAACCAAAGGGTTCGGTCCAGTTTTAAATGAACCAGTCCGGTTCAGTTGCAAACCAACCGGTTTAGCCGGTCTGCTTACATGTGGCTGACGTCATCATGACTTGACGTCAGCCCTAGATCTCATTTAATTTAAACCGACACCCAAAACGGCGTTGTTGCATTTAATCGGTGGCAAGCCCAGAGGCTGCCACCTGTCCGAGTCAACCCAGTCCTATTTTTAAAACGAGTTGACTCGTCTTCATCTTCCCCACGAGACCAGGACTGTTGCCCTAATTTCAGAATTTCTTTTTCTTCTATTTCGTGCAGTTTGGATCCATGGATCCTCACTGTTTTTGTCCCAAATTGTTCCTAAGGGATAAACGATTCGATTGGCATTCGTTTTGGAGTTTAAAACCCCTTCATTTGTTCGGTTTTGAAGTGGATAATCCAAACTGTAAGTTGTTCGTTCATGCTTATTTCTTGATGGTTTTTCATGATATTTGGCTTGTTATGGTCCCCTCTTCATGGAGATCTAGTTTTCATTTAAAGAAATGGATTTAATCTTGAGTTTCAAGTGTTAGGGTGTAAACCCGTAACCTGTAACTAGACAATTGAGGGTCGGTTCTTTTGAGTCTTGGTCGCGTAGTGGTATTTTTGGAACCCTCTTGACCTCAGCTTGAGGTCTTGATAGGTCAGAACCCGTTTAGTTTCACCCATTTCAGACCTGCTTTCTTGAAGGTCATCCATGGCAGCCGATCTTGGGCTTGTCATTTTTCAGTGTTTTTAAAGCTTAAAATCATGTTTGACAGTATTGTACATGTCTATCTAGCATTATAAAATCATATATATCTCAAAACAATTCATATTCAATCAAAACTTCTAGAGAGAGAATTTTAATTGTTTTTGGGTTTACCTTTTTCTACACTGTTTTCTCCTTCTTTCTTGCTCTGAATCTTCTTCCCTTCTCCTCAGTTTCCCTTTCTTTGATTTCTTTTGTGAGAGAACAACATGCTTTGCATGTTTTGGCTTTTAAAGAAAGGGTAGTCGACCTCTCTCTCTCTCTCTCCTCCATTCTCTCTCTCTCTCTCTCTCTCTCTCTCTCTCTCTCTCTCTCTGATTTCATAGCCCTACTCTAGACTTTCCATCTCATAAATTCTACTTTTTCTCTTTTCTTCTTTGCATTTAATTTTCATAGATATTTATACATATATATATATACATATACACATATATACAAGACACACACACACACACCAGCCGACACACACACACATTCACACTTTTTCACTTTTTACCTTTTAACATTTTCCTATTTCATTCATTTAATATATATATATACACACATTTAATTAATACATATATACATCCATTTCTTATAATTAATTAATTAATTAAATAATTAATTAATTATATATATATATAATTTCTTTCCCCCGTAATACGTGTCATGTGACCCGGTATCCCGGGTCGGGATATTACACATCACTCACCTGATTAAACAGATTCAATCCTCAGTAATCCAGTCTCCACTGATCAGTGCCATCAGATCCAACAGATATCATTCCTGAAAAATGTTAGGGAATGGGGTGAGCTTCGAAAAGCCCAATGAGTAACACAGGTTCCCTGTCAAGGGTTTCAAAACCATTTCTTGTTTACAAAGCACAAGGGTAGTTCAGTTGTTTCTGAAATAGCAGTTTTATAAATCTACTTTAAATGCAGTTTCAGTAGAATAAAACAGGACTGAACTAAACGGAACAACAAATCAGAACAGACGGAACAGTGCATGATGCCAATATCAATGAGAGTATAGGCAATTAATTCAAATATCAGAACAGATCAGTACTGGGCGGAACATAACAGGTCATAACAATAATATATCAGTTAGGCGCGTAATCAAGCTTACTTATGCCAGACCGCTCATAATCAGAATGGTACCCAGAGTCAGACACATCATAGCAGAACAAAATCAGATAGACCATAAAATGGAACAAGATAGACCGAACAAAATAATAGTAGGACGGGACAAAATCATGCCGCGTACAATACAATATAAAAGTTTGCATTTAAAAACATGCATTCAGACAGTTTAACTTTTAAAACCGTACAGTGCATCAAAATACAGTATTTATGCAGTAACTTATATACCAAGTCAAGAATTCGGACAGATCATAACGGAACTGGACCATATATCAATCAAGACAGACAGATTATTGACGGACGGTACATAACGGGATCAGACGGAACAAAACACCAGTTCAAGTCACAGGCATAATCAAGGACAGAGGCATAACAGGACGGATCATAACGGGACAAAACAAAGCAATACATCAATCAGAACAAGACATATCGGAACTGAACATGGCGGATCAAAACGGTACAATATCAATCAGGTCAAGTCATATCGGAACTGAACATGACGGAACAAAACGAAACAATATCAATCAGGACAAGTCATATCGGAACTGAACATGACGGAACAAAACGAAACAATATCAATCAGGACAAGTCATATCGGAACTGAACATGACGGAACAAAATGAAACAATATCAATCAGGACAAGTCATATCGGAACTGAACATGACGGAACAAAATGAAACAATATCAATCAGGACAAGTCATATCGGAACTGAACATGACGGAACAAAATGAAACAATATCAATCAGGACAAGTCATATCGGAACTGAACATGACGGAACAAAATGATACAATATCAATCAGGACAAGTCATATCGGAACTGAACATGACGGAACAAAACGAAACAATATCAATCAGGACAAGTCATATCGGAACTGAACATGACGGAACAAAACGAAACAATATCAATCAGGACAAGTCATATCGGAACTGAACATGATGGAACAAAATGAAACAATATCAATCAGGACAAGTCGTATCGGAACTGAACATGACGGAACAAAACGAAACAATATCAATCAGGACAAGTCATATCGGAACTGAACATGACGAAAACAAACGAAACAATATCAATCAGGATAAGTCATATCGGAACTGAATATGACGGAAACAAACGAAACAATATCAATCAGGACAAGTCATATCGGAACTGAACATGACGGAACACAATGAAACAATACATCAATCAGATCAAGACATATCGAAACTGAACATGTCGGAACAAAATGAAACAATACATCTATCAGAACAAGACATATCGAAATTGAACAGGACGGAACAAACTGGTACAATATCAATCAGGACAAGGCATATGCTACTTTAAATATATGTTTTTTTTTTTAAAACAGTATAACGTTCAAAACAGTACAATGCTTCAAAATACAGTATCTAGACAGAACTTATACACCAATTCAGGAGTCAGGTTTACTCACAAGACGCAACAGTACAGAATAAAACCAGGACAGACCATACAACAGAACAAGATAGACCCGAACTGAACATGAGAGCAGGACAGTACAAAATCATGTTACGTGTAATACAGTATAAAAAAGTATGCATTCAGACAGTACAGTATACAAAACAGTACAGTAAATCAAAATACAGTAACTAGACGGTGTACTTATACACCAAGTCAGAAGTTCCAGATTACTCACAAACTGTTACGGTTATCTCCTTGCGCAAACAATCCGATAACCTCCAGATACGTCAAGCATCTCCATGTATATCCTGAACAATAATCATCAATCATATACAGATCAGAACTCATCCATTCAGGTCTCATTTGTCATCTTATGTATCTATCGGTTTACCTAAGATAGCCTAGTAGCCTATCGCCCTCTCATCGGGTTTCATCCGGGGCTATTTTATTCTTAAATTAGGCTCAGCAGTCATCAGGATTATAACCCAAGTCATTTAGACTTCAATCGTTATCAGTCAGTTACTTCTTCAGCCTTAGGGGCAAAACGATCATTTTATCACTCTTGCCCCGGGCCCTGTCAAGGCCCTTCGAATAGTCTTTATATCTTAAATATAAAGTTCTACGTCTTTTAGACTCCAATCGATATCAGTTAGGTTCTTATTTTAACCATAGGGGCAAAATGGTAATTTTTTCATTCTTGCCCCGGACCCAGTCGTGGTTCTTAGAATATCTCATATATCGTATACATGAAGTTCTAAGTCTTTTAGACTTGAATCGCTATCAGTTAAGGGCTTACTTAGCCTTAGGGGCAAAATGGTAATTTGTCATTCTTACCCCGGACCCTGTCGTGGTCCTCAGAATGTCCCATATATCTCATATGTAAATTCTTAAGTCCTTTGGACTTCGTTTGGTATCTGCTTTTGATCATCGGGACACATCGATCATTTCTCGTTTTACGCATTATTGTCCCGGAGTCTTATTTAGCCCTTCAGTGTTCATAATTATCCCTATGATAATTTATCAGATCAGTTTGACCTTTATTTGACCTTTACTTTGCACTTACTGTGCTCAGGGGTATTTTGGTCATTTTATGTTTTGTAAGATTCTGACTCCGAATCATTATTTAATCATGTTTACAGTCTCACCAGTATCTGGGCTTCTATCGCTATCAATTTCGTTCCAATCGGACTTCATTTGGGCTTCATACAGTATCAGGGGTAATTTGGTAATTTCACGTGTCATATTTTTCGGCACGTCAGTTCATAAAATGGACCTCACCATTGGGTCCAGAGTGTTCGACATAATTAAGTTGGACTATCTGTTATGTTCAATTGACCCTGGGAAGCATCAGGGGCAGTATGGTCATTTAGACTATATGTGTCTGTATTTTTCGGGACTTCAGTTCGTTAAACGGACCTCACCGTTGAGTTCAGAACGCCCGACATAGTCAAAATAGACTGTCTTTTATTTTTTATTTGGGTCTGGTGTCATCAGGGGCAGTACAGTAATTTATCACTTACGGATCTGTATTTTTTGGTACTGTATTTCCACAATCGGACTGTACCATTGAGTCCGGAATGTTCAACATAGTGAAAATACACTATTTATTTAATTTATTTGGACTCCGTTTGACATAATTAATGTCCAGGGGTAAAATCATAATTTTACCTCTTTAATAAAATAATTATTTTATTATTTAATTAATTTGGCAGGGCTCAAATGTATAATTTTCCCAAAATCTGGGCCACTGTATAATTTTCAGAAATGTTGGGGGTTGATCCGTAATTTCAGAAATCAATTGGGGGTTAAAACATAATTACACAAATTAGGGGTTCAAACCCCTTGGGTTTTAGGTTCAAGAACTGAACCGGTCCAATTACACTGTGAACCAACCGGTTCACTAACACTTCAGAAAATCGGAATTAAATATCCCTGTTATCCCCTAATTGGCCCCTTATCCATGTTCAGGTTATGCCCAAAATCCGATTTTAATTTCTTATCCGAGGGACCAAACAGGCAAGATTTGATTTAAAACAAATCAGGTAAGCCCAAAACGGTGTAGTTTCATTAATGGGGTGGCACAATCTTGCGTTGCCACGTGTATGAGTCGACTCGGCCCAACTCGAACGAGTTGGCGAGTCAACTCCGTCTTCTCCAACGCGCAAGGCGCCGTTGCCCTAATACCAGCCCCGGTTTTTCTCTATTTCGTGCCATTCCAAGCACGGTTTCTGACTGTTTTTGGTTCCAATTTGTCCCTAGGAGTGATTCCAACAACTTTGCATCGATTTGGTGCCTCGAATCCAAAGATTAAGCTCGGTAGAACCGATTATTGTGCAGAATTTCAGTTCGGCCGTGTGGCCTTGTTCCTCAACCAAATCGCACACGGTTTGGTTCTTTGTGACCCTTAGAACAGGGGCTTCAATTCCCCATTTACAAATTTTAGTTTAGGTGTTCGTTTTAGATTTTGGGTTTCTTGGCCGAAAGGAATAATTTCAGATTCGAGGGCCTTACCATGCGATTTTGGGTCGCGGGTTGGTGTATTTGGGACCCTCTCAGTGTCTAGATCATTTCTAGACCATCAAAACTTGGTTTTTGGGAGGTTGAATCAGACCCAGTTTTGAAGGTGTCATCCATGGTGGTTTGGTCACGGTTTGGGTTTCTAGGCCTATCCGAACCTCCCAGTTAACTTATATTAGTTCCTAGACCTCACAGTAGTTCGTACATACAGTTTATATGGCCTCAAATGACTGAAAACAGTAAGAAAAAGAAGAGGAAATTTTCTAGGTTTTCATGGCATTTACCTTGGTCGACCACGGCTCCCTCATTCATGGCTCAGTATGGGGTCCTCGATGGTGCCTCAGTTCAGTCATGCATCTCAGTCCTCTATTCCCTTCTTTTGCTTCTTCATGGAACACCCTCATGCATAGACCATAGATATACACATCACCCTCACAATGGTTTCTCACATGGGTTCTCTCTCCCTCAACAGATCAGTCCTCCCAACAGTTTTTGATTTCTGAATATTTAGTTCACACACTTGTTGTTGTAGAGATCCCCAGTTCATGTGTATATTAGTGTACACTCATACACATACATAATCATACATGTAGGGTCTAGGTCTAATTGTAGACACTTGAGATATGATGATGAGGCTGAAGTGTAGGGGTTTAGGTCATGATGGAGGTTTTGCATGTAACCTCATTGGTCAGTTTGGGAGGTGGCCCCACCAGAATTCTGGTTTATATACCTTTCATTGTATATTTGTACACAAAGACAGTAGTAGCCCAGTTGGTAATTTTTGGATGAGGTTTCTTTCTACTCAAAGGTCAAGGGTTCAATTCCCTTGGCCTCCCATTTGGCCATTTTTTCCATATTTTCGGTTAAGGCCACGTTTGGTTGCACAGTAATTCAATTTTCAATGTTTGCTACATAACTTTCATTCCGTAGCTCCTTTTTCGATGCGGTTTCTTCCGAGAGCTTCATAATTCAGTTCGCTTCAGTGTCAGAGGTTCCATGTCATTTATTAATCATTCGGGATTTTCGGGGTTAACTAATTCGGGTTCCGTTAGTGTTAAAACGGCATTATTTTACCGATTTAACCAGCAATTTGGATTCGGGTAAGGTACCCTTCCCTCCAGACATTTTCTTTATTTAATCGGTCTATGGCAACCGTCGGGATTATGATTAATTCCCTAAATCATTCTGTAAGTCGGTATTAATTAATAATTATTAATTAATTATTAATTTCGCGGGATCGGGGTGTTACAAGAATGGAGCAGGGCTCCCAATCGTCTTTATTGTCACCTGAAAAATGTTAAGGAATGGGGTGAGCTTCAAGAAGCCCAATGAGTAATTCCTGCATTTATCATGGGGTTTCAATTGGCAGTGGTTTCGGACATGAGGGTTTATAAAATACTCACTACCAATTGCTCGTATACTTTGAATATAGAGTACATGCATTCTTCATAAAGATAGCTTTGAAACATTTAAAGTTTTCAAAGCTAAACACACATTTCTTTGAATAGAGCGTAAGCATTTCAAAACATATAAACATGCATAGTAAAATGAGGGTAAAAACCTGCTTCCATTTTTGAAAACCATTTGTCATCTTTTCACTTTTTAACAAGAGGGTCCATTTCGAACCAGACCCTAGTTTTACTTCTGAGAGATCTCGTTGCCTGGGGGATTAGATCCTGCTACCGGGCATTTTTTTGAATTGAGAACCCGAAGGGAACTCAATAATTTGCGTTGCTTATGTATCATTATCTTGCAAAACTTAGCTTCTTCAAGAAATGCTTTTTATGAGCATTTAAACATGACTTATTCAAGAAATGCTTTTTATGAGCATTTAAAATATGATGTTCATGACTTCACAATGAATTTTCAAATATTTGGAATAAACAACTTCAGAACATGTAAACATGTTAAATACTTTCAAAGAGAACTGTAATAAAAAATTATTCCTTGAGCATGTCACAAGAGGATATGTAAGAACGGAATATTTTAAAACAGGAATCATAAAATATTGAAGTCAACACTCAATGCTTCAGATATTTTGAAACTTAAAACATCTTTAAATCCGTGGAATTAAATCTCCACTTCAAATGCAAGGTTACTCACCTCGGTCCTTAGGGTCAGTGCTAATAATGCGCTTTCCCACTTCCTTTGTAGTTCCTAAGAATAATTCATATATAGTCTCATTAACTTCACATCACTGCAATATCACCTACTGATGCTATTCATCAAATTTTATGTCTTTTTATTTTAAACACCTCTTTTGGGTGAATAGACTCTACCATTGAGTCCGGAGCGTCGAAGAAAGTCAGTTTAGGTTTTCCTAGAATTTAATTCAGACTTTTGTATGTAAAGGGCAAAATGGTCATTTTACCTATTTACATGTCATATTTTTTCATACTTCGTTTCGTAATTTGGACTCCACCATTGAGTCCAGAATGTCAAAGAAAGTCAATTTAGACCTTCCCTGGTTTAAATTTGGCTTTTAGGGTACTAAGGGTATTTTGGTCATTTTACCCTTTCACGTGTCTTTATTTTTCGGGACCCTGTCTCGCAAAACAGACCTCACCATTAGTCTCAGAATATCCAAAATAGTCAAAATACACTATTCATATGTTAAATTTGGACTTCACTTGCTTATTTATGACCTAGGGGCAAAGTAGTAATTTTGCTTTTTAATTTAATTATTTAATTATTTTTCTAGGGGTGTAATTGCATAAGTTCTCAAAAGTTGGGCCACAATACAATTTTCCAGAAGTTCAGGGGTCAAAATAGAATTTTTAAAACTTCCGGACTGAACCAGTGGGTTGTCACGACCCGAAATCCACCCCATGCGGATCTAGGATCGCGACCGCCACCCTCCGACCCGAAGGCCTTAGGGCAAGGCTTACGTGAGCAACGGCGCCAGACGGTTATGTGATAGGGCCGTTGCTGGCAAATTGCGGAAACGTGAAAAACTTTTTCCTTTCGCACGCCCGCTCGGTACCGTCGCTTCTTTGTCTTCTTCGGAGCGGTAATGGAGCTGCCAACCACCAATCCTCAAATTGGGCAAGGCTCCCATCCATTGTCATCACCTGAAAAATGTTAGGGAATGGGGTGAGCTTCGAAAAGCCCAATGAGTAATTCCAGTACTTTGTCATGGGTTTCAATTGGTAGTAGGTTAGTTCAAGAGAGACTTCATATAAACATACACTACCAATTGTACATATACTTCAGATACAAAAATAGAATTTTTCAAAAAGGATAGCGTGAAGCATACAAGGCATTCAAGCTAGGCACATACTTCAATAATCGCAGGATACAAAAATCTTCAAATCACGTTGCATGATGCATTTTTAAAGCATTCATTAAAGCATTTAATATGCAACAGAATTTATAAATATGTGCAGAGTTCCCATTTGAAGACCGAGGGAGTAATTTGAAATTCCTTCCATGAAAATAGGAGGATGCAATCTTCTTCTTCTTCAAAACTTGGGGTTATATAAAAACCCAATTCAGATAAATAGGGGTTTAAAACCTGCCACCATTTCTGAAAACATTTGTCATATTTCACTTTGATTAGGGGGAAATCTGTTTCGAACCAGATTCCAATTTTACTTCACGTGGAGATATCTCATGCTTGGGGGATCAGATCCTGGTACCGGGCATTCTTCATGTCAATTGAGTTCCGAAGGAATCCCAATATCAATACTTGGAGCTTATGCACAATTATCTTGCAAAAACATAACCTTTTTGTGAACTGCTTT
The DNA here is from genome assembly GCA_008638375.1 of Nyssa sinensis. Classification (NCBI taxonomy): domain Eukaryota; kingdom Viridiplantae; phylum Streptophyta; class Magnoliopsida; order Cornales; family Nyssaceae; genus Nyssa; species Nyssa sinensis. The sequence goes on from CM018044.1 coordinate 16,795,752, forward strand.
TATGAGCATAAAAAAAAACATGACTTCTTCATTGGATGCTTTTCAAAGAGCATCAAATTATGGCTTCTTCAAGTAAATGATTTTCATGAGTATTGAAAACGTGATTTCTTCAAATATAGGCTTTTCATGAGCGTTTGAAACATGGATTTTCAAATAGATGCTTTTCATGAATACTAAAATATGGCTTCTTCAAGAAATGCTTTTGATGACCATCTAAAAACATGGTTTCAATTTAAGAATGAATTTTCATGTGTATTCAAAATACGGACAATTTAACCGGGCTTTTAAATATTTAGAGGACAATACTTGAATCGTTTGACATACGAGCTTCAAGAATTTAAATCACGATGCACAGGAACTTATTTAAGCATAGACAGAATAAAAACATTTAATTCAAGAGGCATTTAATAAAACAGACAATAACATGGACACGCAAAAAATAAACGTATCATTTGTCAGAATGTCAGGAAGAAATTTGCATGCCATGTTTAGAATTTATAAATGATTACGATAAAACGTTGGAATATAAAGCATATAAATACGAGAGTTTAGAATTTAAAATATAGCAGACATAAAAACATTTCAGAACATTTGAACTTAAACTTCTTCAGAATCCATGGAGATTAAAAACCTCCATTTCAAAGTATAGGATTACTCACCTTGTTCTCCTAGGTCAGTTCTACTGGTGGCTTCCCCTTTTTCCTTGTAATTCCTAAAAATCAAATTCATCAAGACTTCAATTAATTCCTCATTTACTTCAAATCATCTCTAATTGATACTCTTCATTTAATCTTAGACCTGACATATCCTAATTTCCTAGGATTGGTCTTACCAGTCTACTCGTGGTAACTTAATAAGTTTTATCTTTCATGTGCCTTATTTTTTAGTACCTAATTTTGGTATTTTGGACCTCACCGTTGAATTCTAAACGTCGAAGAAAATCAATTTAGGCCTTCTCAACTTTGTTTTGGCTTTGGGCATATGCAGGGGCAAAATGGTAATTTGCTTTTCTTGCCCCGGACTTATCATGATCCTCAGAATATTTTACATATCTTATACGTAAATTTTTAGGTCTTTTGGACTTCGTTTGGTATCTGCTTTTGATCATAGGGACACATCGGTCATTTAAATTTTATGACATTCTGACCCCAAAACATTTTTTAATCATATATACAAGCTTGCTAATATTTGGGCTTCTATTGGTGTCGATTTCGTCCAATTTGGACTTCATTTGGGCTTCGTATTGTATTAGGGGCATTTTGGTAATTTATGCTTTAACGCGTCTTAATTTTTTGGAGTCCCGTCTCATGAAACAGATCCCGCCATTGGGTCCAGAATGTCTAAAATAGTCAAAATACACTATTCATTTATTTTATTTGAACTTCGTTTGACTCATTTACTGTCCGAGGGTAAAATAGTAATTTTACCCAATTAATAAAATAATTAAATAAATTAATTTATTAATTATTTATTTTTCCAGGGGCTTATTTGAACCAAATTTTTAGAAACTGGGCTAGAATGGAATTCCCCAAAACTGTTGGGGTCAAACTGCAAATTTCCAAAAGTATTGAACTGAACCAAAGGGTTCAGTTGGCCCTTAAGTGAACCGAATTGAACCAATCCGGTTTTAACCAGTTTAAGGAACAATGCTGACGTCAGCCCTAGAGATTAAATTTAAAATTTACTTATGTCAAAACGGTGTAGTTTTGGTTTAAACGAGTTAACCGTTTCTCGGTTGGGTCGGGGCCCGACCCGAAACCCGATCCATGACCCGGCCCGCACTGCTCAGCGTCCCCAACGATCTAGGGTTACTGTAGCCCTAAAATTTCAGAGATTTTTCTTCATTTTTTCGTGGGATTTCGTGCATCCATTTTTATTGTTTTCTATTTCAATCGTCTTCTGGAAGTTATACCAACAATCCTACATTCATTTAGGGCATCGGATCAAGCTTAATGGTTCTGTTTCAAAACGATAGCCGAAACCTGCAACTGGTTCCCAAACACTCATTTTTGGTCCAATCCTCATGGAGTTTCTTGCGTTGTGACCCTTGCATCGTGGGGTTCAAGTCTTTGTCCAAAAATCCCAGTTTAATCGAGGTTTTTGTGAGTTTGGGTTTTAAACCCGAACCTGTAACTTTTGATTTAAGGGTCGATTTTGAGTCTTTGAGGTCGCGCAGGTAGGTTCTTGGAATGCTATAAGTGTCTAGTTTAAGTCTAAACAAACCAAACTAGGTTCGATGTAAATCAATTCAGACCCATCTCAGTCAGAGGTCATCAATGGCGGTTTTGGTTTTGTTTGGTGTTCTGGGCAGTTCTGATGGTCTAACACTCGAGCATTAATCCAGATCCTACTGCCTAACTATGATGCATGCAATAACAGTCTAAAAATACACTAAAACAGTAGGGAAATTCGAAAGGAAAATCTTGGGTTTTTTTTTTTTTCGAGTGTTTACCTTTGTATAGTGAATTCCTTTCTATTCGTGGTTCAAGAAGAGGCCTCAGTGGGTTGGCTCATCCCCGTCGTGCAATCTCAGTCCTCAGCCTTCTTCCTTGTTCCTTCAATGGCCACTTGAACATGCACACAAGCACACACACAATGTGCCTCTTCACTCTCTCTTTAACCCTCTCTCTTTCTCTATCTCTCTCTCTATATCAGTACACAAGACCACCACACAAATCTGATTTCCACTTCCAATGTTCATACCCTAATAGGATCTCGTGTATTTGATTTATTCAATTGATAAGTAATCATTTGATTGCATGTAAACTAGTTGGGGAAGAGAACAATCAGGTGGTTTGTAGAGAGATGATGACCTAAGGTGTATAGGGTGAGGTGGTGATGATGTGTTGCATGCATGGCCATTGGCCAATTTGGGAGGTGGCCTAGGATAATTCAGAGTTATATACCATTCTGTTGTATATATAGGCACAAAGGTGTTGGCAGCCAACTTGGTAACTTTTTGGGTGCCAAGTGCTTGCTCATTTAAGTCAAGGGTTCAAGTCCCCGTGGCCTCTCTTTTGGGTATTTTTCCCATTTTGGGCTTAGGCCCTGTTTGGCTACGCAGAATTTTATTTTGGCTATTTTTGTTGTATTTTCTTTTCTGTTGCTCCTTTTTTGACGCAATTTCTTCCAAGGGTTTCGTATTTCAGTTCGCCTCACTGTCAAGGGCCCCGTGTCGTCTATTATTTATTTTGGATTTCCGTAGCTAGTTAATTCGAGTTCCATCAATATTAAAACGACATCATTTTTACCTAATTAATTAGTAATTAGGCCCGGGTATTACACCCTCTTTTCTGACGCAGTTAATTATTTTATCAGTCTATCATGACCATCCAGAGATTCCCGATTAATCTTCATGATTATTCTTTAAGTCGGTGCTAATTAATAATTAATAAATTATTTATTAATTAAATAGGGTCGGGGTGTTACATGGGTTCAGTTCCATTTCAAGTGAACCGGTCCAGTTTCAACTGAATTAATCCGGTCTGGTTGGGTTAATTACATGATGCTGACGTCATGATGACGTCAGCCCTAATGGTTTAAAAATTAAAACATAAGCCAAAACGACACCGTCCTACTTAACTGTTTTGTGCGATGGGTCGGGTTTCGACCCGAACCCGATTTGACCCAAAACCCAAACCGTTACTATTCATCTTCTTCTTCCCTTCTTCCTCTACGTTACCCTAGTTGCAGGTTTTCATTTTTCTCAATTTCGTGCATTTTAGCTTGCTGATTTCTTACTGTTTTTAGTTTAAATTACTTCTAAAACATTAAGGATTGTTTTGGCATTCGTTTGAGGAATTAAAAGGTCTCTGTTTGCTCGTTTGAAGGCTTGATAATCAAACCTGTAAACTGGTCGTAAATGCTCATTTTTGAGCCAAATCACATGGGATTTGTTCTGTTGTGATCCCTTCTTCATGGGGTTTCATTTTTCATTCACAAAGGTAGGTTTAATAGTGAGTTTGTGAGGTTGGGTTTTGAAAGCCGTACCTGCAACTCGACCTTTGAAGATCAGTTCTTGGGTTTCATGATCGCGTATTAGGGTTTTTAAAACCCTTTTGGTCTCTATTTGAAGTTTTGGTAAGCCAAAACCAGTTTGGTAGAAGTCAGTTCAGACCTGCTTGAGCAAGGTCTTTTAATGGCGGTTGTTCGTAGGTTTGGTGTTTTTAACCATTTTTAAGCTCTAATTTCATGCTTGGACGAGTCTAAACATATTCTAAATGTCACATATACAAAATCAAAGCTTAAAATAGTTCATATCAACCCCAAATTCTAGAGAGAGAAAAATGATAGTTTCATGTATTCTCACATTTCTCCTTCGGTTTCTCTCCTCTTTTCCCTTACTTTCTGCCTTTGAATATTCCAGAACTCCTTCGGTCTCTCACTCTCCCTCTCTGTATTGTCGAATGGTGGTGTGTATACAATGTGTATGTATATAGGTGTACCCATGCTCATTTTCTGATTTCCCACCAACTAGCTTACCTTGTTGCTTGCTGTAGTATCCCTAAAGGGTGTCCTCCTACTGTTTTGGGGTAGGTGCATTCAATTAGCCGTGTGTGTGTGGTGTTTTGTATATATATACATTATGTACATCATATATTAGCACCACCCACTCACACTTCTCTCAGCTGCTCACTGAATCACCCCACACCTCCCACTGTTTGCCTTTCATTTCTCCCCCACTTCCCACCATACCTCTATGTCTCCATGTATATATATATATATATATATATATATTATACACACAGCCGTCCCATATATATATATTATATTTATATTTATTTTATTTTATTTTTCCTATATCCAAGTATTACATGTATATATATATCTATATAATTATACATATATAAATACTTACACATGCTTGGTCACATAATACACTTTTATATGTGTATTTTCTATTTATTTTAATTAAAAATCAATTTCATAAACTTAATTAATTAATTATTTTAAATTAATTAATTATTTTCCTTAAGTGTAGATATCTTTACACTAATTTCTCATATCCTCGTAATACATGCCATATGACCTGATATTTTTGGGTCGGGGTATTACAGGTGACCTTTCTCCACGGGATTGTGGGAGAGAATTGGATCTACGTAGTCCCGAACATACTGTAATTGCTATTTAGTAGTCTTTTCCTTGAGTGCAATGGCATGGCATTCCCGAGAAGTCGGTTGGCACCCTCTGACAGAATAAACATTCTGATTGTGGACATACTTCAAACATTGATGGAAGGTCGAGGTGACAGCTCCTATCTGGTGTAGCCACGGTCTCCCAATTATGACATTGTAGGGAGATTTCATATTCAACACTATTTATTCTGAGATGGTGGTCCTTCTGTCCTTCACCTTCCCCTACAGTAGTAGGCAGGTCGATCCTTCCCAATGGGGTGCTGAGATTACCATCAAATCTTGCCATTACGGCGGTGGTAGGTTTGACGGTGTTGTGATCAATCTTCATCTATTTAAGTGACTCATAGAACAGTATAGTAACGGAAATGCCGGTGTCAACCAGGACTCTTCTGATCTCAAAATTGGCAATCTTAAGAGTGATGACGAGGGCATCACTGTGAGGGCAGTGTACCCCAGCCAGATCCCGTTCTGTGAACTGAATCTCTGGTTCTGGTTTGAGCCTTTTCTCAACGTTGGTGATTTGCAATACATCTAGGGCAGCCCTGGCCTCCCGAGCATACCTCTTCTTTGCTCTGTTTGACATTCCTATAATAGGGATATCTGCATGAAGGACATAAATGACATGGTTGTTCTACCTTTGAGGCTGATTTCGTCCTTCCCTCTGCTTTTGTCTCTACTCAAGCCTGTGGTCTGTCCTTTGTTGAGGCTTGTCTTCGTGGGGGTTCTGCCTCCCGTCCTGCTTAATGAACTCTCGAAAACGTCCTTTCTTTATGAGCTGCTTAACCTCATATCTAAGGGACCTGCATGAATTAGTCGTATGCCCGTGATCTTTGTGAAAGTTGTAATATTTACCTTGGTCCCGAAGGCTGGGATCTCCTTTAATCATTTCTGGCCATCTTAGGTTTTCCCGATCTCGAATCTAGTCGAAGTACCTGAGCCAGTGTAGTGTTCAAAAGGGTAAAATTAGTAAATTCCCCTGGTCCGGAATTATAAACAGCCCTGGGTGCCGTTCTCTTTTCTGGAATCCTGGCCCTCTTCTTGCTAGGGTCCCTTTTATGGTCGTCCTTCTTATGATCATCCCTTTTCGGATTGTCCCTCTGGGTCTGCTCTTTGCCTTTTTGGGACGCGTGGTTAGCTTCTTCCAAGTTGATATATTTCCTAACCCGGTCCATTAATGCCGCCATGTCGGTGGGAGGGCTCTTTGTCAAGGAATCCCTAAAGCCTCCGTAAGCAAGACCAGAAGTTAGGGTAGCTACGAGAAAACCTAGGCTACAGTCGGTTATCTCTGTGAGTTCAGCATTAAAGTGTGCAATGTAAGATATGAGGGACTCTTCCTTAGTCTGTTTGACATTCAGTAAGAACTCTGGTCCCCTTCTAAGCCTTCTGCTCGTCATGAACCTGTCCATGAATTGCCTACCAAGCTCGTAGAAACCGTTGACCGAGTTCGGTGGGAGGTGGTGGAACCATTTTAAGGCGGTACCTTTTAGGCTGGTAATGAAAGTTCGGCACATAAAGGCATCAGAGGCCCCGTGAAGGGCCATTGTATGTTAGTAATGTGACAGATGATCTCCTGGGTCTCCAATCCCATCATATAGGGTGAATTTTGGCACAATGAACTTCCTTGGTCTTTCTTCTGACATGATGGCAGAAGTGAATGGGGTGGCGAGTCTTCCGAGCAGCCTGGCCAACTCATCATGCTCTAGAGGGTTCTGAGCACCTCTCATAGCCACTGTTTGATCCATAGATTCTGTAACTTCTTCAACCCTCCGTGGGTTTCTAGGCCGGACTTCTTGTGAACCTCGCCTTATAGCTTCGGCTTCAGAGTGGCCGAGCTGAGTATGTCCCACAGATTGAGAAGGGTTCTGAAGGTCCCGAGTTGAAGGGATTGGTGCCGCTTGGGGCTGAGGCTCCCGTGGTGCCGGATGTGCTCTCGAAGCTCTTGGAGTTGGGGCTTTAGTAGTACTTCGGTAATGGATGTTAGGGACAAAGGCTGGCGTTCCCCAGCCCCCGGCCTACTGATGGCTGTGGGTCTCTGTCAATGTGAGCAGCACCTTGGGGTTGCCCAGGCCAGTTGTTTGGAGCCTCCTTATGGAGCTCTTCATTCTCAGTGATAATAGGGGGTTATGTTCCCTCAGCAACATTGATCGGCGGATTTGGAGGATTCGTCCCTTGATTTCGTGTAAACATTGCCAAAGTTCTAGATATGGCTAGTAGCTGTTCTTGCACTAGTTCGTTGTGTTGTTTGATTGACTTAATCTCCTGTCGCATGGGATCAACCGTCGGTCCTCTTGCTCGTGCGGCAGGCGGCCGACGTTGAGAGTTTTGAGAATTTTGAGCGTTCTGCCTTGGTCGAAGATTGGGGGCCATGGTTCTCCGGTAAGAGGGAGAATAAGTTTGTGAATAGAGCACTTGGAGATTTGTTGTTCCCACAGACGGCGCCAAACTGATGCTACACTTTTTGGCTCATAAGAAATCTGGGCTCCGCGACCTGAAGAACACTCAAAAAAGGAATCAGAGGACCACCGGATTGGCTCCGGTGGTAGCCGCTCCGATGCTTAAGTCAATAAACTAAATTGAAAAGACTGTAATGAAAGCCAAAGAATGAGCATGAAAATAACGCGTACCTTTAGGGTTTAATTTATAGATTGTGGCTCTCCTAAGTTGATTAGGATATGGAACCATGAAAGTAGGGATTTGATCATCAGAAATTGCAGTTACCTTGTTGGACATTGTATCAAAATAGAGATAACCATGTGTGGTAGTTTCCTTGTAGAAGACTGTTTCCTTATTCTTTGCTTTGGCAGTTGTTAAGGAAATAACGAGGTCTGAACCATGCGGAATACTCTGAGTGAATATTGTTCAGAGCATGAGCTTTGGAGGATAAGTGCATAAAAGTGCTCTGAAGGCTTCGCCTGCTCTGGATGACCGAGTTTTATCAGATCCGTAAGCACACGTGTCTCAAGATAATTGGTGTGTCGGTTTGTGATATATCCAGAGAAATAATTAGTAAGAATTATTGTGCATTTTGTTTTCTTATAAGAAACTTCTGACCTGTTAAATTATTATTATTATTACAAAATTTGGACCATTGACCTTGTCTACCTTCTCCGATTGAATGAAAATCAATATTTTGAACCACCCATGCACCGAAAACAGTATTAATAAAAAATTGTTGTTAGAAGGTCAATAAAATATCAAACCTTTCACACTGAAATTAGTTGGAGACAAATCTAAAGCTAAAATTGGTGGGAGACAAAGCAAATGGTTAACTTAGTTTTCATATAGTTGATAAATATTGTGAAACAATTAGAAATTTGAGGAGGAGACAAATTGAATCGATCACACTTGACCTCCTTTGTCAATTAATTTGCTTTAATTTATTTCGTTTCAAAGTTAGTTTAGATTTTAGGAGAAAATGTGGAAGAATGACTTCAATGGTTGTGAATTCAAATACTCAATGGTGGAACTTTATTAATTTTTTTTAAAGAAAACAATGACTTCATTGACGTCGCTTTTTATTTATTAATTTATTTGAGAAAAAAATTAGTAAGAATTGTTTTCTTATAAGAAACTTCTCACCTGATAAATTATTATTATTATTACAAAATTTGGATCATTGACCTTGTCTACCTTTTCCGAGTAAATGGAAATTAATATTTTGAACAAGTCATGCACCAAAAACAAGTTCAAAAAAAAAAAAAAAAAAAAACTGTTGTTAGAAGGTCACTAAAATATCATACCTTTCACACTGAAATTAGTTGGAGACAAATCTAAAGCTAAAATTGGTTGAAGGCAAAGCAAATGATTAACTTAGTGTTGGTATAGTTGATAAATGTGAAATCAGGAACCGGTGATGACTTCAGTATTTGAAGAGGAGACATACTGAATCGATCCCACCTGGCCTCCTTTGTCAATCAATTTTCTTTAATTTATTTCTTAATATTTCTTTCCTTTGAAAGTTGGTTTAGATTTTATGAGAAAAATGTTAAAGAGTGACTTCAATGGTTGAACTTGAGTCTAGTTTTTGCAGCCAAAGATAATAGAATTCAATTAAAGAATTCAATCATTTAGATATACAGTATAGCGTGTTGAAGGTGTATTACAATGATGCTTTTGGACTCTACTATATTTCAAATCCGGATAAACATAATTAATTCAACCAAATTATTTAAGTTTTGGTTGTTTAGATAGCTTAATTATTAAATAATTAGCAGATTGGGGTTTTATTTATTGTGCAAGTTGAGCGGTTGTTGGAAGATTATGTGGTACTATTTAAATATCTGTCATTTTAGTATCGATTCAAAAATGCAGTAATCTGCGGTTCCCTTTTACCTCAAGTTGAGCCAAATTCAATAATGCAATTAACAGTCTCTTTCTTAATTAGTTTTTTTTTTTAATTACTTTTTCTATTTAGGATATAAAAGAATAAAAAATCAACCTTCTGGAACATTCATAAAGAATTAGATGCAGCTGACGCAAACAAGACAAAAGCATCGACCATTGATATTCGAAGTCAAAGAAAACCTTAAATTTAGTAAAGAAAAACTTAAAGTTGCTGGGCATTAGTTGAAAACAAATTAATTATGAAAAGGACACACAAATTTAGTTCCTTCTTCTCCTTCTTCCATAGCTTGAGAGAGCCTGGATAATTATATCCTTATTTTAAAAAGTCTCTGATAATTAATGATGGTAAGAAACACAAAAATTAATTAAATGTTAAAATTTACAATTCTAATTAGTTAAAAAATATTTTTAGCTTCCTAAAATAGTTCAATTATTTTTTTTCGAACAATATTCTAACATGATAGATGTGGGAAAAATTTCTCCACAAATGAGGCTCCTCTTGCAAGAAATGAAAAAGACAATCGGAATGGGTCAGGGGGCACCTATGTGGTGCCGGCCAAGAGTTCTCCGAAGGTCAAGTTAGCACGATGCTAGGTTGAATACTTGAAAGATAGCATGAAGACTACTAATACCAAAGTTGGCGTGTACCTTTTAACTAAAGGTCTTAGTGTTTGAATACTTGGTGTTGGTGCGGGGATAACACCCTTGATCTCAGCTGATTCTTTTATAGTGGGAGGATATCATGCCACAATTGGTGTCGTGCATGGGAGTAATGCTCCTTGATTTCTTGGAGATCGGAATCCCGCTCAGTTGGACTTATTCAAACATAGTGGACTTAGTTAACCCTGTTTAGCCAGTTGCCAATTCGGAGTACGGCGGGTCAGAGGATTGGCTCCACCATGATAAGAGGGATAGCCTAGGAGGACAAAGATGTTTTTTCGTCGGAGTAATGCAGCATTTATTACTTAGGATAGCCTAGCAGCATTTATCTCTAAGTACAAAGATGTTTTTTCGATGAAAGTGATCGTCAACTTGGGTGGTGAGGTGTCATTTGATAGGTACAGACTCGTGAAGATCTGAAGTGGCCAAATCTACTAAAAAGCAATCCCGATACCAAGGACCAGAGCAAATATTATGATTTTCACAAAGATCACAGGCACACTACCGACGAATGCAGAGCCCTCAAATAAGAGATTGAGCAGCTCATCAGGCGAAGGCGTTTGTAGGAGTTCGTCAGGCAAGATGGGAGGCAGAACCCCCTTAATGACAGGCCGCAATAGAAGAGGCAAGAATAGAGGCCTGAACAGAGGGATGTTCGGAATGAGCCACCAAAATAGAACAACCAAGTCATCTTTGTCCTCCACCTTGATAACTCAATGATAGGGATGTCCAACCACGTAAGAAAGCGGTACGTTTGAGAGGCCAAGACAATGCCTAACATCTTCCAGATCTCTACTATCGATAAGAGGCTAAAGCCGGTGCCCCAAATCCAGTTTTCAGAGCTGGATCTTACGGGGGCGCATTGTCCTCACGGTGACGCCTTCGTTATCTCGCTCAAAATTGCCAATTTTGAGATTAGAAGGGTCTTAGTAGACACGAGGAGTTCTACCAATGTGCTATTCTATGAGCCTCTCATGCATATAAAGCTTAACCCCAGTGACATCAAGACCACTACTGCAATAATGGCAGGATTCGATGGAAACCTCAACACCCTACTGGGCAAGATTGATCTACCGACTACCGTGGGGGAAGGGGACGGGCAGAAGACCTTGATCTCTGAATACATGGTTCTGGACTCCAAGTCCCCTTACAACGTTATCATCGGAAGACCTTGGCTCCACTAGATGGGAGTGGTCACCTCGATCCTCCATCAGTGCCTAAAGTATGTGCACAACAATATGGTCTACTCTATCAAGGGCTGTTAGCCAACAGCCTAAGAATGCCACTTTCTCTCGTTGAAGGAAAAGGCCCCCAAATTGCAATCACAGCATCCTCGTGAAGGAGGGAGTCCTGCCTTTTCCCATTTTTATGAGACGGAGGAGTGCCCCTGTAACACCCCAATTGCTTGACTGGCATGTTTTGTGTATTGAAAACTGTTTTGGAAATGAAATGTCGGGTTTAGCTAATTTAATGTCTATTTTTAATAGTGATAAAACTCAAATTAGTTAATTATGGGAAACTCGAGAAAATAAAAACTGACATTGGACCTTGGTTAATGAAAGATATTCTGAGCAGGAAGTGACAGAAAGAAACCGCACTGAAAAATGAGTTACGGATTGGAAGTTAAGGCCAAAACAGCGAAACTGGAATTCTGCGACAACCAAACAGGGCCTTAACCAGAAAAATAGGAGAAAATGGTCACTTGGGAGGCCAAGGGGAATTGAACCCTTGACCTACCAAGGTAGGTAAAATCTGTCCCAAAAAGTTACCAACTAGGCTGTTGGTTACTTTGTGCATATATACAACAATATATGTATATAACCTATAATCTTGCCCAAGCCACCACCCAAATTGGCCAATGGCCTTACATGCAAGACTCCCATTATTAGCTTACCTCATCTCCTCTCACATCAGTTTTTCAATCAACCGAGACTCCATTGATATGCATATCTGGATACATATATGAGAGACATCATAATGGTCAAGATACACCCCCATCCACCAACCAAATTGCATGCAAAACCTAAACCATGGTTTTGAAGACAAACCACCTAGCAAGCTGTGTGCTGCCATGTCTCTATATATATATTAGGTTGGTGAATGCATGAGAGGTTTGGAGTGGGAAAAATTCTTAGAGGGAGTGAAAAGCCTTGATACAAGTGAGTATAAGCACTGTGTGTACGGGAAGAAGGAACTGGACATACCTGCAGCAACCGAGGAAGCTCTGAGTTGGGTCGTGACAGAGAGAAAGAGACACTGTTGAAGGTAAATACCAATTTCCTTCATTTCTTATGTTTGAATTTTAGAACTGTTTGATGGGTTACTAAGGATATAGATCACATGCATGCCTCATTATCGACTCTAGGAACTGTTTTGAGCATACTGTGTGTGATAGAGGTATTGAAATGGTCAAGAACCATGAAAACCGAGGGTGACCTCCATTAATGAAGCTTGGAAACACCAAGTCTGATTCGACCATAACCATTTGAGATTTTGCATGTCGAGACCTGAAATAGACCCTAATAGTATCTCATATATATACCTACGCGACTCCAGAACTCACTGTAGCCCCACGAATTTGAAAATGAAGCTACGGGTTTGAAACCCAAATCTTCTAAAACCGAGACCAAACTGAAAAATGAAGATAGGGTCTTGATCCTCATGATTTGTAGATCACATAGCTTCAAAAATCACATGAAATGGTGAAGAATCGAGGATGCTAGGTCGTGTTACAGGTCACGGCTATCGTTTTGAAAACAGAATGGTTTAGAGTGATTCGAAGCTTTAAATGGATGCTAAATGATAGATATGATATGTAGAAACCTGCTAGGATCGAAAACAGAGAGAGACCGTGTGTTAAAACTCACGAAATAGAAATTAAAAATCTGCAGAAATTAGGGCAACACCGAGTCAGTTAGTGGGGAAGACGGAGTTAACTCGGCCGAGTCGACCGAGTCGACCGAGTCGAGATGAGTTGGGCCGAGCCAACTCGGATACGTGTCAAACAACGGGACTGCCACCACATTAATGAAACTGCGTCGTTTTGGAATTCTGGTTTTTAAATTATTTTAGGGCTGACGTCATGATGACGTCAGCAGTGTGACCAACCGGTCAGAACCGGACTGAACCGGACCGGTTCAGTTGCAAAGAGACTGAACCCTTTGGTTCAATTTTGAACTTTTAAATATTTACGAACTGACCCCCACTGTTTAACAGAATTACACTAAGGCCCAGATTTTGAAAATCTTTTGCAATTATACCCCTGAAAAATTAAATAAAATAATAAAATAATTATTTAATTATTTTATTAAAAGGGAATAATTACCATATTGCCCCTGGACCTTAAACAAGTCAAACCAAGTCCGAATTTAATGATTGAATAGTGTAATCTTACTATTTCGGGCATTCCGGACTCAATGGTGGAGTCCGATTTGTGAAACTAAGTCCCAAAAAATACAGACATGTAAAGGGTAAATGACCGTACTGCCCCTAATGACACATAGGGCCAGATTACACTGAAGGATAGTCCATTTTAACTATGTTGGACCTCCTGAGTCCAATGGTGAGGTCCGTGACTACAAATAAAGTACCGAAAAATACAACATATGAAATTACCAAAATACCCCTGACACTGTACAAGGCCCAAATGAAGTCCGATTAAAACGGAATTAATACCAATGATAGACCTGACACTTGTGAGACTGTATACATGATTAGATGACGAATCCGAGACAGAAATTTTGTGAGGGCAAAAAATGACCGAAATACCCCTGATATAACCGAACCCAGATTTAAAAGCCGAGAGAGTCTAAATTGACTTTCTTCGACCTTCCGAACTCAATGGTTAGGTCCATATTATGAAAATCAGAACCGATAAATGTGTGAAAAGCATGAAGCTACCAGAAGAGTAATGAGATCTGTTCTAACATGTTAAACTGTGTTCTAGGTAAAAATATCACTTAAACTACCATGGACAATCAGGGCAAGAAATTCACCATCATGACTAAGGCACAGAGGTTAGCCGATGAGAAACAGCAAAAGTTTATGCAAGACTTACTGTGGCAACAAAAAGTTATTGAGCGCCATATTAGAATAGCTAAGTCCACTGAAATCGTCTCCGTCCGGCCCTTCATATATAAGACACCTACGAAGGCAATGATTGCCGAGGCCCAGATGAAAAAATAGGAAGATACTGAAACCCTAATCCAAATGCTTAAGAGGTGAGACCTATGAACTAGCCACTATAAGTTAGTTCCATGAAACCCATCATAGGGTAGACTTACTCAGTCTAAGGTCATGAGTTGATAAATCTTTATAAATTGTTTTAGGCTTAAGGAGAAAAAGAGGAAGGCTCCGTTCATAGCGTCAAACTCAAATATTGAAGGTGAGTAACTTCTGACGCTGTTTAGTTACTGCTCCTTGATTTGCTAAATTGTTTCGAATACCATATGTTTTAAATGCATGCTTTTATCACCGATGACATGGTTTTTAGTTTCTCAAATGATTAACTATACTCCTGATTGATATGCTAGCATTCTGAACCGTTTATCTGTTTTGATCTATTGAACTTGACTTGGATTTATTGAACTATTAATTCCAAACTGATTTAATTACCATGTGATTTAAGCAAAGATTGAATTCGAAACTCTCGCCTGGATATCTGTGTTACTCACTGGGCTTTTTAAAGCTCATTCCATTATTTTAATAATTTCAGGGGAACTCTCAGATGGACAGGTTTAGCAGGACCAGAACTTAGGGGAAAATGTTGGAGACCCCCAGATAAAATGATAATCCATTTTTGTGAATCTATACCATTTTTGTACTTTTTGTGTAACTGAACAGACTATGACCTTTTGTGGTGAAACTGTTTGTAATCTTGATAAGATAGGACTGACTATGATATATCCTGAATGCTCTGCCAAGTAAATATGTATGCATTCTCTTGTGAAAATTCCGCTGCTTAAATTATATATGTTGAATGCATTATGCTTGGGATTTATATCTGAATGGCCTGTGGTTAGGATTACCGTCGGGGTTTTGTTTTAAAAAAAAAAAAAAAAAAAACTGATAAAACCCGATGGGTGCCTAACTGGCCTTTGTCACGTGCCCCAAATCCGCACAGGGTGGGTCTGGGGGATGTGACAGCCCCTCTGAAATTGATGAGCCATTAAGCCCTCAAGGAAGGGACAGCAGGGCCAAGCCAATCGAAGTTCCTGTCAAAGTACCCATAAGTTCTGAAGGGGGAGGATGGTATTTGCAAATTGGTTCAGACTTATCCTCTTTCGAGCAAAAGGAGATAGTGGAGTTTTTTAAGAACAACCTCTCGGTATTTTCTTAGAAAACCAAGGATATGGAAGGGATAGACTTTAGCCTTATCTCCCATGAACTAATGACCGATCCTGATCACCTTCTTGTGAGACAAAAAATGAGGACGTTTTCTCCAAAGCACCATGAGATCATCAACGAAGAAGTCTAGAGGTTGTTGGACGCTAAAGTGATAAGGGAAGAGTTCTACTAAGAATGGCTCACTAATATCGTCCTTGTGAAGAAGAAAAATAACAAGTGGAGGGTTTGCGTAGACTATAGAGACCTTAACAAAGCCTACCCCAAGGATAGTTTTCCCCTTCTAAGGATTGACCAGTTAGTTGATGCGACAGCTGGGCACGAACTCATGAGCTTCATGGACGCTTACTATGGATATAACCAGATCCAGATGTACCCCCTATACTGGGAAAAGACAGCCTTCATATCCGAACAAGGTCTTTATTACTAAAAAGTGATGCCATTCGGTCTGAAGAATGCCAAAGCTACGTATTAACATCTAGTAAACAAAACGTTCGGCCCTCTGATCGGTGACACAATAGAAGTCTATATAGACGACATGCTGGTCAAAAGCCTACAGAAGAACAGCCACATCCAACATCTAAGCCGGATATTTAACATCCTGAGGCAGCATAGGATGAAATTAAACCCCTTAAAATGCACCTTCGGGGTAACTAAGGGGAAGTTCTTGGGTTTTTTAGTTTCTTAGAAGGGCATCGAGGCAGACCCTACGTAAATAAAAGCTTTAATTGAACTAGAGTCACCAAAAACCAAGAAAGACATTCAAGGCTGGAATGGAAGGATTGCGACTCTGAACCGATTCATTTCCAAGTCTACTGATCGATGCCTTCCATTTTTCAAAGCCCTAAGGGGGAGTAAGGCCCTAGAATCGACCCCAGAGTGCGAAAAAGCCTTTCAAGAATTGAAGCAGTATCTAGCATCCCCTGACTCCTCTCAAAGCCAGTCCAAGGAGAAAAATTGCTCATCTATCTTGCGATTTCAGAAAAGAAGTCAGCTCTGCACTGGTCAGACAGGAGAAAAGAGTTCAAAATCCTATTATTTATGTAAGTAAGACATTCCTGGACGCTGAGACAAGGTACTCCAAGATCGAGAAATTGGCCTTTACTCTAACAATCTCTACTCGAAAGCTCAGGCCCTACTTTCAGGCACATCCTATTGAGATCCCTATTGCTTATCCTCTAAAGTTAGTACTACGTAAACCTAAAATCTCGGGATACTTGGTTAAGTGGTCTGTGGAGTTAGGAGAATTTGATATATCCTACGTACCACGGACCTCCATCAAAGGGCAAGCACTTGCGAATTTTTTTCCTGAATTCACTCCAGCACTACACGCTAAAGCACAAACCGATGTGAACACCTCGATATAGTAGCTTTATACCAATGGGTTGTCCACCAACAGAGGTTCTGGCGTCAGTATAGTGCTTCAATCCCCCGACGGGTACATAATTGAGAAGCTAATCAACTTGGGATTCAGAGGCTCCAATAACGAAGATGAGTACGAAGCCCTCATCCTTGGGATGAAACTGGCTTTAGAATGCGAAGCTCAAAATCTCGAAGCATTCTCCGATTCCCAACTCGTGGTAAGCCAAGTTTCAGGAGAATTTTTCACTAAGGATGATAGAATGATCCGATATTCAGAACTGGTAGGATCATTGAAGCACTCTTTCCATAAGTTCACCATTCAGAAGATCGAAAGAGGTTAAAACTCCAGGGCCGACGCCCTAGCAATCATGGCCTCCCATCTCAAATAAAAAGGGGATTCAACTCTGAGAATCTCTCATCAATTGAAGCTAAGCATTGAAGAGGTACAGTCCTCCCAAGTTTTAAAACAAACCCAGAACTAGATAACTCCCATCATCCAGTATAGAAAAGAAGGATTGCTCCTAGAGGATAAGAACCAGGACTTAAGGATTTGAATTAGGGCAATTCGGTACCTAATCTTAAGTGGAAAATTCTATCGAAGATCCTACACGCAACCCCTTTTGCAGTGCCTATCTTCAGAGGAATCTCAATATGTTCTAGTAAAGATACACGAAGAAATCTATGACAACCACAATCATGGCAGAACCATAGCCCACCGAGCTCTGACTCAGGGCTACTATTGGCCCAGCATGCTAAAATAAGGCAAAAAATATGTCCAAAAGTGCGACAAGTTCCAACGATTTGCTTCATATCAGCACCAGCCCCACCAAGAGCTTATCCCTATTGCCATCCCATAGCCCTTTGCTCACTAGGGGATGGACATTGTAGGGCCATTACTAAAAGCCTCTCCAAACAAAAGGTATCTATTGGTCGCCATTGATTACTTCTCCTAGTGGGCAGAAGTCGAGCCCCTAACTTGCATCACACAAGTGGAGGTCAAGAACTTCACATGGAGGAACATAGTCTGCAGGTTCGACATACCTCACGTCATCATCTCAGACAATGGTACCCATCAACTTCTAGCTCAGGGATTTCATCCTAAGAAGAGTATTCTCGAACACCAAAGACCCTATCATGGGAAGCTCTCACCCAACTGGGAAGGGCCCTATAGGGTTACTAAGATCATCAGGCCCACAACCTACTGGTTGGAGAATGTAACTAGGAAGCCTGTACCCATGCCCTGGAATATAGAACACTTATGAAGATACTATCAATAAAAAATCTTCTTTTTCATTTTTCAAGTGTTCTCATCTTAATGACCAGACCCCTAAAAACCTTGCAGCCATTGCAAGTGTTACAGGTCTATTCCATATTCAACGGAACCCTAAAAGCTTTGCTGCCATTACAAGTGTTATAGGTCTAGTCATATTAAATGACCCCTAAAAGCCTTGTATTTATTACAAGTGCTATAGGCTTAGTCTATCTCAATGTACAAAACCCTAAAACCCTTGCAGCCATTGCAAGAGTAATAGGTCTGGTCCATCTCAATGCACAGACCTCCAGGTCTGGTCCATCTCAATGTACAGACCCCTAAAAACCTTGCAGCCATTGCAAGAGTTACAAGTCTGGTCCATCTCAATGCACAAATCCCCAGGTCTAGTCCATCTAAATGTACAAACCCCTAGGTCTGGTCCATTTCAATGACCCCTAAAAGCCTTGTATCTATTATAAGCACTGAAGGCTTGGTCGTTTTTTCAAAAAGAACTATCAAAATGACAGAGGCATTGACTGCTGAATTTGCCATAACCTTTCATTCTTTATCGGGCTAAAGCTCGATCTAGCTACGAATTATGAAAACTTTGACCTAGCTTCAAGTCCTGAAGATCTCTATCAAAGAAGTCAGTTACCAATCCACACACTTGATTTAATTACAAGTTGAGGAGTTCTGAGGCTTAAAGCCTGATTCACTTTCAAAGTGCAGAAGATTCTTACTTGATTTAATTACGAGTTGTAAGGATTAGGAACTTAAAGTTTTATTATAGAACAGTGATGGTCTAAAACGAAGATTTGATTAAAGTGCTAGAGTTCATTACAAACGTGAAAGCTTGGTACATTGTATCAACATCCACAGAATCCTACAAGTATGGCTACTCCGGAGATTCTATTGACATGTAACATTCCAAAAAAAAAAAGCAGTACACACAAGTTCTAATGATGTCAATTTCATTGATAATTGGCCCAAACTTGGGAAAGTTACAAAGAAATAAAGCAAAGTACAAAAGATCCTAGTCTACTGCTGGTTCGGCCACCTCTGAAGCATCGAAGATAAGGGAGAAATCATTCCACATCATAGCAAGATTGTTATCTTCTCCCTCTTCTTCGTTCTTCTCATTCAGCACACTACATCCATATCAGTTTAAGTAGGTGCATCAGCAGGGGAAAGGTCGGGAGGTGTTATCTCATTATCATCATCCTGCACCTCGGTCTTAACAAGAGGGAGTTCAACGTCGTCAATCCCAGTCAGATCGAGGTCGGCATTGTAACACCCCGACCCAAATAAATCGGACTAATTTCAAAAATGCCCAAAAAGAGTCAAATAATAATACCAAGGTAGATCGGGCCAATAAATGTAATACCAAAATAAACCCGAGCTGTTAGGGTTTTATGTTATGATATCGAATGAAATGGACGGTTTGAAATCTCAATAGTTCGAATGTACCGATGATGCCCGGGCGATGCTCGACAAGCCCTAAACAAATATCAAAATGAAATAAAATAAAATAAAAATCATGATATATATATATATGTATATATGTAGGTGTATATATATATATCAGTAATCATATAAACATGAGATGCATGTTATATATATGGTAGGATGTATCTATATATATATATTGTGATAATTATATAAGTAACCTCCACAGTAAGGGAGGGGAATGGGGGTTATGAATTTTGCATTAAATAGAAAAGGAAAAGTTAGAGAAAGAGAAAAGGAAAGAAGAGAGAGAGATAGAGAGAGAGAGAGAGAGAGAAGGAAACTGAAGGGTGGGCTTGTGATAAAAATAGAAGCATGCTTTGCATGCGCGAGGAGGAAAAACAGAAGGAAAAAGAGGAAAACTAAAGGAGAAAGAAGAGGAAGAAAATGAGAGGAGAAGAAAAACAGTCACAAAAGGTGAGCGTCCAAAATTCTCTGTAAATTTATTTTTGGGTTTTTCATAAAGATGTATGAAGCTTAGAACAAATTGTATAATTGAGTTGTACGAGAAAAATGGAACACGTTGGAAGAAACCACGAGTAAAACAGTGAAGAAATGAGGGAGAAATAAGGAATTATTAGAAAATTGATGATTTATAAAAATTAAATTTTGAATGTGTTTATAGGTTTAAATTGCTATCTAGAGGCTCTAAATTATGTTTTAGGGTGTTTAGAACTGAAAACATCTTTTAAAATGATGAAAAAAAGAAGAAAAAAGTTAGAAAAAATTCTGGAATTTTGTAGTCCGGTCATCGGCGCCAGAGAAGGTGACCGGAACTGTACAATAACGGTCGCCGAAAAAACAAGGAAAAATGGAGGGGGCTATCGGATCAGGCGGAACAGGTCGAGTCGGGTCAGTATCCACCCAGGCGCAATAAGGGTTGATTAAAATTGTGTCATTTGGGGCTTGAGATTAGTTTTAAAGAGAAACTGTTTAGATGACAAAATGGAGGAATTCACGGCTGGAAGAATTGAACCCCAGACTGCGTGGAATGTAAAGCTTTATTGCATGAGAGTTTACCACCGTGCCACTAAGGCACGTGTGGTCACCTTCTTGCAAAAATAATATATATTATACATGTAATGAATTAATTTAATTAATTAAGTTATCTAATTATTAAATCCCGAAGTCAAAAAATGGACAAACGAATAGTGTTTCTTATTATCTCGGATATTCTAAAGTCAATGGTGAGATCCGTTTCACGAGACAGAGTCCCAAAAAATAAAATATCTATAAAAGTGCCAAATGACCAAAATGCCCCTGAGTTGAAATTGAGTTAAACGGACTTCGATTAAAATAAATGAATAGTGAATCTTTATTATTTCAAGCATTCTAGACTCAACGGTGAAGTCTAATTTGTGAAAATAGGTCCCAAAAATAGAGACATGTAAAATGACCACTTTATCTTTTTTGGTATAGAAGTCCAAATTGAAAACCGTGAAAGCCTAAACTGACTTTCTTAGATATTTCGGACTCAATGGTAGAGTCTAAATTAGTAAAAGAGATACTTAGAGTAACGAGGTGTTCAAATTGATAAATGACATTAGAACTGAGACATGTTTATTGATGTATAGGCAAGTTAAAGGGAAAAGGAAATGTTATAGAATACTGAGGTAGATCACACGGATAAAAGGTAAGTAAACCCCTATCTCATACATGCGGTCTTCCAAGCCACGTTCATTCTATTATTGCCAATTTTGTACTCTTGTACTATCTAACTATTATTGTTCCATAATTGATATTGTTTTATCTTGTGGCTGTTATTAACTGCGATATCATGATTGTTGTGTTGTACTATACTTTAAAAGGCCTACTGTTATATGTCTATTACATAGTATTCTATTTTTATGCACTTCTTATGGAATCACAAAGAATCATGACTTAATATGAATACTGGATTTGTGCTCAGTCACCATATTCATCTGGTGCTATCTGATTGACAAGACCTATGGGTCGATTGATAGGAGCTCCGGGTCAATTGACAGGACCTATGGGTCGAGTCCGTGAACGGACATATGGCAATGATGGCATTTTTACGCATTAAGTTATGATGGCATTTTATATGCATTGAGGTTAAGGGGGGTATGTCGGGCCCCAAAAGGCCGAGGGTCTACCAAACCTTGAACAGAGTAAATACATCACTTATGATTAACTGATATGTTACGTTTATTAGATTCATCGGATGTTGCCATTCCTTATGAATAATTCTATGTTAACAGTTCACTCATTGATTATACTTGATTGTGACTGGTTTATTGTGGTAGTATTTTTATGTTGACTGATGTTTATTGAGCTTTCCATGTTCATGCTATACCCTTACTCATGCTTGATTATTGTGACTTACTGTTCATTGGCCATTGTGGCATTTTATTGATAACTACAACTTAATTCATGATTGGCTATCATGTCCATCCTATGAGTTCATATTTTTCTATTTAACCCTAACCCCGTGTCGGAGATGGGCTTTTACTTACTAAGCTTTGTTAGCTCACCCTACTCACTTATTTTTCAGGTGAGAATCCTGCAGGACCACAGTAGGAGTCCAGGAACATAGGGAGATAATTGAGGAGTATGATAGAATGATATAATCTCTCCCATGTACTCACCACCTAAGAGTAGCATTATGTTAAGTTATGTCGGTTTACATTTTTCAGTTGTCAAACAATATTATATTAAGACTTTCGTTAATTTACTGTTAAGTTTACATTATATATTGTTATCATGGATACAAAGAATGGAAAAAGTAAGGACGGCCATTGGGTTGGCCCTGCAACACGAGATTCGTATAGGGTGGGTTTCGGGTCATGACAGGGGTACTTGTGAGGAGCTTGGCTTTGAAAGTACTGTACCCATGCTCAATCAGCTCTCCACCTATCTCCTCGACTTCAGCCTTTATGTCTGCCTTAGGCTGGGCTCTGGCAAAATCGACAGTGTCTTGAATTTTCTTGAGAGAGCCAAACTGGAAGTCTTCAAAACTCTTTTAGAGGTCTTCCAACTTCAGAGTGAGGGAGTCCCATTCAGACTCCAGGATGGAGTATGAGTTCGCAGCCACCTTCAACTTCTCCTCAACTACAAAGGTAGTGGATTGGGTTGTCCCCAACAGCAGCTTGGCGTCATCCAGTTCAGATTGGAGGTTATTAATCAACTTCGAATCCGCCGAGGACTCCACAATGGCGGCAATGCCGTGCATAGTCTGAAAAATAAGAAAACAAAGATGTCAGAATAGGCAAAACTTCATAACACAAAAAAAGAGAAAGAAGAATTTAAAGGAATAAGTTCAGTAGTTACCCTTAATTGGAAGGTCAGCAGGTCTTTGGCGATTTTCTCTGCCTTCAAACCTCTATATTTGCTTGGGCCTGAAGCCCAAGACTCATCAAAAGCCTTCTTCACGGCTAAATAACTGGAGTTATTAGGCATAGTAGCAGCAGCAGCAACCTTCCTCTTCCCTATTTTCTTGGTTGGGACTGTAGGGGCAAGAAAAAGGGCAAGCTCGAGAGCAAGAGGCTCCCCCATATCTTCAGACTGTGTTCGGTCTGGAGAACTAGAGAAAAACCTCATCCTCTTCACTTGGAGAGGTGGGTCGGCAAGGGAAGAAGCCTCCCCTACCGTCTTCTTCTTTTTCCATGGTACCTAGTTGAACATCAGGGACTTCTTCACATTATAGGCCCTACTTTTTGTTAGACCAGCCTCCATCAAGTGCCTAGGGGAGAGAACGACAGTGTGAGCTTGGTTGTTGGTCTGAAAGAGTCTACAGTATTTGTCTTAAAGGTCAACAGTGAAGATTGACCTCTTCTAAGCCCTTTTATCTGCACAGAAGACACAAAGCACAAGAATCAGACAAACAATAAGAGATAAAGTAAAAACAAAAAAAAAGAGCATATCAAGAAGGGGTCTCACCCTTAATCCCGGTACTCTAGGAAAAGGTCGAGGTCTAGCCCTTGAAGTCTTCTAGCTCTCATCCTCCTCCTACGAAGAAGTACCACTTCTTCCAAGTCTTGTTAGAAGTAGGTACCGAGGAGAGGGGTCTGAACCCCTTGTCAAAGGACATATAGAACAAGCCCTCCGACTTCAGAAACTTCAGATCCATATTGCTACAGATTAGGTCGAGATCTAATTCGACGCCATTCAAATGCTTCTTTCAAGTCTTGTTGGAAGTAGGTACCGAGGAGAGGGGTCTGAATCCCTTGTCAAAGGACATATAGAATAAGCCCTTGGACCTCAGAAACTTCAGATCCATATTGCTATGGATTAGGTCGAGATCTACTTCGACGCCATTCAAATGCCCTAAAACTGTAAATCCTAAGAAATGCCTCCAACTATTGATGTTGAGATCGGCATGACAAATGTTAAACCATTTGAAAAATTCCCTAACTAAAGAGGGAAGAGAAAACCTAAGCCCCATCTCGAACCACTCGAGATAAGAGCAAAGGGACCAGGTGCTCTACATGTTACATTTTAGGGGAAGTCGAAAGCAACCCTCAGGTCACCTAGCATGTCCTGAATAATGGCGCCCTCTCCCTCATCCCTTTAGGATGGCTTACTAGAGGTCTCCCCCATTACATTCCTAGGCTCAATAAATACGTCTACGATCCTAAGTTCAGGGCTAGAAGGGTACTTGACTATTTTATTTTCAGCATCCTTGGAGGAACTACGGCCTATAACATGAATTTGGGATGGCACAGTCATCCCAGAAGAGCTTCTTGTGCCATAGCCTATGCCTAACATGGCATTGGCAGCCGACATTACAAAAACAAAGGAAAAAGGAAGAAGAACAACAACACAAAGAAATGGAAAGAACGGTTAAAAAACACAAACTGAACCTGAAGCTTGATCGGAGAAACAAGTTTCTCTTGGCGACGATCTCTTCACTCCTTTTTTACTCTGATATACGATAAAGTATTTATTGAGGCAATGAAAATGATGAAGGAAGGGCGTACGCATCCCCCTTCTTCCCCTTCTATAAAAAGATAAATAATGGAGGCCCATTACTCCGAACCGTCACGGCGGTTGGAGGAATGATAACCTCGAAAGTCCAAATGACAGCTAGCGCAATAAATGCCACATCAACAGTCGACACAGAACGTGACCCTTCAGTAACCCTCAACCTCAGTCACACTATGTGCTAAACTAAAGCTCGTGGGGGGAGTAACTGATATACCACAAAAGACAGACCAATCTCCACAGGACACGTGTACATACATAGCACCTACACGTCCAGAGCAACAAAGGCTCTCCCATCCAGAACAATTCAAGCATACCGAGTTCAGGGCCTCCTTACTCGAAATCCCACATGACTTTTGGTCTCACCTTCAAAACAAGAAATACTAAACACAAGCATAAGGGGGTCCCGAGCTGGTCACCCCCTTGAATGTATTAACGATCTAAGGATAAGGAAACAATGTGCAACAAGGAAACTGCCATTCAAGGATATCTTTCACTTCCTACTCTTACGAAGCACAAAGATCGACATGGTAACTACTATGTTCGGATATCAATCAAATCCCTATTTTTACGACTCCAAATTGTACTCAACTTGGGAGATTTGCAAACTATAAATTAAACCCTAAGGTGCGCTTTTTAATTATGTTTTCTGAGTTACTTTCAATTATAGTCTTTTACTTCAGTTTTTATTAACTTTATCATTAGAGTGGCTACCGCCAAAGCCAACTCGGTGGCCCTCTGATTTTTTGTTTGAGTGTTTGACAGACGACGAAGAATGGAGTCCCACTGATCAGAAAGTGCAGCATCAATATATTTTTTGAATTTTTGTCAATTTGTTTTTACAGATTTCTTAATCTTTTAAAATTTTAAACTTAAAGAAAAAAGTAATTCTATAATTTTTTTTATTTTAATTTTTTCCAAACTATATTTTTGCACTTACTTTATCTTTTACGATTCGAAAGTTACTATGGCAAAATAATTTGAAATTGAATTTTAAATATTCAAGTCTATTTTTTCTACTACTGCCTAAAATATTCATGTTTTTTTCTTAAATAATAAATACATATTATCTAATCACACCCTTTCTATTTTTTTTTTCTTCATCTAATAATTTTTTTTACATAATTTTTACTCTTTTAGGATTTTAAACCTTGACAAATATTTTCAAATATATAATTTTAAATTTGTTAAGCATTATATACACACATTCTAACTAATATATATATATATATATATATTTAAAATTTTTTGTTTTGTCATTAAAATAAAATGAAACATGAGCATGAAAAAAAAAGCGAAATTATGTTTAAGGTTACATATTCTTTTCTTTGTTTATAAGATTTTTTTCAATTTTTTAAATTCTTTTATAGACTTCTTAATCTTTTACATTGCTTGGACAAGTAGGAGGGAAATGAGATGAGAGGATAATATTAGTTATAAGGGAGAAGAGAGGGGAAGAGAGGAGAATGTAATCCCTCTTTCATACTTAGATAACAAATGAAGAAAATGAGAGTGTAATTCTCCCATCTTGCTTGTGAACAACAGAAGAAAGAAATGAAATGAACGAATTATATACTTTTTAACTATTATGCACTGAGATAGAAGTATCTTTTTTATTTTTTTATTTATAATTTTAAAGTTAGAAGTGGTATTATAAAAAAATCATTAAAGACGCTTTTAATTCCTTTTGTCTCCATCCACTTTTGGGAGGAGAACAAATTGAATAAAATAAGGGATAAGCGACCCCTTTCTCTTCCTCCATCCTTCTGCTTTTCCTTCCCAAATTTAAACCAAACACAAAATAACATCTCCCTCCTCACTATTTCTTCTCCTTTCTTTCCAAATCTCTTAATTTAAGTGGAGTGTTAAGATTCTAAACTTTAAGCACTACAGGAAACGGCACTATTAGCGACACCCTCGAGCGTCGGTAATAGTGGCCACATGCATCGCTAAAGCTCTTTTGCGATGCACAACGAGCGCCGCTAAAAATGCCACAAATAGTCGTGTCGCTAATAGTATTGGCGACGCATATACCTCTTAGCATTGCTAAAGGTAACTATTAGCAACGCACGGTGAGCGTCGCTAATAATTGGGCATGGGCGTCGCAAATACTATACACGATCGCAACGTGCGTCGGTAAAAGCCACAATTAACGACACACAGTGTGCGCCACTAAAAGCTACAATTAGTGACGCACACTCTGTGCGTCGCTATGTGTAGCTTTTAGCGACGCCCTTTGTGTGCGTCGCTAATGGTAACCTTTTGCGATGCCCACGCGTGCGTTTCTAATTGTAACCTTTAACGACGATTTCTGTGCGTCGCTATAAAGTTTTTTCTTTACTTTTAGCGACGCATTTGTGTGGGTCGCTAAAAGTGTTTTTTTTTTTTTTTTAAACCATATTTTCTTTGTTTTATTTGCTGTTTTCTTCCTATTGAAACCTGTATCAATCATCCTGATATACAATAAAATCCAAGCATTCTGAAATGAATATATTAAAAAAGAAAAATACATTCATATATATATATATATTATACTAATTATATACATTTGTAAAAGTACAATTTAACAATAAATAGAAAAATAAAAAATTGTCGTAAAAAATGTAACTATAGACGTCCATGAAAAGAAAAAAAAAATAACAAATAAAAATAACAAGTTCAGGTGCAAAACATAAAGACGACGACGCAATAATCTAGATCAATCTAAAATAAAGTTCAAATGGTATTTATTAGAACAATTATTAAATATATATGAACATAGAATGTGAATAGTTTTTTTTTTTTTTGCATGCATAAATAATAAGAACGGCATAAAGTAGCATAAGTTGCAAACCACTGATCCGAACTGATTGCCGTAAATTTTTGATAGTCTATTTTGTCATTTTTGAGGTGTATGATGGGGTTTCGGGATAGTTAGGCCGATATCCGGAATTTTGGTCTGTCAAAACCCTAAAATGGGCTTTTTTAGAGCTGAAACTTGCATAAATTTCGAACCGGTGATCCGAACCGAGTGTCGTAAGTTTTTGAAAGTCCATTTTATCATTTGTGAGATGTATGATGGGGTTTCGATATAGTTAGGCCGATATCCAACATTTTGGTCCGTCAAAACCCCAAAATGGACTTTTTTGGAGCTGAAACTTGCATAAGTTTCAAACCGGTGATCCGAACAGAGTGTCGTCAGTTTGTGAAAGTCTAGTTTATCATTTTTGAGGTGTATGATGGGGTTTCGGTGTAGTTAGGCTGATATCTGGCATTTTGGTCTGTCAAAACCCCAAAATAGGCCTTTTTAGAGCTAAAACTTGCATAAGTTTCAAACCGGGCATCCGAACCGAGTACCATAAGTTTGTGCAAGTCTATTTTATCATTTATGAGGTGTGTGATGGAGTGTCAAGGTCGGTAGGCTGATATCCGGTATTTTGGTCGGTCAAAACCCCAAAATGGGCCTTTTTAGAGGTGAAACTTGCATAAGTTTCAAACTGGGCATCTGAACTGAGTGTCGTAAATTCGTGCAAGTTTATTTTATCATTTTTGAGGCGTGTGATGGATTTTTGGTGTAGTTAGGAGGATATCTGGCATTTTGGTCTGTCAAAACCCCAAAATGGGCCTTTTTGGAGCTGAAACTTGCATAAGTTTCAAATCGGGCATCCGAACTGAGTGCCGTAATTTCATGCAAGTCTATTTTATCATTTATGAGCTGTGTGATGGGGCTTCGGTGTAGTTAGGCCAATATCCGGCATTTTGGTCCGTCAAAACCCCAAAATGGGCTTTTTTGGAGCTGAAAGTTGCATAAGTTTCAAATCGATGATCTGGACTGAGTGCCGTAAGTTTTTTAAAGTCTAGTTTATTATTTTTGAGGTGTATGATGGAGTTTCGGTGCAGTTAGGCTGATATCTGACATTTTGGTCCATCAAAACCCCAAAATGGACTTTTTTGGAACTGAAACTTGTATAAGTTTCAAACCGGTGATCCGACTAGCGTGCCGTAAGTTTGTAAAAGTCAATTTTATCATTTTTGAGGTTTGTGATGGGGTTTCAGTGTAGTTAGGCCGATATTGGGCATTTTGGTCCGTCAAAACCCTAAAATGGGCCTTTTTGGAGCTGAAACTTAGATAAGTTTCAAACTGGGCATCCGAACCGGGTGCCATAGGTTCGTGTAAGTCTATTTTATTATTTTTGAGGGGTGTGATGGGGTTTCGGTGTAGTTAGGCTGATATCTGGCATTTTGGTCAGTCAAAACTCTAAAATAGGCCTTTTTAGAGATGAAACTTGCATAAGTTTCAAACCGGACATCCGAACTGAGTGTCATAAGTTCGTGTAAGTCTATTTTATCATTTGTATGCTGTGTGATGGGGTTTCGAGGTTGGTAGGCCGATATCCAGCTTTTTGGTCTGTTAAAACCCCAAAATGGGCCTTTTTAGAGCTGAAACTTGCATAAGTTTCAAACCGAGCATCCGAACCAAGTGCCGTAAGTTCGTGCAAGTCTATTTATCATTTGTGAGGTGTGTGATAGGGTGTCAAGGTCGGTAGGCCGATATCTGGCATTGTGGTATGTCAAAACCCCAAAATAGGCCTTTTTAGAGCTGAACTTTTATCCCTTCAAAATTAAATAAGTTTGTGCAAGTCTATTTTCATATGTGAAGTGTCATGCGGTTTGTAGGCCGTTAGGCCAAAATCCTTTTTTTTTTTTTACGTAACATTTTCTATAAATAATAAATGTACAAAAGTAAATAATTTTAAAAACTTACCAAGGCTAAATAGAGCCTCCCTACTAACTAAGGATCGTCTGCACAATAGCCTCTAGTTGGGTCGTACGCTCCTTGAGCTTTGTCATCTCTGCATTCTGTCTCTCTGGGTGGCTGCGTGAAACCTAGCTTGCTCTCGACGGTAGAGGATGATGCCGTCGGCTCCATCCCACTCCCTAAGCCACGCACATATCCGCGCCTTTTGCCTAAAATAGTCTCCCGTATCTGGTCATCGGTCGGTGGATGCTTACCCTCAGGGGTCGGTTGAACACGTAGCTCAACTATCTCTTCCTATAAAAACATAAATATATGTTACTACTTTCAAACATTTTAGATTAATATTAAATTAGTAATAGTGCACTACAAAAAAACATAGTTTTTACGACGCCCATTATTAGCGACGCGCGCCAATCGTCGCTAAAAGCTATTTTTTGTGACGCTTAGATGTGTGTCGCTAATAGGAGAAAAAAAATAAAAAAAAAAACCTGATGAACGGCGCGAAAGTATTTGCGACGCACCCCAGACCATTGGCGACGCACACGTATGTCGCTAATACTGGCGACGCTCACGTGGGTGTCGCAAATGGTGTTTTGGACGAAAACGATGGTGTTTTTCCATATAATTAGCGACGCACAAGGACTATTAGCGACGCACATTGTGCGTTGCTAATAAGCCCCTATAAATCACCTCTGTTTCTCGGTGCGTCGCTAATAAGCCCCTATAAATCACCTCTATTTCTCGAATCGCTATGCGCTCTCTCATCAGTTTCGCATTTGATATCTCTCTCTCTCTCTCTCTCTCTCTCTCTCTCTCTCCAACACGATCTGTGATTTTCATATCTCATCTCTCAGACGCTTGATTCGGATCCGTCGATTATCTCCGATCTTTTGCTTTTTCTCCATCGCTCGGTTTCTCTGTCTGGATTGATCTCCGATCTCCGATCTCTCACTACTTCACCGAGTTTGAGACAATCAAGTTTGGGTTTGTTTTAAAGTTGTTTATTTTTCTTCTTATAATATATGATTTTTGGGAATAGCTGGGTCTGCTGATACTTTTATATTTTTTGCTTTGTTTTTAAAATCAAGGTTATATCTTGTTATTTCATTGACAAAACTCAACTAGTGAAACATACCATTTAGTAGCTTTGGATGTGGTGTGTAAACCTATTCGTATGGGGGTTTATGGCTAAAAAAACCTGTGTTAGTTTAATATCTTTTAGAGAATTAATTGAGGGGATTTAAGGTGGAAAAGGGTATTTGGTGAAGAAGAGTCATTGACGGGAAAAATTGGCACAGATTGGGTCTTGAATAGACCTATTGATTTTTGGGTAGTTGGACTAGGGCTTTGCACATGACACAACTAACAGTCTTACTCTCAAGAGTTTTTATCTTCTCTGTTTGGTTTTTGGCTTATGAAATTTTAGTTGCTTCCAATTTTGATGGTATTGGCATGGTATTATAATATGTGTTGTACATCTGTATCTA
The DNA here is from genome assembly GCA_008638375.1 of Nyssa sinensis. Lineage (NCBI taxonomy): Eukaryota > Viridiplantae > Streptophyta > Magnoliopsida > Cornales > Nyssaceae > Nyssa > Nyssa sinensis. The sequence continues at coordinate 16,826,520 of CM018044.1, forward strand.
TATGTTAAGATGTTGTTTTTATGTTTAAGGTGCAGCCAAATGTCATGAAATTTAGGATAAGACTTTTAGTTTTTTTAGGGGGGTTAGAATTTATCTTGGAAAATTTTAGGAGAAATTTTATATTTTTTTCTTCAAATTGGGGTGGAAAACTCACTTATACTTAAAAAGGTTAGTTTAATCATGATAAAGTTCAAATATAAACTAAATAACAATTCTACCATGTAGAGTCTAATTATAATGCATGAAATGCATGAACACATATTCTTTAAACATTAATGTAATTGTGAGGCATCTTGAGTCTTCACATCCTGACAAGTAATAAGCCACTTGACTCAACCTTGACTCAACAAATATATGTATAAAAAATTATAACCTTTTGAAAATAAATCACCAACATAAATTATTTAATTTTTCCTAATTTTCATGATGAGAGAGTGTGTGTGCGCGCTAGCCATTAATCCAAATTATGCAACATTTCATGCTAATTGATGTCATTTTGGCTGTAGTTTCAGCCTTAAAAAACTTCATCATTTTTATGAAAATAATTCTCATTTTAAAAAGCTTAAATTAATTGAAACCAGAAAGTATTATCTCAACTAACTTACTTGGTCATAAGTTATATCATATATTTGGGATTAAACTCCACATTCATCCAAGTTGATGTGTTTTTAACCCAATTGTAAATATATATTCAAATCAATTCTAACTTTTATTAGAGGACGCGTACAAGACAAGGTAACAATTTTTTTTTATCAGTAAAAGAATATTTTTATTAAGTTTTCTCATACGTTTATTAACCAATAAATATTTTTTACATGTAAATAAATTTTTATATAAAAATAAGTATTTATATTCACTTTTCAAATATATTTTGATTTTTATAAAATATATATATATATATATATATATATAATACTCAATTTAAGACATAAAAAAAAAACTCTTACTATACTTCTGATGCCATAATTTCTTTAATTTACAATACATTTAATATCAATTAAGTTGAATTAATATATATAAGTACCAAGATATTTTATAAATGGATTATATATAATTACATATATAACTATTTTATCTCTGTAATAATTAATATTATAAAGATTTTTTTAAAAAAACTATTAGTTTCTCTCTTCTAAAATAGGATATTTCCTCAGCCAACAATATGTTTGTTTAATGTTATTGATTTGATTTAATTTTTGGAAGAAATAATCCTTGAAATGTCTTCCTTAATTTAGTGACGTCATAATTATCTTATCATCTTTAAAAAAAAAAAAGTATATAAATGTTGAACTTTAATATTATCTTGAGAACTAAAGTATCTTGAGAATAAAAAAAAAAAAAAAAACATATAAAAACTTCTATTTACTTTATGATGATGTTAAGAAGGAAGCAACTTCCATATATATATATATATATATATATTGTTTAGTTTTGAATTTTCTTGTCAGTGGTGGTGCAGGTGCAGTTTTATTAAGTCAAATGGACAAGTTAATTGATGTAATTTGGTATTATATTAGCATCAACATCAATATTATATTTGTATTGGCTGGGTTGATTAAGTATGAAAAAATTGGTACATACCATGAATATGTTTTTCAAGCATTCAAGTGTTATGACTTTAGATTAGACATGTCCCATGTATTAACCAAATCAATAGATAATGATGTGTGAATAGCCTAAAAACACTTGGGTTTTATATTAATTTAGTTGCTTTTGTGAGGGGTCAAATTGATGTAGTCGCTTCCTTGTTTTTAGCCTTTAGTTTTCATCGTTGTCACTCGGCAGTATTATAGTGGCCATTCAATCACATCAATGTGATTGAATACTATCGAACCTGCTGACTCAGCAGTGTACTTTATTAGTAATTTTGTTTTGATATTGGAATATAATTATCCCTTTCTCTAAGAAAGTACAAGCATAAATTAGTGTTGATTCCATGAATCAACCATTTTTATAATTAAACGATTAAGAAACCAATTATGTAATTGCATTCATGTAAGCTTAGCCCCGTTCGGGAGTCATTTTCATCACATGTGAATCTTGTCGCAAAATTTATTCGCGATTGGGCTCGTGTGTATGAAAATCGATTCTTGAATTGTCCAAAGAGGACAGTTCGGGAATGCATAAATCTGCATTGCAATCAATAGCGCATATGCTTGAATATTTCACTATGATAAAATTTCAGTATGGTCTCCTATTGTTCTCTGGGTATATATTTAGGCGTGCTAACGTCTATCTCGTATACTTGGAGAACCGTGGGGAGATGCTGCCGAAATTTTGTCCGAGTGGAATCAAGCATTTGATTTGCTACTGATTGCAATGTAGATTGTGCATTCACGAATGGGATAGGATCACCTTACCCTTTAGAGAGAAGTTGGAGGTGATACGATTTATGTTTCATATTTATAACGAGTATCATTTTTGACCTGTATTAGGTAGATGAAAATGGATAAGAGTTGGATGGATTTGAGGGGCAGGCATTTGCCAGGGTATGTGAAGGGGATCAAAGATTTTATTGAGTTTGTTCGTGCATCTGCAGATGGGAGAAATAGGATAAAATGTCCATGTAGGAGGTGCAATAATAGGGATTATATGCACATAGATGAGGCCAAAGAGCACCTACTCGAACACGGGATGGACAAGAGGTATACATGTTGGGAATTTCATGGGGAACGCCGTGACGTACGAGTGGTATTTGATGATGAAGAAGAAGACGACGATGATGACTTTGGTGATAATGTTGGGGTTGGTTATGAAGGCTTGCCACAAATGCTGGCAGACTTGCAAGGGGCTACAACTGGGGCGAGTAATCACAGGAGTGACACGGGACCATCGACCGCGTTTGAGTCGTTGTTGAGGGAAGCAAGGCAGCCGTTATACCCGGGTTGTGATAAGTTTTCGAAACTGGACTTTCTCGTGAAACTCCTTCATCTTAAGACCATCTACCGTTGGAGTAACAAATCAGTTAATATGGCCATTGAATTGATTAAAGCAACGCTTCCTACTAGGGAGACCCTTCTGAAATCATATTATGAGGCGAAAAGAATATTAAGAGATTTGGGCCTCGAGTATTTTGCCATACGTGCTTGCAAAAATGATTGCATGTTATTTTGGAAGGAGACTAAACAATGTAAGGAGTGTACGGTGTGCCACGAACCCAGGTACAAGCTGAATGAAGGAAAGAGCAAGACAATTCCGCACAAGGTGCTGAGATATTTTCCCTTAAAACTGAGGCTACAAAGGTTGTACATGTCTCAGAAGACGGCAGAAGATATGCGGTGGCGTAAGGAGAAGCGTGTTGTTGAGGAAAATGTATGTAGGCATCCGGCAGATTCACAAACTTGGGCTGAGTTTGATACAAATCACGAATGGTTTGCAAATGAGCCACGTAATGTACGACTTGGGCTGGCTAGCGACGGTTTCAACCCGTTCGGTGACATGAGTAATGCCTACAGCATGTGGCTGGTGTTGCTTGTGCCGTATAACTTGCCACCGTTGAAATGTATGAAAGAACCATTTATTTACATGTCATTGCTTATTCTAGGACCGAAGTCTTCTGGTAATGAAATTGATGTGTACTTGCGTCCTTTAGTGGACGAGTTGAAGGAATTGTGGGAGGTAGGAGTGGAGGCATACGACGTCTCTAAGAATGAGACATTTCAATTGCATGCCGCGTTACTATGGACCATAAATGACTTTCCAGCATACGGGAACTTGTCTGGGTGAAGCACTAAGAGGTATCTGGCATATCCGGTTTGCAATAAGGATGCATGTTCCCTACATTTGTCAAATGGGAGGAAGATATGCTACATGTGCCATCGTCGTTTTCTACCGCCATCACATGGCTGGCAAAATCGGCAGAAGCATCTATTTGATAGACAAATTGAGCGCAGATTGTCACCTTCATTGTTGTATGGCAAAGACGTGTTGGCGCAATTGGTAGTCACCCAACCAGTGAGGTTTACGAAAATACCGGGTAGTAAGAAGAGGAAGCATACTGATGTGGACTTAAATTGGATGAAGAAGAGCATATTTTTTGATTTGCCGTACTGGGAGACCCTTAAGTTGAGGCACAATTTGGATGTGATGCACATCGAGAAGAACATATGTGATAATGTGCTGGGAACTGTAATGAACATTGAAGGGAAGACAAAGGAAACTATTAAAGCCCGGTTGGACTTGCAGGAGCTGGGAATAAGGAAAGAGCTGCACCTAATACCTAGCGGTGATGAATATATCGTGCCTTCTGCACAGTATACGTTATCATCCGCAGAGAGAATGAGGATTTGCGAGTGGTTTAAATCGGTGAAGTTCCCAGATGGATATGCATCGAATATATCTCGGTGTGCAAATGTTATAGATGGGAAAATATCCGGATTGAAGAGCCATGACTGCCATGTCCTTTTACAATGACTTCTTCTAGTTGCACTACGTGGGTATCTCACCGATGACATATCAACTACATTAACTGAGTTGGGTAGCTTCTTTAGAGAATTATGTGCGAAGACGTTGAATATGGAAGTACTTGACAAGCTCGAAAGGGATGTTGTCGTGATCCTCTGTAAGTTGGAACAGCTTTTCCCTCCAGCATTCTTTGATGTAATGGTCCATTTAGCTGTGCATTTGCCTCATGAGGCAAAAATTGGTGGACCTGTCCAATACTGTTGGATGTATCCAATAGAAAGGTACATTTAATTTTTTGAATTATGTTATCTATCCATCCTAACTATTTTAATCTATAACTGATTAATTATCAAAACAGATATTTGCACACATTGAAGCAATATGTGCGTAACAAAGCACGACCGGAAGGGTCAATTACTGAGGCTTACATTGATGCTGAACGTCTCACCTTCTGCTCTATGCATCTTGAAGATATTGAGACAAGGTTTAATTGTCAAGAGCGAAATTCTGATAGATGTTCAGGGCAACAACGAACTGGCCTTGTGGTGTTTAATCAGAATGTGCGGCCAATAGGTACCCGTATAAATGAATGGTGTCATCCTCAAGACTTGGAAATAGCCTACTGCACCATGCTCAACAACTGCGAGGAGACATTGCCATATTTTAAGTAAGTTTATCAAAATTATTGCAATACTACGTTAGTATACAAATGTAAGTTACATATAACATATCCCATCTTATGCAGTGAGCATACGCTCGAGCTTCAGAGCGAACATGTATCAAGTTCTGATCTGGAGCAAAGACAACAAAATTTGTTTCCAAAGTAGTTCGGAGAACGTGTAAGAATAGGTTTCAATTAATTGTAATTGTATTAGTTAATGCATTTGTATTCAATTAATTTTGTACTTATACTGAATTAATAGATGAAGCTATTACGCCACCAACAATCTCCTGAGGCGTACAATTAATTATATTCCTTGGCATGTGGTCCTGATCAAAGGATATCCCGCTACACCGGTTTAATTGTTGATGGTGTTCGATTTCACACGGGGGAACGTGAGGTCAATCAGCGAACTCAGAATAGCGGGGTCCTTGTTGAAGGAGATGGTGACGGAGGACAAACTGTAGAGTACTATGGTCTTTTACAAGACATCATACAGTTACATTATTGCTACGGTCATTCTGTGTATATTTTTAAATGTGATTGGTGGGATGTAAGTAATAAGAAGACTAGAATGCAAATTGATAAGCACTTCACCTTATGTTTTGGCATCGGTTGCAAAACAAGTTTTCTATTTGAAGGACGCAAAAATAAGAGGTGATTGGCATGTTGTCCAAAAAATAAAAACTAGAAATGTTTATGATGTCCTAGAAGTTGGCGAGGGAGATGAAGAGTTGGAGAGGATTGATGAGGCACTACAAGAAGAGTCTCAAACTTCCTACGATGGTGTTGTCCGGCATGATCAGGGAGATGTTAGTTCGTATCGGTTAAATAGAACTGATGTAGAACCAATTCATGTCATAGCTTCCGACGTCACCAATACCACACAATTAGATCCGAGGGATGCAACGTTCATTAATGATGATGATGACGAGGAAAGTGATTTTGATGATGATACATTGTTAGAGTATTGTACCGAGAATGAAGAAAATTCAAGTTCAGATGATGATGCAAACTCAGATGAATAATTGTAATAGGTGTTACATGTGATCAGATCAAGTGTAATGGATTTTCAATTTTATGATGTAATAGATTGTCGATTTTATGATGTAATGGATATTCAATTTTATGACGTAATGGATATTCAATTTGATGATGTAATGGATTTTAATTTTTATGATGTAATGGAATTTACTTTTAAACTTTCTTTTTAGATATGGTTGGACCAGGATCACGCAGACGCACAACCTCGGTGGACCCATCGACCCCTTCCCCTTCCTCTATAAGATCGATCGACCTGCCATTGATGGTATGGATAGTTTCATTTTGTATTAATGATAAGAATCGGAGTTTGCAGACATAGATAGAGGCAGCAGGGGGCGCGCGACTTCGGATTGAGTTACCTGAAGGCTTGTTGAAGCCCGTTGGTGGGTGGGCACAGCAGTTCACCACAAAGGTCGGCATCATTTGCCGACTACGCGCCCCACTCCATATTACTGACTGGAGTCTCGTCACTCAAGAGGAGCTATAGGATATTCATGCATAGATCCTGGTATGTCTTTTATTATTGTGTTGAACTAAATTTTAACATTTCTAATGCCGTAATGTTTTGACAATGACATGCTTTACAGGGGAAGTTTGACATCGATCTCCGCCTACCTCACGTAGCGAGGGCAGTGGACCGTTACCTGGGAATCCGTTTCAGGGACTATCGACACCGTCTCCACATGTACTACGAGGCGGAGGTGACACCATCTCCACATGGACCGTTACCTTGGAGGTGGCACGCGTGTGTCGCTAATAGTGCTTTTTGTTGTAGTAGTGATATATAAATCTTTTCTATCTTACATAAAGCTGCTGAGCTTCAAGCCCACTCCAACCCTTCTCGGGATTGTAGTGCGTCCTATGCCACAACTCAATGGGGCTGGGTGGTGCACGGGTCTCCTGGTCTCGCTGCAGCAAATAAATAGCTGCTTGTGAAGATTGATTTCATGAATACATTATACAATAAGAAATTGATACATTTATTAACTTACCATCTCATGCCTATACCTAACAAAAGAACGTGATCCACCACAGTGGGTCACCTTTTGCTTGCTTCTGTTCTCGCTATTTTTCTTATTAAGTTCCTACACTTGGCCAAAACAAAGAAGGTTAGTATAAATGACAATGATTTATCATACAAGCAAAAGTAATTTTGACAATTTTTACCTGGAATGCATTACTAGTGAACCGGTCGCAGAGGAACATCCAATCCTCCTTCGTCACCCCCTTGTAGGGTCTGTCGCGAGGCTATCTACCGGCTGCCACCTCTGCCTCGTAGTGCTTGTGGAGCCTGTGTCGATAGTCCCTAAAACGGGTTCCCAAGTAACGATCCACAGCCTTCGCGAGATGAGGCATGTTGAGATCGATGTCAAACTTCTCCTGTAAAGCATGTCATTGTTAAAACATTACGGCATTAGATTTGTTAAAATTTAGTTGAATACAATAATAACAGACATTCCAGGATATGTGCATGAATATCCTGTCGCTCCTCGTCAGTGACGTGATTCCAGTTAGTAATATGGAGTGGGGCGCGCATAGTCAGAAAATGATGCCAAACTTAGTGGTGAACTACTGTGCCCACCCACCTACGGGCTTCAGCAAGCCCGGAGGTAACTCAATCTGAAGTCGCGCGCCCCTTGCTGCTTCCATCTGAGCCTACAAACTCCGGTTCTTCGACTTATCGCGCCCTCGTCTAGAGGTGGTGGCCGAAGCTTTATAAAAAATTAAATCGAAACAGTTAGTACCATATTTATATAATCATTAATAAAAAGGGAAACTATGCATACCATCGACTGCAGGATCGGTCGACCCTACAGATGAGGGGGAAGAGGTCGATGGGTCCGTCATAACTGTGCATCTGCGTAAACCTGGTCCAACCATATCTACAAAGAAAGTTTAAAAATAAAATTGTTTCTATTTAATCATAAAAATTAAAATCCTTATTGAAGTAAAAATAAATACCCATTACATCATAAAATTGAATATCCATTACATTATAAATTGAAAATCCATTACATCATAAAATTGAAAATACATTACACTTGATGCTAACACATGTAACACCTATTGCAATTATTCATCTGAGTCTGTATCATCATCTATTCTTGAAATTTCTTCATTCTCGGTACAATACTCTAACAATGTATCATCATCAAAATCACTTTCCTTGTCATCATCATAATTAATGAAAGTTGCATCCCTCAGATCTAATTGTGTGGTATTGGTGACGTCAGAAGCTACGACATGATCTGGTTCTACATTAGTTCTATTCAACTGATATGAAGTAACATCTTCCTAATCATGCCGGACAACACCATTGTGGGCAATTTGAGACTCTTCTTGTAGTGCCTCCTCAATCCTCTCCAAGTCTTCATCTCCCTCGCCAACTTCTAGTACATCATAAACATTACTAGATTTTATTTTTTTGACAACATGCCAATCACCTCTGATTTTTGTGTCCTTTAAATAGAAAACTTGTTTTGCTTGAGATGCCAAAACATACGGATCATCTTTAAATGTCGTACGTGACGTATTAACACTTATGAAGCGCTTATCGATTTGCATTCCAATCTTCTTATTACTTACATCCCATCAATCACATTTAAAAATATACACAAAATGACCGTAGCAATAATGTAACTGTATAATGTCTTGTAAAACACCGTAGTACTCTACAGGTTGTCCTGCGTCACCATTTCCCTGAACAAGGACCCTGCTATTCTGTGTTCACCGACTGACCTCGTGGTCCCTCATGTGAAATCAAACACCATAAAAAATTAAACCGGTGTAGCAGGATGTCCTTTGACTAGGACCACATGCCAAGGAATATAATTGATCATACGCCTCAAGAGATTGTTGGTGGCATAATAGCTTCATCTATTAATTCAATACAAGTACAAAATTAATTGAATACAAATACAGTTACAATTAATTGAAACCTATTCTTACACGTTCTCCGAACCACTTTGGAAACAAAATTTGTTGTCTTTGCTCTAGATCAGAACTTGATACATGTTCTCTCTGAAGCTCGATCGTATGCTCACTGCATAATATGAGATATGTTATATATAACTTACATTTGTGTATTAACGTAGTATTGCAATGATTTCGATAAACTTACTTAAAATATGGCAATGTCTCATCGCAGTTGTTGAGCATAGTATAGTGGGCTTTCTCCAAGTCTTGAGGATGACACCATTCATATATACGGGCACCTATTGGCCGCACATTCTGATTAAACATCACAAAGCCAGTTCGTTGCTACCTTGGACATCTATCAGAATTTCGCTCTTGATGATTAAACATTGTCTCAATATCTTCAAGATGCATAGAGCAGAAGGTGAGACATTTAGCATCAACGTAAGCCTCAGCAATTGACCCTTTTGGTCGTGCTTTATTATGCACATATTGCTTCAATGTGTGCAAATATCTATTTTAATAATTAATCAGTTATACATTAAAATAGTTAGGATGGATACATAACATAATTCATAAAATTAAAGTATCTTTCTATTAGATACATCCAACGGTATTGGACAAGTCCGCCAATTTTTGCCTCATGAGGCAAATGCACAGCTAAGTGGACCATTACATCAAAGAAAGCTGGAGGGAAAATCTTTTCCAATTTGCAGAGGATCACAACAACATCCCTTTCAAGCTTTTCAAGTAATTCCAAATTCAACGTCTTCGCACATAATTATCTAAAGAAGCAGCCCAACTCAATCAATGTAGTCGATATGTCATCGGTGAGATATTCAGGTAGTGTAATTGGAAGAAGTCGTTGTAAAAGGACATGGCAGTCATTGCTTTTCAATCCGGATATTTTCTCATCTATAACATTTACACACCGAGATATATTCGATGCGTATCCATCTGGGAACTTCACCGATTTAAACCACTCGTAAATCCTCATTCGCTTTGCGGATGATAACGTATACTGTGCAGGAGGCACGATATATTTATCACTACTACGTATTAAGTGCAACTCTTTCCGTATTCCTAGCTCCTGGAAGTCCAACCGAGCTTTAACAGTATCCTTCGTCTTCCCTTCAATGTTCATTAAAGCTCCTAGCACATTATCACAGATGTTCTTCTCGATGTGCATAACATCCAAATTGTGCTTCAACTTAAAGGTCTCCCAGTACGGAAAATCAAAAAATATGCTCTTCTTCATTCAATTTAACTCCACATTAGTACGCTTCCTCTTCTTACTACCCGGTATCTTTCCAAACCTCACTGGTTGGATGAGTGCCAATTGCGCAAACACGTCTTTGCCAGACAACAATAGAGGTGACAATCTACGCTCAATTTTTCCATCAAATAGATGCTTCTACCGATTTTTCCAGCCATGTGATGGCGGTAGAAAATGACGATGGCACATGTAGCATATCTTCTTTCCATTGGACAAATGTAGGGAACATGCATCCTTATTGTAAACCGGACATGCCAGATACCTCTTAGTGCTCCACCCAGACAATTTCTCGTATGCTGGAAAGTCATTTATGGTCCACAGTAACGCTGCATGTAATTGAAATGTCTCATTCTTAGAGACGTCGTATGCCTCCACTCCCACAATTCGTTCAACTCATCCACTAAAGAACGCAAGTACACATCAATTTCATTACCAAGAGACTTCGGCCCTGGAATAAGCAACGACATGAAGATAAATGGTTCATTCATACATTTCTATGGTGGAAAGTTATACGGAACAAGCAACACCGGCCACATGCTGTAAGCATTACTCATGTCACCGAACAGATTGAAATCGTTACTAGCCAGCCCAAGTCGTACATTATGCGGCTCATTTGCAAACCATTCATGGTTTGTATCAAACTCAGCCCAAGTTTGAGAATCTGTCGGATGCCTAAATACATTTTCCTCAGCAACACGCTTCTCCTTATGCCACCGCATATCTTCTGCCGTCTTCTGAGACATGTACAACCTTTGTAGCCTAGGTTCTAAGGGAAACTATCTCAACACCTTGTGCGGAATTGTCTTGCTCTTTCCTTCATTCAGCTTGTACCTAGGTTCGTGGCACACCGTACACTTCTTACATTGTTCAGTCTCTTTCCAAAAAAACATGCAATCGTTTTTGCAAGCATGTATGGGAATATACTTGAGGCCTGATGAGTGCGCAAAAGTGCACTCTAAATACCCTATTATGAGATTAAATTGCTAAAATATGAATAGAAATGTTGGGTTCTAATTGATATTATTTAATTTAATTTCTATTCATAGTGAGATATATTTGAGCATTATTTTATGATATTTTAAATTTCAAATATTACATTATTTGTTGGCGAGAGATAGTTTGCAATTGTGTTTTACACTTAATATTTTTGGAAAAATTTCTGGTTGATTTTTGGCAGGTTCGACCATTGAGTTTCAATTGAGATTTGAATGGCGTTAGATTTTCAGAATGAGAAAGTGGTCTTCATGAAATTTTTAGAGGACATCTTGGGATTTTCAGAAAGGTTTGGTTTGTAAAAATCGGAGTTCGTTTGGGCCTCCAAACGTTATTTCAACTACAGGCTTGGAAAGTTACTCCAAGCTGGGCTACAACTTCAATGAAGAGCCCGAGTCGAGATTCAGACGTTATCTAGGAGAAAACAGAGCCTAAAAGTGGCGGCTGCTGGCTGTGCGCAGAGGAGAAAAGGAACATGTGGCTGATTAAAGAAGAAAAAAAAAAAAAGAAAAGAAAAGTCCAAAATGGTGGCTTGGCTTGGCAGAAAGCTAAAGACAAAGAAAAATAAAACAAGAAGAAAAGAAAGAAAAGAATGAACTTGCAATGAGGGCGTTGAACAGTGGACATAGCTGAAGAAAAAGTCAATGAAAAAAAACGATAGAAAGAAAGTGGAACGGCTGGGCTTGTCTTGTGCAGTGGGCCCAGGTGCGTTGGTGAGGCGCTGAAGATGAAGAAGGCAAAAACCAAGGCGCTGTAGAGCTTGTGGGGCCCGGACTGAAGGAAAAAAAAGAATAGAATAAAATCCAAAAGGCTTTGCGCGGTGCGTTGGGCCTGTTGTGCTGCGCTGAATGAAGTGGCCCAGGGGATGTCTTGAGCAGTCCGTGCGGTGGCTTAGGGCGATGAAAGAAGCTTACGGCTGAAACAGGGAGGAGCCGCAGGTGCGGCGCTGAAGTAGAACAGGAAAAAGAGGAAAAAAATCAGCGCAGCATGCTTCGTGTTAATTTCTCCATGAGTTTTATGTTATCCGATCTGAATGGGTGAACTAAATTTTTAAGTAGGGTTAGAGATGAACTTGTACACTAAATAATTATTTTAATTTATTTTTGATTCCTGTACGTAGTTTTTATTTATTAAATTCTTCGGTTATCATTCTCAATTTATTGTTGGGTTTTCTTTTCTGAATAATTAAAGGGTTCAGTTTGTTTATAGATTCAGTCATACTTTTTTTATTGAATGGATTAATGCTTTGATTATTTTTGGAACAATTAATTATTTATATTGATTTAATTCTTTGCTGCAATATTGCTCGTTGGGTATATTGTCGTCGTTGGGTTTTCTCAATGTAAATAATAATTTGAGTGATTTAAAAGTGATGAATAATTTTTCAAAGGGTTACTTTCAGTTTAATTTTTATTCATAATTTTATATCTTCCGATTGAGATTTTTGGAATTTAAATTCTCAATTGAGTTATCAGTGAATTAAAAATAATTAAAATACCAGATATGTGCAAGAGATTTTCGAAGCTCTACTGTTCGTTAAATTTAAGTACTTTGTCCGTTAATCAGTTTGTTTAATTTTTATTTGCATTCAAAATCACTGTTTATATTTTTATTTTCACGTTAGTCGTTTAATATTTCTTTAGTTTCAGAAATTCTGTATGTTATTCTTTTAATTTTGTCTCCCTGTGCAATCGACACCCCAAAGCTACACTACAACTACCGCATTATTCTTTGGGCGTAATCAAGGCCCAAATCTCTTAATATTCTTTTCGCCTCGTAATATGATTTCGGAAGGGTCTCCCTAGTAGAAAGCACTGCTTTAATCAATTCAATGACCATATTAAATGATTTGCTACTTCATCAGTTGATGGTCTTAATATGAAGGAGTTTCACGAAGAAGTCCAGTTTCGAAAACTTATCACAACCCGGATATAATGGCTGCCTTGCTTCCCTCAACAAGGACTCAAACGCTTCCGATTGTCCTGTGTCACTCCTGTGACTACTTGCCCTAGTTGTAGCCCCCTACAAGTTTGCCAGCATTTGTGGCAAGCCTTCGTAACCAACCCTAACATTATCACCAAAGTCATCATCGTCATCTTCTTCTTCATCCTTAAATACCACTTGTACGTCACGGTGTTCTCCGTGAAATTCCCAACACGTATACCTCTTGTCCATCCCGTGTTGGAGTAGGTACTCTTTGGCTTCATCTATGTGCATATAATCCCTATTATTGCACCTCATACATGGACATCTTATCCTATTTCTCCCATCTGTAGATGCACGAGCAAACTCAATGAAATCTTTGATCCCCTTCACATACCCTAGCAAATGCCTACTCCTCAAGTCCATCAAACTCTTATCCATTTTCGTCTACCTAATACAAGTCAAAAATGATACTCATTATAAATATGAAACATGAATCCTATCACCTCCAACTTCTCTCTAAAGGGTAAGGTAGTCTTATCCCATTCGTAAATGCACAATCTACATTGCAATCAGCAGCAAATCAAATGCTTGATTCCACTCGAACAAAATTTTGACAGCATCTCCCCACAGTTCTCCAAGTATACGAGATAGACGTTAGCATGTATAAATATATACGTAGAGAACAATAGGAGACCGTACTGAAATTTTGTCATAGTGGAATGTTCAAGCATGAGTAGCTATTAATTGCAATGCAAATTTATGCATTCCCGAACTGTCCTCTTTGGACAATTCAAGAATCGATTTTTATACACACGAGCCCAATCGCGAATAAATTTCGCGACAAGATTCACATGTAATGAAAATGACTCCCGAACTGGGCTAGGCTTACATGAATGCAATTGCTAACTTACAAAACAATCACCATAATTTTTTTTCATGAAGTAATCCCTAAAAACAAAATTAGGCCACGCTCACAGCGGCCCTGCTGAAAAGGCGCATCAGCACGCAATATAGGACACTAGTTTGTTGCTTTTAGGTTAACGCCTCTTTTTTCGTGTGGGAAACCCTATTTTCTTTTTTTTTACGACACACTTTGTGTGCGTTGCAAATACACCTATTTTTTGTAGTGAGTACTGTTTATGAATTATTTTTAGTTTCTTAGTCTTGGAAAGTGGCAGTTTATTTGGTTTCTTTTCTCATATTGATATATAGATATGTCAATATGTATCAATACATTAATTGTTTAAATTATTGGTGTTGAACTTGGGTGACCAAAATGAACCCTGTTGGAAGGTGAGTCATTCGGTCCTGACTTCTGACCAAAGAGTCCTAGAGCTTTGTGTCTTGGGCACGCTTTTCTCATAACTTGTATGTAACCTAGTTTGTGGTATCTTTTCTTTGATGTAGTGATCAGTAATTCATCATTAACCTAGTATTTGCTCTAAAATAGGACAAACAAGAAAACTATCAGCTCACAATTTCCGCCAAGTTGCAGTACTGCCATTCTTCTTAAAAAAAAAAATAGACCTTATGGTGTATCGTAGGTCATACAGATCTAGCAGAAACAACATGATATCATAGAGCAATGTTTTGGATATAAACTTTATGTATTCTTGTAAAAGGACAGCCAGTCAGGCTTTCTAGCTTAAAGGATATATATACCATGTTGTTAATATCATTTTCTTTAAAATCATAACGTTTTTTATAAAGTTTTGTTTACAGTTTGCTCAGGTCTCTTTATAAAGTTTGTTCATGGTTTGCTCAAGTCTGTGGACCCTTTTTTAGGTTTTATATAGAGTTTCCAATTAGTAGTGCAAGGGAAAAAAAGCATTTTAATTGGGACAACTGATTATAGTAAGTTCAACAAATGGGGGAAGAATATTAACTACCACTTTAAGCTTAACCTATCAATATTGGAAGTTCAGTAATTCACTCCGTAAAAGATTCTACCAAAAATTATAACTAATTCATTATATAACATACTGATATACACAAAATCCTAAATATATACGAAACAAGAAAAACTTAACACAAACAGATCTAAAAACATACTGATATACACACATAATCCTAAATTCATTATATAATACAAAAGTTATTTCCATAACATATTACATAACACAATCAGATCTAAAAACACAAAACCTAAAAAAAAAAAAAAAAAACAGATATAAAAACGCAGAATGATCATATATGGATGTAAAGTTCAGAATACATGAATGTCGATTATATTTCAAGTTCAAAACAACAAAAAATTACAAAGAAGGCAAAGATCATGACATCGACGAAACAAAAAAATGCAAAACACTTAAAGAAAACGAACCTTGTTTTCGATCAAGAATGGAGATCAACTGAATCTACTTCGAGAAAGAGAGAAAATCAGTGAGAGAAAAATCTTCGATCAAGAATCAGCGAGAGAGCGAGAGAGAAAGAGAGAAAAAATAGCGCACGGCGCAGAGAGGGGCGACCGATCACTTTATGATAGGGTCTCACCCAAAAAAATAATTTCAACAAAACAGAGGCTATTGAAATACCTTCTAACGATTCAAGCGTGCAGAGGGAAACAGCGGAAGACAATTAAATCGAGCGCTATAACGGTTCTGCGATTTTGAGAGACTCGCGATTTCGAGGATGGAAGAAGCGGGAACAGAACGAGAGAAAGAAAGAGTGTGCAGAGGGAAAGAAGAGAGAAGAAGAAGAAGCTGGTTTGGCGCGGCGCTGTTGTAAAAAAATGGGTATTGGTTTTTGCGACGCACACTGCGCGTCGCTGATAATGTATGCACGTCGTAAATTATCCTCCAACACGACGTCGTTTAACTTAGTCACACCATTACCGATGGACACCTGGGCGTCGCTAATATTAGCGACACATAGTGCGTCGCACAAACCGTCGCAAAAGGTTTCGCGCCCCTTTTTTTTGGGCGAGAAGGCGATTTTCTTCGTTATTTGCGACGCACACCATGTGCTTCATTGATAGTGACTATTGGCGATGGATTTTGTGCGTCGCAAATAATGTGCGTTGCAAAAAACCTGTTTTCTTGTAGTGAAGGAAAAAATAATTGTCACTTATTGTTTTAAACTTTTTCCTAAGTATTTATTTTTACACACTTCTTTTTTTGTATGATTCTAAAATTATAAGGCAAAAGAATTTAAAATTGTTCCTTAAACATTCAAATTTATCTTTTCTACTCTTTATTGAAATATTCGTGTTTATCCTAAAATAATAAATACATGTTATTTAATCAAACTCTTTCTTCTTTTATAGTCTAATAATTTTGTTTTATATATTTTTTACTTTTTTAAGATTCTGAATCTCGACAAATACCTTCAAATTTATAATTTTAAATTTGTTAAACATTATATACACACACGCTAACTTTTACATATATTTCTTTTTAAATTTCCTTTTCTGGCATTTGAAATAAAATAAAATATGGGTATGAAAAAGAAAGAAAAATTAAATTCATTTTATTTAATAAGAAGAATTTCAATATAATAAAATAAAAATCACTTCTAAATTAAATAGAGGGTAAAAAATAATAAATCACATAAAGAAATAAAATTATACAATTAAATAATGTTATCATGATCAACATTTATACAATTCCTCCACCTACTGAGCTTCCAAGACTTCTGCCCAAAAACAAAAATAAAATAAAATTATTGGAGAGAAATATGGCCGACCCTGTTCCAGATCTAGATCTTGATCATCTCCTGAATGAGTGTGAGGAGGAATTTATTCAAATTCTGAAGGAAAACCTCAAATTACCTTGTGAGTCGCGCGGTTACCTTCCAACCTCAAGCAGCTTGAATCCCGAAGAGCAGTGCGACGACCGTGAGGAAGTAAAATTTCGGGTGAGACAATTAATAAACTTGGGTTCGAGTGCAGCAGATATCATTGATTTTGCATTTTCCGTCAAGCAACAGGACAGAAACATTTACATGGCTGATAAAACTATTGACGTCTTCAATCCTTCTTCAGAGCATGAAGCAAGCACCTCCATAGAGAAAGAATCTGTGATGGGCTTTGAAGATCAGCCGGAAATGACGATAGAAGGCGAAGTTTTTGGAAAACCAGAGCAGATGGGAGGAAGCATGGCTGCAGCCATTGGGGAAGAAGCTGTGGTGGGCGTTGAAGATGAGGCATATGAGATTAAAAGTTGGCTTATGGCAGAACGGAAGAAGCTAGATGCGGTCTCGATCGTGGGGATGCCTGGACTTGGTAAGACAACTTTAGCCAGAAAATTGTACTATGATGATTCCGTTGTAAGTTACTTCAATATCCGCGCATGGGTCTATGTTTCTCAAATATATGAAAAAAATAATTTGTTGCTTGGGATTTTAAGTTCTCCATATATACAGCTCACAAGTGATTTAACTGACAAAGATTTGAGTGAAGAGCTGTATCAATGCCTAAAGGGTAAGAGGTATCTCATTGTCTTGGATGATATATGGGATATTCGGGTTTGGAATGACCTGAAGGGATCCTTTCCAGATGACAACAAGGGAAGTAGAATTTTGTTTACGACTCGGACAAAAGATGGGGCTTTCCATGCTCAACTTAATAGCCGTCCTCATCTTCTACGTTTTCTTAACGAAAACGAAAGTTGGGATTTATTGAAGGAGAAAGTATTTCATAAAGAAAGTTGCTCCACAATGCTGATGGAAGTTGGAAAGCAAATAGCGAGAAAATGTGCGGGACTACCGCTCGCTATTGTTGTGGTAGCTGGACTTCTTGCAAAGAAAGAGAAGACAAAAGAATGGTGGGAGCGAGTTGCAGAAAGTGTAAGTTCACACATGGTAAATGACCGAAAGCAGTACATGGACACGCTGGCTTTGAGTTACCACCACCTACCCGACCACTTGCAACCATGCTTCCTTTACTTTGGAGCATTTCCAGAAGACTATGAAATTCCTGTTTGGAAGTTGATTTGGTTATGGGTTGCAGAGGGATTTATAAAGAAACACGGGGAGGAGAGTTTGGAGGATGTGGCAGCGGATTGCTTGAATGATCTAATTGAAAGAAGTCTAATAATAGTTGCCAACAAAAGGTCCGATGGTGGAGTCAAATCATGTCGTATCCATGATATGCTGCATGATTTATGCTTGAGAAAAGCTGAGGAAGAGGGTTTCCTGCAAAGAATTCGTGGGTATGAACAAGTTTCTTCTTCTTCTTCTTGGCGTCGGTTGTGCATCCATTCCCACCTTCTTGATTACATTTCTTCAATGCCTTCTGCTCCAGATGTTCACTCTTTATTGTGCTTTGACTCTAGGTGGAATTTATTACCTTGGGAGCAATCATCTTTCATTTATCCAGCCTTTGGACATCTTAGGGTGTTGGATTTGTGGTACATTCGTATACAAATCTTTCCCATTGAGATGAAAGAACTAGTTCATTTGAGGTACGTAGCACTTCGGTGTGATATCACCGAAATCCCACCATCAGTACTCCCCAACCTCTGTGACCTAGAAACTTTTATTGTTAAAGGACGATTAGGAGAAATAATATTACCAGGAGATATATGGACTTTGACAAAGTTGAGGCATCTTCATATTAATGAGAGTGCTATTCTCCCTCCGTCTTACAGTACTAGTGGCTTTTCCTTCCTATTGAATAACCTACAAACCCTCTCCACACTTTCTTTTCGCACTTGGACCTGGAATACCTTGGAAGATACTCCTAATCTTAGAAAATTAGGATGTATCCTTTTCCCATACCATGGCATGGAGTTTATGTTTCCCAAATTAGACTTTCTAGTTAAACTAGAGACATTGAAGATGCTATACCATGGTCATGCATGGAGCACCCATTTGTCTGAGTTACCCTCAAATCTCAAAAAGATTACTTTATCAAAGTTTCGATTGCCTTGGAGTGAGATGTCAAAGCTTGGGCGGTTACCCAACCTTGAGGTTCTCAAACTACTATATAATGCATTTGACGGACCACAGTGGGAGACAAGTGACGACGAGTTCCCTAAGCTCAAATTCTTGAAATTTGATTCCCTGAATATTTCACAATGGGATGTCTCTAGTGATCACTTTC
Source organism: Nyssa sinensis (assembly GCA_008638375.1). Lineage (NCBI taxonomy): Eukaryota > Viridiplantae > Streptophyta > Magnoliopsida > Cornales > Nyssaceae > Nyssa > Nyssa sinensis. The sequence continues at coordinate 16,845,783 of CM018044.1, forward strand.
CAAGCCTAGAGCGGTTAGTGTTGAACAGATGCAAACAGCTCGAGGAAATCCCATCTAGTTTTGCAGATATTTCAACGCTACAGATCATTGAGTTAAATTGGTCAAGCAAATCTGCACAAGAATCTGCCAGGCAAATTGAGGATGAACTAAAGAACATGGGAAACGAGGGGCTGTTGAGGATTCTTATCCACCCTCCAGATAATTCGTAGGTCACACCGTCTTTTTGAGGCTGGGTGAGAATTCCTGAATGCTGTCATCATATGTAAGTACACTGAAATTAATTTATACTTTCTTTTTGTTTTTTTTTTTTGGAATACCAAATTCATGTTTAATAACGAATGATATAAATTAGGAAAATGGTATTTATCTCTAATTGTATTTCATATGTCAAGGTTTATGAAGTACATACATTTTATTTTGATTCACATGTTCGTGTCGAACACGCGTCGGACATCGACACTCTTGGACACTTCCTAAACACATATCGGACACTTACATTATGGATATTGATGATTAATTAAATGAAAAAGTTCTTTATTTATTATTTAATAGCTTTGTTATTTTAATATCTTAATAATATTTTTTTGATTTGTGTATTTTTATACTGATTTTAATTGTTATAACATTAGGTTTTTATTATATGGTCATATAAAAAATTTATATATATATTTAACGTGTTGCTGACGTGTTCGCGTCTTACTTTTTAAAGAAATAACATGTCTGCGTATCTGTATCCATATCCGGTGTCCGTATCCGTATTCGTGCTTCTACATAGATTAAAGTCACTATATTCTAAATTATCACAATAAAAATATAATTGAGGATATAAATTGAGAATATATGACATTACTTTAAACTAAGAAATGACTTCATATGTGAACAGAATAGGAATGATCAATTTTTTAGCATATTTTATTTATTTATTTATTTAGTAACAATTAACAGTTTCAATTAATTAGCAATAGTAAACTTACACACACGCATGCATGTCTATGTATGTACACGTATACATACATATATTGCATATATATATATAAATTCATGTATGTATATGTATTTATTCATTTACATGTATTTTATATATTTATGTGTATATATGGTGTGTATGTATGTGTATCTTTATATGTGCTTATGTATGTATACAATGACGACTTGGCAGGGGCCAGGGGGCTTAAACTTTTGAAAATTTATATTTTACTCTTATTTTTTATAGAAATTTTTTTACAACTTAAGATTTGTCTTCCAAATTTCTTTTATATATTATAAGAGATATATCCTCTTAAATTTTATTTTTCCTTCTAAGTACGTGGTCTAGATCCGTCATTGTATATATATATATATATATATATATATATATATATATTTGTATTACATATAAATAAAGATTTGTATGTATATATTTTCATGTGTGTATATCAAACATATATTATGTGTGTATATGTATGTTTTTTTTTTTTTCATCTAAACTCATTCCTTTGAAATGAAACTTATTTCTTAGTTTATGAGAGAAAAATGCTTAATCTCATCACATCTTGTGGAGGTAATGAATGATTCCTAAGGAATGACCATTCTGATTAAATTTGTTGTTCCAATTGTGGTAATGAAATGAAATAGCCATTCCCTTCCAAGTCCTACCAACCATAACCTTAATCTAATTGAACCACATACTATAGTAGTACCTAATTAAATTCACCATATTCAATTGAAGTCCTACAAACTGTATGCATTTTGACTTTGTACTGATTTTTGTTGTTGTTATTGGGGAAAATCTCAGGAGATCCTCTTTCCCAGGCATATTGGCAGAGTGAAGATGGGTTATATTCTTTGCCAAAGAATTATCAACACATTTCCATACAGTTGGGTCCTGCAAATAATCTGTTGTGTTCACGCGTTATTTCAACTTTTTCAATGGTCACCTTTCAAGCACACGAGAAATTTTAAGTATGAATCAGGTTTATTAACTTGATTTGTAAACTAAATCAATAATACCTTCTCTTGTAAGCAGGATTGTATTTTTGTCTCTCTTAAAAACTAAATATTTTGAGTAATCTATTTAATTATATTTAATTATGTGTATGGATTAATGCTTTATATGATAGTAATTATTCTTCGAAAATTGAAGTATTGCACATACGTGGCAAAATTTTTGAAACTCAAAGTTTATATTGATTTCTAAGTAAAGCATAATGTTCTCTACGATAGAATTATTATCTATGAGATTTAGTGAAAATATACACAGATTTTTGTGATTTGAGATATTATACAGACCTCTCTTATCAGATATTGTCGCAAAACAGATGAAACGGTGTTGATGAAATGTTTTTTTTTTTCATCCCTTAAATTGTTTAAGCATATGTAGTCAACTAATGGTATTTGAAATTCAACACAAGTAAAATGCGATTTATACCCTTCTTATAATCTTCTTACACACTTTACACACATGCCACATTTCGGTCATCTCTATAATTCCACCTGTGTAAGGCTCGTAACCACCACCACCATAGTTGCAACTGTCCCTCCCTCTCTTTCTCTCTCTCTCCACTTTCTTCAAAATTCAACTAACCACTCTCAACATCTCACTTTATTCCCCATCTAAAAAATTTCTACAACTCTTTCACTCTTAAGAACTTCTCTTTTTTTCTCACAGTTGATTAAACTCATTGCCTCCTCAACTTCACGACAAGCCACCACCTTTTCGCCATCTATGAAAGGTTTCCATTTGGAACAAGCAATTGAATGAAAGGTAACAAGATATCTTTTAATTTAAAGATCCATCCAAAGTCCATGTAAAAATATTTTTAGGCTACATTCAACGGAAGCTTATGTACTGTTAACCCTAAAGATTTTAAACCAAGGACATCTAAAGCTTTTCAATTAAGGACATCTTAGTAATTTTGAAAATAACAAGGTATTTTCCATATGGACTAATGTTTTAACTAGTGATAATGAAAATAAGTCATCTAGGTCAAAAAAGATTGTTGACCAAGAAATGACATAGTTCATCAAGTAAACAAATCCACTTAAGGCATAATCTTTAAAGTCAAAATCCAATTAAGTGGACCACTCTTATGATGACCCAAGCAAATAGACACACTAAAGCCCAAGGAATTAAAACAAATCAAGAGAAGACTTTATTTTCCTTATTTTAGATTTTGAGTGAATTAGATTTAGATTGATTATTAAACATAAGATCTTAATGTTTAAATGATCAATTAGAACCAATCTTAAAATGAGTTTTGAAAACAATTGTCACATCCCAAATCTCATCTGCCCTCTATAGAATTCAGGGTGTGACTTGGCCGAAAAGGCATCAAAACAGAATTGAATGGGTTGTATGAGATTTATTAATTTATTTATTACGGAAGCGTCATTTGTACAATTTTAAAATAATAAATAAATACACCCACATCTGATTAGAGCATATCCCAATTCCTAAACAGTAAGACTGCTAATAAATTTCTCGTTGATCCCTTAGCAAGATACAAGTGGTCATCATGTGCTTACATACTAATTTCATAGTCGTACACTTGTCCCATTTTTCTTTATCAGTAGCAGTAACCTTTCTTATCATCTCCTGGATCAACATCTCGGACAACCATTGTTACTAATGTTGATAGGTTTTGAGACTATTTATCTTGCCTCCCCAAATCTTGCATCTATAGTATCTTTTCTTAGTAGTCAATAACATCATTTTTGCATCTATGACATCATTTTTTATTTTTCCACAAGCATCATTTTCAAACCATTAGGCTTCATTTCCTTTCGAGCATTAATAAGCTTTACTCTATCTTTATCTTTTCTTATCCTTCAAAATCTGGGAGGTTGGAGGGAAATGGGATGAGCTAAACCACTAAGCTTAGTGAGTAAGTCTAGCCTCTATTATAAGTTTTTATAACTCATTTATATAAACCATGGATAGTAGAGAGAATAGCATAGCTTTTGAAACAAAAGCAATTTTATAACACATTTGAAAAGTTTGGAAACACATGATTTATGAACTTGCTTTCCACTTCAAATATAGCTTATATATGAAAATCATAGCATATCTTGAAAAACATAAAAGATGCTTTTAAATAGAGCTTTCATTTCATGAATCAAAATCATTGCTTTATCATTGCATACTTTGAGAAGCTTAAGCATTCTTTGAACATAGCTACTATATTGTATTCATAACTTCACATATCATATCATACCATACAATACCATAACATAACATGCCTTTAGTACGAACATGACATCATACAAAAGAACTGGTGTCAACTCATATTCTAAATAGAAGGTCACAAATGACCTAGTCACACATAGTGACAACAAAAGAGGTCTTTGGCCCACTTATCAACCGATCATAGGTCCCTTGTTGAGGACTTTAATCATTACTGGCATGTGCCCCTCAATTGGTATTGTATAATGGAATGTATGTAAAAGCAAAACTTTTGAAATATTTCTATCCATAGATTTTTGAAATAGTTAGTAAACATTCTTGTAGATCACATTTTCATAGTGTAACATAGTATTTTTTCATACCTGAAAATTTCATTCTTATTATATAGAAAATAGTAACAGAGTATAAAATATCACCATTCCAATTATCTATAATTACTCATCTGGATTCCCCCAATTCGATCCTCATGTTCTTTTTTACTTAACAATATGTCCTATATATATATATTATCATATCATATCAATTTGCATGTCTATAATAATTTCATACTTTTATGCCGTGAGTGATTTAATCTAAGTCATTGTGTCCTTTTACTTTAATTGGATAATTTTTGCAGTTGTCGTCTATTGAGTTTAGCATAACTATTTTCATTTTTATAACCCTCGTGACATATTATCTTATACTTGTATAATACTAGTATATTTAGATGGCCACTTTGCTTTAATTAGTCTTTAGATCTTGGTTTAGAATCCTGAAAAATGTTAAGAATAACTTTTATAATCCTTACTAAGGCATTTCTCCATTTAATTAACAAACACAGTGTTAGAAAATAATAATAGTTGAAATAAGTTTTATTTCAATAGTATAAATCAATTATCAAAAACTATTTTCTTTAAACAAAAACTGGATTTTTGTAAAAATACAAAAACAGTGATAAGCCAATTATAAAGAATAGAAGTTGATTATAGTTCAAAATCAATATCAAAATTCTAGAATTGAAACTTAAAAAAAAAATAGAAACAGAATTCCAAATTTGAAACTAGAAATTGGAAGCAGATGAAACTTACATATTACTGCAACAGCAAAGTTAGAATAGATTAAGTCTAGCGTTTTATGCTATCTCCTTAAGACAAATTACGGCCTCGTACTTGGTGCTTTACGAGTTGAATGGGCGTCTGCATCATAGAATGAAGTGATCTCACACAAAGAAGAAGCACAACAGTCTCTGTGTACAACAAACCAAAACTATGAATCGAACTCTCTCAAACTATATGAATTAACGCACAGAATGTATGGAATTCAATGAAAATACAGATGGGTGCGGTGTTGTTTATATAGACCTTTTCGTGACTATTTGGCACAATCACGAAGGTTTGGGTCAACTCTGTTCACGGTGAACAAGTGCACCAATCCAAAAGGGACATAATTCTTCATCGAAGAAGACAACTGTTCAATCAATAATTCAAACGTAATCTCAAATTAAACGACAATGTTTTGAATTTAATTAAACTGGTACCAAAATGATAGCATTTTTAGACTATAAGAACTAACGCACAAAATGTATGGAATTTAGCAGATGAGTGCGATAGTGTTTATATCGACCTCTTCGTGACTGTTTGGTATAGTCACGAAGGTTTGGGTCGACTCTGTTCTTGGTGAACATGCGCACCAATCTAGAAAGGACGTAGTTCTTCATCGAAGAAGACAACTGTTTAGTTAGTAATTCAAACGTAATCTCAAAACGACAACGTTTTGAATTTAATTAAACCGGTAACAGAATGACAGCATTTTTGGATTCAAAATTTTAATAAAATTTTCTCTAAAAAGATATATACATAGTGGGCCAAGGCCCAAATCCCAACCCGGTTTAGGCGGAGCGAGGTGGGGTGGCAGTGGTGGCACGCGTGTGTGCAGTGAACCAAGCATGTGCTAGGTCCTCCCCTTATCCACAAAACTTGGGTGTCTCTAAGGGCCCAAACCCTTTTTCAAGGTAATTGTATATATATTGATTTAAAGCTTTGTGACCATCCTATGTGAGGCACAAGCTTTTCCCAAACTTTACACTTTGTTACCATTTCCAAGTGGTACTATTTGGAGGCAGTTTCTTATTCATTCCTTAATGGTTTTGAGCAATCCAATAGATGTTTTTAATCTCATCGTGGAGGAAAACACATTTCCATGTCAAATTAATGTATAGGACCCATTTTAATTTTAACTCAAAGATAACCAAAAAACTATGCTCAATAACCCATTTTTTCTAACACAGTACTAAAACATAAATGTTAAAATTTATTTAGTTTAAACAGATCACAAAAACATATGCTATATTTGAGTCCGGAGTGTCGAGAAACCTTAAGTTGAACTATTCTTATGATTGATTTAGACATTGTAAACATAATAAAATAATAATTATTATTATTACTACTATACATATTTTATTTGGAAAAATATATTACAAGGCCTCTATGAATGAATGGCCAAAACTTACACTTTAACCTTTTGGTGCTTGGTTCAAGCCCCCACCCCCTCCCCCCACCACCCTAAGTCTTGGTCTTTTTTTCCTTTTAATTGCCAATGTTTCTACACAGTTGGGCCAAGTTGGCCCAATTCTTCTTGGGAACCCGACTAAATTGATTTCACCCCCATACACTTAAGGGATGAGTCCAACCCAATTTACTTAAATTTAAGCTTATAACTAAAGGCTAATATCATAAAATTTGACCCTTCATAACATAGTCTCATCTTCTCCATTCTTTTACTATGTATAGACAATGGCTGAAGCCTCTATTTTGACCCCTTTTTATTTTTTATTCTTATTATTATATATTATTTTCACCTATTTCAATTTAAAACATTTCTTAAAACTTACTTGTGCATCATAGGAAAAGTCTGGATGATTAAAAAACTGAAAAACTATCTAAATGTTTCAAGAAACCGAATCTATCTTCAACTTTTGATGTTGAATATCTAAGCTATTTTAACATTGTTTTTACCTTTTTTTTTTTTTGCCGTGACTTTATTTTCTCATGTACTTTAAGATTCAAGTGACAGAATTAAATACCGTTAATATTTTTTGGTACCCATTTTTATAAACACACAGACACACTCTAAATATAAATGCACTTATATACATATGTATATGCATGTGTGTATATGTTTTTATGAATATGTATAAATATGAAGGTGTGTATGTATGTGTGTATATGTTTTTGTTATTTTTAGTTTAATCGGACTTTTTTTATTGACTCTATGGCCCTCAAAACTCTAAGATAGACTTCTCTCTATATTCCGGTTTCATATGACAGCTTACTTTACTACTAGGGTTGGATATAATTGTAATTCTTTTTATTTCATGTTTTGTATTGTCGGTAATCAATTTGATAAAATAGACTCCACCACTGAGTCCGAAGCGTCGAAAATTTTTTTGCTATAGTTTATTGTTGTATGTCACCATATTTAATTACACTCACTAGAATGTAATTATCACATAATCAAAGTGATAATCTTAGTCCCACCAAAGCAAATTAAAAATTGACTAAAATAATTTTAATTTGTCATATAAACTCATTCACTCCCTTATTCACTCCCTTCTACGTCTATTCCTTATCATCTAGATACATATTGGACCTTTCATGCATATGTTTTGTTTTAATACATGCATGTACAATTTTTTATTAATGGAAACAAATAAATAACAATTAATAATTAAATTAGAATCCTCATAGAGATTTGCCCCCACAATTGTTTTTGGCCAACGAAAGTATTGTACAATCACTACTTTTACATACTTATAGGAGTTGAGCCCGTTTGTTTCAGCTTGACGAGCTCAGCTTATTTCGTTTTTTAGTGAGAAATTAAGTATTTAAATCAAAACTAACTTTTCCAATTTTCATTGACACTCATATTTTTTTTTGTTTTAATACATGTAAATTCTTATTTAAAATATAGTATTTTATTAATTAAATAATTACATAAACATACTTATAGAGATCTGTCACACACTATTTTTTTTTTTTGGCCAACAGAAGTATTGTACAATCCTTAGTTTTACATGCCCCTAGGAATTGAGCCCATTTGTTTCAACTTAACAAGTTCAACTTATTATATTTTTGAGTGAGAAATTAAATATTAAATTTAAAAATAATTTTTTGGGTTTATTAAGGCCGAATCAAATTATGTAGTCGAGCTCATACTTTTTAAATTAGAATCAAATTATTTCAATAAGCTATTGTTTGGTGGTTAATTAATTAAGTTGTTCTTCTCTCCTTTATTTTTATTAACTTCTCCACTCTTTTTATTATTTTTGTCATTTTGTATTTTATAATTACTTTTCAACAATTATTGTCAAATACCTAAATATTTTTCATCATCAGCTACTTAATCTCAACAACTACTTAATCCCAATAGTTGCTTAACCAACACAATTTAGATGGTTCAACCAAACAGACACTCTCAATTAAGGAAATTGGTAAAACCCAACCATCCAATTATCTAAGTACTACATATATAAAGCACACTGCAAATCTCCTTAGAAATAAACAACTTCTCCCTTGAAAAAAGACACCACTTACCAACTAAGACCAAAAGTCACCACCAACTAGGCTATTCTTAGTTGGCGATCCCACAATTAAAAAAGAGTTGGGTCAGCCATTGTCATCTCTCTTCATAGTTGCAAATTGTGAAGTAATATGTCATTAATTGTCGAGTAATGCTATCCATACCAAAAATTTATGTCGAAAATAGTTTACAAAATGATGTGACAATATAAGTATTGAATGCATATATCACATCATAAAATGATATATATCTAATTTCACAATATCACATAATTTGATAAATAACTTTTGATAGAGAAATTTAGTAAGAATAATATTAGCTTTGATTCTTAGCTTTCTCTATTTTAAGCCTTTTAAAAAAGGGATTAATTATACTTACCTCTCTTGTGGTTTCTAACAATTGCAGATACCACTCCTATAGTTTAAAAATCCACTTTGTCCCCCCTATTAGATTGGTCTAACAAATGGTGTTAACGAAATATGAAAATTTACATATTTACCGTTCTATTTTAATAACACATTTTTAATAAAAAACAAAAAATCTATTTTTTTTTATTTATTTTTCTCTCTCTTCCTCCACCACACATCTCTTTGGCCAAAACTCCCTCAGCCCCAAACCATGTCCTAAGCAACGCACACCCCTCTTCTTACCGTTACTTTCTATATTTTTATCTGTAACACCGCTCTTTGTTGTGCCGTTTGCAACACCGCCTGCATAGCCTGCCATGGCCACTGTACAGCCCATCGTAGCCCATCATCACTACCTACACAACTCACTGTCACGACCCGAAACCCACCCTATGCGGATCTCGTGTCGCGGGGCCGACCCTAAGGCCATCCCTACTTTTTTCCATTCCTGTATCATAGTATTAATATGCAAAGTACTAAAATCTGAAAACAATAACAGCGGAAGTCTTAGCAATGACAGTGAACAGCGGAAGTCTTTACAATACATAATATGGTTCTACAGTAAACAAAATAAGAACCAGATGTAACCAGCACCCGGGGGTGGTGAATACATGAGAGAACTAAACATAGACTGGTACATTCCTCAAAATGTCCTCCTATACTTTCAGACTCCTACTGGGGTCTTACAGCGTCAGTACCTAAAATGGGGTAAGTAGGGTGGAATGAGTTACGAGAGCTCAGCAAGTAAAAACAGATCTCCGACACTGGTAACGGTGAAATATGAATCCATGAATAAGATTATGATAGCCAATCATAAGAGAAGAGATGCTGTGATAGCCAATGAGAACAGTTGCCGTGAGGGCTAGTGAACAATAGGTCACAATGTACAATCAGGAGTAATGGAAATAACATCAATATGAATCTCTCAATAATCATATAACAACAAGAGGGTACTGCCACAATAAACTGATCACAATCAAATCAATGAAGAGTGTCCTCTTAGTGTAAGATAAGTCATGAGTAATAGTGCCATTCACTAACGTAATCATATCAATCCCTAAGAGATGCATTTACTTTGTTCCCTAAGTAGAATGCCAATGGAAATGCAAATGAAATGCTAGTGGAAATGCAATGAAAATGCCAGTGGAAATGCCGGTGGAAAGCCTTCGAGGAATTCATTCCTGCCACCTGTCCATTCATGTACTCGACCCTTAGGTCTCTAATCAAGTTAGAAAGCATCGGATGGATATTGTGACTGAGCATAAATCCGGTATTCACAACACGTCATGATCATTTCGTGATTCCATAGAAGTATAAAATGAAATATCATATATTCAATAGAGACATAACAGTAGGCCTTTCTAGGCACGGTTCAACATGATAACAATGATATAGCAGTCAATCAATGTCCACAAGATAGAACAATATCACATTGTGGAAACAATAACAACAAGTACATTCAAGAGTACAAGTTTGGCAGTAAATAGAATAAACTTGGCTTGGAAACACCACATGGAAGAGAAAGGGAATTTACTTACCTCTAAATTCAGTCCTATATCAGAAATCCGTGAGTTTGCCTTTTCCTTTCGAGTTTCCTATATACCAGTAGATACGTCTCAGAATTAATGTTATTTATCAAATTTTATGCCTTGCTATCATAAGTATTTCTAATACTAATTTAGGCTTTACCATTGAGTCCGGAACGCCGAAGAAAGTTGATTTAGGCTTTCGCGGAATTCCATTTGGACTTTTGTACTAAAAAGGGCAAAATAGTCATTTTGCACTTTTACGGTATTTTATCTTTTAGGACCCCATCTCATAAAACGGACCTTACCATCGGACTCAGAACATCCGAGATAATAAATATTGACTATTCATTTGCCTTATTTGGACTTCGTTTGACCCACTTTCGAGTTAGGGGCATTTTCGTAAAAATTAATATTTTATTAATTTTTTCTGTTTGGGTCACAGTGACATTTCCTAAAACTTCTGGGGTCAATTCATAATTCTCAATAGTTCTGGTCTGAACCAGTGGGTTCACGGTCTGAAACCCTAAACCAGTCCGGTCCATCACTAAACCAACCGGTTTAGTTTAACTTAAGGAACCGGAACAAGATATCCACTCTGTCTACCTTATCCACGGTTCGGTTAAACCCAAACCCAATTTCAAATTTCCTATCTCTATAACCAAACAACCTAAATACCATTTAAATTCAAATACAAAACGACACAGTATCACTGCCTCATTACACCCCTCGACATTCCGGTCATCTTCCCCGGTTGTCTTTCCAGCCACAGACTTCGGAACAGTAAACCCTAGCCACTGATCTTCACTGTTTCAAGTCCGTTTCTGCTGATTTTTGGATATTTTCACGCAGAATTAATCCCACAGTCTTAAGCTTTCATTTGGACAGCTTTTAACCTAAGAAAACTATGGTTTCCATCACCCTTTTTCCCAGTTTCCAACGACTGAACTTCTCAAATTTTCATGCATATTTCTTGACTGTTTTAACTCCGTTTTCTTTATAACCCTTTTCTGTATCATATATAAATATTTTCCTATCATACAAAACCATTTTTGAAGCATAGAATTATAGAACCCGAATTATCACAAGACCTGCAACTCAGTTTTTCTACCTGGTTTCTCAACCATTTTAAGTGATTCCTTTTGCATTAAGTTTCAATTTTCATACCTTATCAGTTCCTTGCATTAAACCAAGCTTTCAGGCTCTAAAACTTAAAAACAGAATTTTGGTCACTCACTTGGGTTTCTGGTTTTTCTTTCTTGATGCAGTTCCTTTTTAATCGCTTTGCTTCCTCTCTGATTGAACCTCCTCTTTCCTATCTCAGTTTCTAAATTTCTCTTCATCTCACACCTATATATATATATATATATATCTATATATAGAACCCACCGCTTCTTTCTCTCTCCACTTTCTAATCCAACACTAATATGTGTATGTATGGTATATAGTGTACCTTTTACCCATTTTCACACTCCAAGGTCATTTCTCCTCATTTTCCTCCCTTGGTTCTCCCCCTTTCTCTCTCTGCCCATTCCTTTTTTCTGATTCCTCCCTACCTCCACCTAATGGTAGTTGTATGTTAGGTTATATATATAATACATTATATATTACAGCACACATAAGAGAGGATATAAATATCCTTCACTGTCGGTATACACCCAAAACACACATTATGCATACAGTACACATATCACACACACTTGACACTCACATGTCACACACATTGATCTCTCACTTTCCCTCTCATTTTCCTTTACCTTTTTCCTTTGCCTCATAAGTATTTAAAATACTTTATACATATATATATATATATACTATATACTTTACCATGTATATATATACACGTATATTTATACGGTTTGCATATCTATAGATATATCTACATATGTACATTTTTACGAATTTCTATAAGTATATGCATACACTTATTTTTCATGGACTATGCGTACATGCAAACGTACATGTGCATGGAAATGCGTGCATGCACGCATTACGATGCTGGGTCCTGGGTTGCTCGAGCGTTGCCTGGCACTAGGTATACTAAGCAAACCATTCACATCCCTCAATCGTTTGGTTCCATGAAATACCATGATATAGAGTTCAAACAGCTCATATTACACCATTCAGTCGACTTACCTCGGTATACGTGTCATATCCCGGGTCGAGATATCACATCACTGTTGCCATAGCCCTTATGATCAACCGGTAACCAACTCTTTTCCCCTCTCTCTAGCTATCTCTTACTCTCTCATATTGGCAACTATTGCGGGTTTAATTTTTGCTTGGAAGCAATGTCCCCCCAATGATGGCATTGCCTCTACAAACAGCTCTCAATTTGTTAGGCAGCACACACACATACAGTAAATACAGTACACAACACAACACACGTTTATAAGGAAAACACTCCCAAACCTTTATATTGACCTCAATTAGATTACAAAAGAATCCTAATCCGACCAAAGGCTTTTTGCCTCCATTGTAGGGCTTTGGTGTGTTTAAATACACAAAAAAATAACGGTTGATACCGTAACCGCCCAAGGGTTTGTTGGACTAATATAGCTGTGCCACCTAAGGCATGGCAGTTACTAAGTACTGCTCTTGCCTTGCTACCACAACCCTAAAGCTGCCACCTCTATGGAGCAGTTCAAACTGCAGCAGACTACTACTTTCATGGAGGAGAATTTCCTACCACTTTCTTGTAACTGTTGTGCCAACACATTGCACCCACATGTGTTATATATATACTCACATATGTTATATATATACACATATGTCTGATGTGCACAAAGCTAGCCCAACTTTATCCACGTGTCCAGCAGCTACGAATAGAGCAAACCACCCTCGTTTATGGTGGGCTGCACCCATGCCATGTATTCAACTACTTGCATGTTGGGGTGCACCCATGCCATACTATCAAGTATGTGTCCCGCACATGCTATGACACTCATTTAGTTAACCTTCAGCTGCCATAGTCATCCCCACGTTGCCAATGTAATTCAGCCACTGAGTCATATCGAATCCAGCCATAATGCCACTGAGCTATGTCGTATGCTCCACCCTAATCTAAGAATCCAACACCGGAGGGTCCATAGGGTTTGGGCAAGCCATGCCATGCCATGCCAAGGCTTGCTGTTTTCATGCCTTGGGGTAGTGGGGAGGAAGACCCCTCCTATATATGTCTTAGGAACAATTGTCGGTCCGACGGGAGTAGATACAATCCCTTGCAACACCACAACTCAGTGGGGGAGACCAACCCCCCATATATATGTTAAAGTACAATTCCTTGGCCTAATATGAACAACTATGATCTTTTGCGTAAGGTCCTCAACCACCTTACTTCCTTGACTTGGATCATGACTTGGTGCAAGGTGCCACAAAGTATGTCCATGACAACTAAGCTTACTTAAGGTCTAACAAGCCTTCCCCACCAAGAGAACCCAACGTCCTCATTGAAAAAGACTCCAAGTACTGCTCAATCACTTTCTCAACTTTTCATAGCATTGTGTCTTTCTCCCACGTTGCTTCTTTTGTCCACTTTCCTTTCCACTTGACTAAGTACTAAGTCCTTCTATTCTTCTTACTCATTCCCTCGATCCGGTGGTCCAATATAGACTTGGCCATATCTATGTATTGCTGTTTGAGGGTTTGAGGTGCCCATATCTGACTAGTTCTTGAAGAATTAGTTAGGTCTTCATTATTCTTTTTTAAAAAGCTTACATGGAATATTAGATGCAACTTGCGTCGGTTGGATAAATCCAGCATATAAGCCAATCTTTTGATCCATCTAGTGACAACAAATGGCCTATCATATCATTGAATAAACCCCTTGTGAGTAGTTTCTAACTTATCTTCTTCCAAATCTGAGGGGTGAGTTTCATCATCACTTTATCCCCCAAATCAAACTCCACTGGTCTACGACTCTCAATAGCCCACTTCTTGATCTTTTTCCCAGCCTTTACCAAGAAATCTCCTACTTCTTCAGTCCTTTCCTGCTACAATCTGGCAAACCGATATACTGCAAGGTATCGGCCTTGGGACTTTTGTTTGGCAACTTCATGTGGTGTAAGAGGCTGTTGGCCCGTTTCTAACTCAAAAGAGGTCTAACCAGTGGATGAGCTCTGTTGTAAATTGTAACAGAACTGTGCCACATCAAGCAAGTCAACCCAGTTCTGTTGATTTGCTGTTACATAATGCCTCAAATATTCCTCAAGTATAGCATTCACCTTTTCTATCTATCCATCAGTCTGTGGGTGATTACTAGTTAAGAAGTTCAGCTTTAAACCCATTATCTCGAACAAAGCTGTCCAAAACCTTCTAGTAAATCAAGCATATCTGTTCGCTAACAATGTCTAGGGGAAGCCCCTAATGTTTGACAACATGCTTAAAAAATAGTTATGTTGTGATCTCAGCAGAACAAATTTTAGGTGCTGGTACAAAAGTTGCATACTTCAAAAATTTGTCAACCACAACAAAAATTAAAGTATAGTCATTAACTTTAGGCAACCCATTGATGAAATCCATAGAAACACTATCCCAAGGTTTGCTTGGAATTGGGAGTGGTTCTAAGGTACCCGCTATTTTCTTCCTTTCAGTTTTGTCTTGCTAGCACACGAAGCAAGTCCGCACAAATAGTTCAATATCAACTTCCATTCGAGGCCAATAATAGTTTTCAGACAATAGCTTAACAGTCTGCTTCTGGCCTGGATGTCCTGCTTAAAGAGAATCATGAGACTCTTTTAATAGTAACTGTTTGATGCCCTCTAGACTTAGGGATATAAAGTATCCTTCCTTTAGCATAAAGGACATTTTCCTCTATCCAAAACTGTCAAATGATACCATCCTTGACTTGCCTCAACAGTAGGCTAGTCATAGGATCGCTTTCTGTCTGGATTATGATATTTTCCAACATATCTCCAACAATAAGGCTTAAGGTCGCAATGTTTTCTTCTATGATTGGCTTTCTACTAAGACCATCTGTAACCTGATTTGCACTGCTTGGTTTATACTAAATTGTGTAGTGGAACGGCGCTATGAAGTCCTGCCACCTTGTTTGCTTCGGGGTCAACTTCTTCATGGTTTGAAAGCAACTAGTGGCCGTATTATCCGTCAGAATGAGAAAATGTTTGCCCAATAGGTAGTGCCTCCAAGTATTGACACAATGTACCATTACTGTCATCTCCTTCTCGTGCATCGAATACCGCCTTTAAATGTCATTAAGCTTTCTACTTTCAAAAGCCACTAGATGCTCTTCCTACACTAAGACACCTCTAATAGCAAAATCAGAAGCAACAGTCTGCACCTCAAAAGGCAAATCAAAATTAGGAAGTTTCAGAATAGGGTCACTAGTCACCGCCACCTTCAAGCGATTGAATGCCTCCTGGTATTCATGAGTCCACTTCTATGTTTTTTCCTTTCGTAGAAGATCTGTTAAAACTGCCACTTTCTTTGAATAATTCTTAACGAAATTTTTATAATAGTTGGCTAAGCCCAAGAAAGACCGAAGTTCTATCACCTTAGTCAGCACTGGCCATTTAAGAATAGTAACAATTTTCTTTGGGTCCATCCGTACAGTACCTTCAGAAATAATATGACCAAAGAACATGATTTCCTTCTGGCCAAACTCACACTTCTCGGGCTTTAAGTATAGTTCTGCTTCTCTCAACTTAATCAATTTCAACCTTAAATGATTAACATGTTCTTCTTAGGTCTGACTAAAAACAACTATATCATCCAAATAAATGATAATAAAGCGATCATTGTATTCTTGGAATATGTTGTTCATAAAGTACAAAAGTTGTAGGAGCATTGGTTAAGCCAAATGGCATGACCAAGTACTCATAAGAGCCATACCTTGTAACACAGGCTGTTTTGGACTCATCCCCCTCCGCAATTCTAGCGTGATAATACCCAGACTACAAGTCCATCTTGGTAAAGTATATTGCCTTACCAAGTTTGTCAAATAACTCATCAACTATAAGGACTGGATAGTTATTTTTGAATGTCAATTTGTTGAGAGCTTTGTAATCAACACAAATCCTAAGAGAACCATTCTTCTTCTTCTGAAATAGAATAGGAGCACCATATGGCGCTCTAGAGGGTTGGATAAAACCAGCCTTCAAAAGACCAGTGAGTTGTTTTCTTAACTCAGCAAGCTCAGAAGATGCCATGCGATAAGAGGCTTGAGTAGGGCGTTTAGCACCCGTAATTAGCTCAATTTGGTGGTCAATCTCTCTTCTCAGCTGTAATTTGGGTGGACGTTGATCTGGCTTCACATCCTTGAACTCAATAAGAAATTTCTGTATAGGTTCAAGTATAGGCTACAGTTCTTCCTTTGTTTCTTCCTCGAACAGCATGGTCAGATAAGTTATTTGCCTCTTTCTGAGTCCATCGTTAAGTTGCAGTGCTGACACCATCTCCACTACACTTCTGGCTTTGCTTAAAGAAACAAAACAAACACTTGGTAAGTCTATGATCAAAATACCCTACAGATAAGGCATAACAGAAACTTTCAAGTTTGTAAAGAAATCTACCCCAAGAATTACCTGGAAATCATCCAAGGGGACCACCGTAAAGCTGCATTGGCCTTGCCAATCGTCAACTTTCAAGGGAACATCTTTAGCCATTCCGCCGACTGGTTTTGCTTCTAAATTTATGGCTTGATCCTGCTGAAATCACTAACCAGAGAAAGACCAAGCCGCTGTACTTTGTGATCAGAAATAAAGTTGTGAGTCACTTTAGTATCGATCATAGCATAGATAGCAACATTGTTTAACAGGACCTACACATACATCTACCGCTTTCTAGCCATTGGTTCCTCCTTCTGAATTATATTCAAAAGCTAAAGAGGGTTGACTCGTGTGGGTTCCTCTAAACCGTCAGAAGTTGAGCCTTCTACAACAAGAGTGCCCAACTTCTCATTCTTGGTGTAGTTCATGGCACAGTGTGGGCCATTGTAGATAAAACAACCCTTTCCACTCTTGGATGTGGAAGGTTTGTCTGTACTCTTTTCTGCCGACGCAAAAGAAGTAAATTTTTCGTCCTTCTTCTTCTTGTTAAAACCCTTTCCTTTCTAGTGCTCCTTTGATTTACCCTTGTCATCTTACTCTACATAATTTGACTGTGGGCGATAATCAACAAGAGCATCAATAGTCACCATTGCTGCAGGCAAGTCCTTAACGCCTTGCCACCACAATTCTGACTACGCCCATCCTTGAAGTCCAGCCATGAAGTTGAACTGTTTATTTTCCTCAGACATATTTTTAATGTCAAGCATTAGGGACAAAAATTTCTTAACATAATCTCGAACAGTACTTGTATGTTTGAGTTGATGTAGAGCATCACGTGCTTACCAAGTCGTGTTGCTCAGCAGAAACTGCTTCTTCATTTCATGAGTAAAGAATCCCAAGTCATGATCTGTAGATGTGCATTGTTGATGAGAATGCAAAATGTCATATTTTTCTCCCTTAATGTTTAGTCTTTTATCCTTATTTAGTGTCAAAATGTACTCATTATTCTTATATTTTGATTTAGGATGCAAATGGAGGCGCTAAATGCAAAACGAAGCTAATTGGGTGATTCTGGGCAGTTTCAACATTGCTTCGTAATTTAGGCATAACTCTCTCATCCGAACTCTGATTGAGATGATTCAAGATGCTATGGAACGCCAAGAAAAATTTCTACAACTTTCATGTTTTGAGATATTCGGGCTGCATCAATGTCGCAATTGGGCTTTAAGTCGCTGCACCTACACTGTGAGCGTTTTTAACTACGTAAAATTCTAATGTACGGCACCCGACGCGATTTATTTTTGGAAGTTGTGCACGAAAATTTCAGTTGCAAACACCACTTTCTTAGTTATATTAGGACTTTATTTTATTTTTAATATTTTCCTTAATTAGTTAGATTTGAGTATTTTTATTTTAGAATAATATTTAGAATATCTTTAGGAGTTCTAGTAGGCTTCCAACACTGAATTAATGTGTAAAAGGAGGAGGAGATCAGATTTGCTCTCCCGCTCTCTCCTCTCTTCTTTCTTCTTCTCTAACTTCTTCTTCAAGTTTTCATGGCCGTGCATGGCTAAATTTTTATAATTGGTCGAAGGAAACGGAAGCCTCGGAATCAATAAAACTGTGAGATCTAATTTATTTTTATTGTTCAATTTATGCTTTGAGTATCAGATGTTTTCTATGCTTATTTTCATGATTGTCTCGTTTAATTATTAGGAGGCCTACTAGTTTATTATTCGTTGCAATCTACTGATAGATTAGATATCAAATCCATAATTGGTTGATTCCTCTAATTTGTGAAGCAACTAAGATTTAATGATTTGCTGCATCAGAAATTATTAGATCTTAGGAAGAACGTTCGACTGAATTAAATGCAACTACTTATACTTGTGTTGTTTAGCTTCATCGATCTTTCTAATTCTTAAGGCTACTACTAGATTAAACCTTTAGCGCTTATCTTAGGTTGTTTAGTAGTCAGGGTTAATTAGATCACTTGTTTTCTAATTAACTACGACTATGGAGAGATAGGAAAATAATTCCAACGGTGAATATTTAAAGTGTGAATTGATATATACTTGCATCGATGATCAGTTGCAAAATTCCGATGGTGGATGTTGACTTAGACCAATGCTTGCTCTTTTGATTGAATTTGATACTTTAAATTGAATTGTTCCTTAGTTGTTTTTTTTTTTAAAAATTGTTTTCGTTATATTCAAATCCCCTTATCATTGTTCACATAGCATAAAACTAGGCTAGATACTCTTCATGGGAATGATCCTTACTCCCACTACTACATATATTTTTAGGAGTTTAGGTTTTATTTTTTTTTGGTTGCTTGCGACAACACACCAAATTTTGGCGTCGTTGTCGGGGAGTGATTCTAGTTGATTTTTGTGCTTCTTGTGATCCTTATTTCATTCTTGAAATTCTTTCAAAAAAAATAAAAATAAAATCAAGGTGATTTTTTTTCTTTTAGCGTAGATTTTATTTTTTACTTTTTATTTATTTTATTTTATTTTATTCCATTCTTGAAATTTTTTTTTTTTAAAAAGTCGCGCTGTATATCAAGGTTGCATCAAGTTGGTAGAATAGATTTTGCCCGCTATTGGAAGAATAGATTTTGGTTTTTCGGAGCAAGGATCTGTTGCTGTTTTTTACTCTTGTTTGACCGGTTTTCATCCAAATCCACATTTCAGATCAGGCCTCGCAATAAAAAAAAAGTTAGAGAAGTAGAAGGGATCACTGATTTTCTCTGCTGATCGTCAAATCTGATCTCCTCCTCCTTCTACACTTTAATTCTAGTCTTGGAAGCGTACTAGAACTCCTAAAGATATTGCAAATATATTCCTAAAATAAAAATACCCAAATCTAACTAATTAAGGGAAATATTAAAAATAAAATAAAGTCCTAATATAATTAGGAAAGTGGTGTTTGCAGCTGGAATTTTCATGACCAGATCTGGAATTTCAAAAAATAAATCGTGTGGACCTGCGCATTAGAATTTCGCGCTGCTAAAAACGTTAGCAGTGTAGGTGCAGCAACTTCAAGCTTGATTTCAACCTTGATGCAGCCAGAATCTCTCAACACTCAAAAACCTATAAGTTGTAGAAAGTTTTCTTAGCTTTCCATAGCATCTTGAATCATCTCAATTGGAGCTCGGATGATAGAGTTATACCCAGATTACCAAGAGATGTCAAAATTGTCCAGAATCGCCTAATTAACTTTGTTTTGCACTTAGCGCTTCCATTTACATCCTAGATCAAAATATAAGAATAATGAGTACATTTAGGCACCAAATAAGTATAAAAGACTAAACATTAAGGGAGAAAAAATATGACATTTTGCATTCTCATCACCAACCCTTAATTTGTTAGGCAGCACACACACAGAGTAAACATAGTACACAGCACAACACACGTTTACAAGGAAAACACTCCTAAACCTTTATTGACATCAATCAGTTTACAAAGGAATCCTAATATGACCGAAAGCTCTCTGCCTCCATTGTAGGACCTTAGTGCGTTTAAATATGAAGATAGCGGTTGACACCCCCAACCGCTCAAGGGTTTGTTGGACTAATCTAGTGCTCTACCTAAGGCATGATAGTTACTAAGAATTAGTTTTGCCTTGCTGCCACCTTGCTAAAGCTACCACCTGTATGAATCAATTCAAACTGCAACAGACCACTACTTTCATAGAGGAGAATTGTTCGCCACTTGTTGTAACTATTGTGCCAGCACATTGCACTTACATGTGTTATATATATACACACATGTCGGATGTGCACAAAGCTAGCCCAACTTTGTCTACGTGTCCAACAGCTACAAATAGAGCAAACTACCTTCGTTCATGGTAGGCTGCACCCATGCCATGCTGTCAAGTCATATGTCCCGCACATGCCATGACACTCATTTAGTCAACCTTCAACTGTCGTAGTCATTCCCATGTTGCTAATGTAATTTAGCCACTGAATCATACCGAATCCAGCCATAATGCCATCGAGCTATACCCTATGCTCCACCCCAATCCAAAAATCCAACACTGAAGGGTTCATAGGGCTTGGGCAAGCCATGTTGTGCCAAGGCTTGCTGCTCTCATGCCTTGGGGTGGTGGGGAGGAAGACCCCTCCTATATATGTCTTAAGAACAATTTCATGTCCGACGGGAGTAGATACAATCCCTTGCAAAACCACAACTCAGTGGAGGAGACCAACCCCCCCATATATATGCTAAAGTACAATTCCTTGGCCTAATAGGAACAACCATGATCTTTTGTGTAAGGTCATCAACCACTTTGCTTGCTTAACTTGGATCATGACTTAGTGCAAGGTGCTCTCAAGTATGTCCATGACAACAGAGCTTACTTAGGGTCTGACAGTAGCCCTATTTCTAATCTCTGTTTATTTTTCTACTAGATACACATAAAAACAAAACACACACACATATGCACGCACATTCAATACAAATTTCAAACACATACAGTGTACACACACACACTCACACACAAAGTAACACATTGTTTGGATTCTCTTACTCTCTAGGTTTCTCCTTGTAAACCTGTCTCTAATAATTGATGGATGGCTGACGTTGTGACCTTCAATTTAAGAAAAAATTTAGAAGGCTTTTTGGTTATTTAACTATAGTTGTAGGGGTTTTGGTTTTGATGATTAGTTGGTTTTTTATTTGTTCTATTTTTTATGATGTGTGCAAAAATTCTTAATTAGCTTTTGGTAGTTTCTCAATTGGTCTTGCATCTACTCTTGTTTTAATGGTTTTGCTACTGCCATGGACTTTTCTATTTTCGGATTTGTAGTTGCTCCATTGGTTTCTATAAAAAAATAGTTTCAATTAGGATTTTTTAATTAGATTGATTGATAAAACTAGAGTTAAGTGGTGGTGATGGGTGGCACGCGGAACAGGTATTTCCGACAGGAGGTTTTGAAGGAGTGGCCATGCTTTCATCACTATATACAAGTAAAATTGTTGGTGCTATTGGTGCATTCAAAGATGAAAATTTTCATATAATTTTTTACTATTAAAAACTGATCACTTTTTTTAATTTTTTGGGCATGCTTTCATCACAACTTGCAAGTAGAATTGTTGGTTCTATGGGTTCATCCAAAGATGAAAATTATTAAATTTCTTTAGGTTGAATGGTGTTGGTGTTTGGAGAATCCGAACTATTTGGATTTATTAAGGAAATTATTTAGATAATTTTGAAAATAATAATCAAATTTCAAGATTACTTCGCGTACATTTCATGGATGAGTTATATATATGTGAGTACTTATTTTTTCATACTTTTTTTGAAAAGAAAAAAAATAAATAGTGAATAAAAGCTTTGTTACTGAGCTTGAAAAGCTTGAATGGAGAGAGAGAAAGATTTTAGAGAAATGTCATTTAAGGGTATTCTGGACATTTAGTAAAAACATCATGCTTACGTCATCACTTTTGATCTTGTCATTAACGGTAACTGAAGGCAAAGAGAATCTGCAGTTGAAATTCAAAGCAGAAGGGAGACATTGTAGGTTTTCAAACTATAGATGAAGTATATGCAATTAGCAAAAATCACAATGGAGGTAAGTGTAATTAACCCAAAAAACCTTTCAGGTTGTCAAGATAGAAACTAAAGAGGAGATAAATATGCAGTAATCAACGGTTGTCTTTTACCTCAAGTCCGCCCTATGTTAAAATAAATTAGGGGAAAAAGAGGAATCACTTTCAAATCCACCTTCTAAAACAATAATCACAAACAATTAGCTACTGCTCAGGCAGACAAGAGAAAGAGCATCAACCACCATTGATCCTCAAAGTCAAAGAAAAACTTAAATCCAGTAAAGTGAAATTAAAAGTTGCAAGTCATAAGCTGAAAAGGAAAAAAGACACATCTAATCCTTATTCTAAAAAATCTCAAATATTTAATAATTGTGAGAATCAATTTGGGCTAGTTTGGTTTATAACTCATAATTGTTTTTAAAAGAGAGGACATTCATTTTACTCTCACTCTCTTGAGTAATATGAGATGTAATTTATTTCTCTCCCTACTATGAATTGATTTGAATTTTATCTTCAAGATCAAGCTTCTGTGTAGTTGGAATATTGTTTACTATTTCTTGAACTTGTAATATAGCTGGATGTACTTGTAAAATAACTATTGTAATATATAATTTGTTAGTTTTGACACTTATAAAATAGCTAAGTGGGCTATAATATACTCCTTCAATGGATAAAAAAATTAAAATTTTTTAAAAATACAAAAAAGTAATAGATGTTAAAATTTACGATTCTAACTATTTAAATTAATATTTTTTTAACTTTGATGTAAAATAAATGGCCTTTGTTTTCATGGATCAACGGGATCATTCTAAGACTCGTTCAAAGCAAAGTCATGCGTGAATCGACAATGACCCGAATGTGACCCAAAATGAAAATCTTTTTGACCTATTTCCTTGTTTTTTTTTTTTTTTAGTTTCCTAATTGTGTTCATGTACAGTCATAAAATCACCCTTCACAAAAGAAAGAGACACCTGACATATGTTTGGGAGAATAGACTAAAATACCCTCGCTTAATAACAGGCTCGGACAGAGTCATTCAAGACGGATAACAGGTTCGGACAGAGTCATTCAAGACGGAAATAAGTTCAATTAATGCTAGGTCAACTAGCCACCCATCTCAGTCAAATATACAATTGGCCAGTTCCCTCCTACCAAACCAAGACTAATTATGTGGGATTATGGTTTCTGACAAATCAGATAACGGAACGCACAATCATGTATAACACTAGCCACACGCATAACATCCCCGTATAATCAGGGGATAAACTAAGATAAAAAGAGACATCTCCGACCCTCTTCAAATATTTAAACACTAGAAATTCCAATGAAAAGATACACCACATTTGGTTCAACTCTTCCTGTATAGCTTCATCACTCAAACTGGTTTATTGTTAACTTGATCGTCGGAGACTCCTCGGCCGGCACCAAACCGGTGCTCCCTGTTTACTCCGATAGTCTTTACTTCTCTTTTGCAAGAGGATAATTATTTGTGGAGGATTTTTCTCTC
Source organism: Nyssa sinensis (assembly GCA_008638375.1). Classification (NCBI taxonomy): domain Eukaryota; kingdom Viridiplantae; phylum Streptophyta; class Magnoliopsida; order Cornales; family Nyssaceae; genus Nyssa; species Nyssa sinensis. The sequence continues at coordinate 16,870,003 of CM018044.1, forward strand.
ACAAATTGGTACTTTCATTGAGAGTTCTCGAGTTTGAAGCTCAAGAACAAATCCTATATTGGTATCCTTTCAGTCAAAACCAAATATTTCTAGAAAAAATGGGAAGAAAGGATGAGGATGAGGTGGGGCATCTAACCAACCTTCGAGAACCGAGATATCTGAACAACCAGAGCTGCCCAATAATCAAGAGCAGCAGAACGATCCTCAAAATTAACCACCTCTCGTAGACCCCTAACAGGATTTGGCTACATAGTTTATCACTTATTTCAAAAAAATAGAAGAATTCATGCAATCATTATAATAAAAAATCAATGTGGTCCGCCAACAACAACCGATTGAATATCAGCGGGAGTGAATTGTTACCAATGATCGCGTAGGTGATGACATGACCCAATAAAGCAATCGCAACCTATGGTAGGCAAACAATGCCAAGCTTGAACAACTTTATCAAGGTGAAGATGAACTCCCACAGAGGAGCTCCCCCTAGAGGAAGAGCCACCGTAATGAGGCTTCAATTGCCCAACAACATGTGGCCCCGTTAGAAAGATAAATTGAAGGGATTCTTAATCAAAAAATTAAAGAAAGAAACGGGTTCTGGCTCTACGGACAACTCGAACAAGACATATTTAACTCAACGGAGAGTCCGCTCTCGAGAGAAATCTTAGAAAAACAACCCCCAAAAAAGTTCGGACTACCCCAATTCAAGGATTATGGGGGTATTGCTGATCCAGTCAATCATGTCTGCCACTTTCGGCAAGTCATGGCTCTTTACAAGGGAGAGGACTTTCTCGTTTGTAGAGTTTTTCCTCCTAACTTAGAAGGTATGGTACTAAACTGGTATTGTAATCCCCCGACCCAAAATGTAACCAAGAAACTACTATACCCGATGTCACGACCCGAGACCCCACCCTATGCGAATCTCGTGTCGCGCACCCGATCCGACGCTGCTTGTCGAACCAAAGGTCTCAACTTGCAACACATCAGTGCTACTAACATGCAACAACTAAATGCGGAATAAAATAAAGAAAAGTAGCATGTAATTTATATAATGTTTTACAAAATGCGGAATACAAAATTTTTTAATACAACTGTTCATCCCCAAGACGTGGATAACATGGGAGAGCTACAAGACTGTCTGTACTAAGTATTACACTTACAACTTCAAAAGAAATGTCCACTGTTATCCAGCTGACTGCTACTGCTACTGTTACTGCTACTGCTCTCCTACAGCCTCATTTCCTGAAAGGGGTGGTAAGTTTGGGGTGAGCTAATGAAAGCTCAATAAGTAATTCTCCTTTGCTCTGTCATGTGTACAAGAATATAGAATGCATTATCCATAAAGAACTGGGATAAATGCTGATGTGCTAGCCAGTCAATGAATATAGAACTCAAAATCAAATGATGGAAACTCAAATGATAAGCTATGAAATCTGTCTGATAATACACTTCTATGCATTCAAAGAAAGTTGTGAAATCTCATGATCATTCATAATGATATAGTATGGTCAAGCTATGATAATCAAATAAGAGATAGTGATATCAAACTAGTTGATGCACTCGGCTGGGGCCCGGCTACCCCTTGAGCTCGTATTCAGTTCTAGTTGGCTGTATAAATATTCAGTTCCCATTCGGGCTGTATGAGTATTTAGTTCCGGTCGGCTATATGAATACTGCTCTGAGCTCGTATTCAGATCCGCTATGGGCTGTTTGAATACGGCTCTGTGTACACTGTATAATAATCTGGACCCGAAGGTCATAACTGGACCCGAAGGTCATAACTAGACCCGAAGGTCATAACTGGACCCGAAGGTCTTAAATAGCATCAGATGGAGATGTGACTGAGCACAAATCCGGTACTAATAATATATCAGGATCATGCTACCTCCACGAAGAGTATAAATGTGGAACATAACTGTTCTAGGAAATCTGACGTAACGATATATAGTTATCTGAACTATGGTTACTAGACTGCTTCGAATATACTGTCTGGCCCTCACGGCCCTAGGTACAAGTGTACAACAAGAACTCTATGCAAAAATGTACAATCATGATCAAGATATATGAAAATCGATAAATGCTTCCCACATGATAGGGCAATATCAATGTGGCTCAATAAACTCTGGTATATATGGAATACAACAAGTGATATATGAAAAACTATTAACATGACTTGGAATGTAACATAAGCAGAGATCAGAGATTACTTACACTTTTACTGTATCTGTCTAAAAGGTCAAACCGCCTTCTTCTTGTATCTCGGTATTCCTATAATTCAGGAAGCTCAATCTCAGTCTAGGTATATATATTTAACTCATGCTATTCATCAGATTTTATGTCTCTTTATTCTTTATATCTCTTTTACTAGAATAAACTCTACTATTGAATCCGGAATGTCGAACAAAGTCGATTTAGGCTTTCGCGGAATTCAATTCGGGCTTTGGTACTAGAAAGGGCAAAACGGTCATTTTGCACTTTTACGAGTTCTTATTTCTCGGGACCTCTTTTCACAAATTGGACTCCACGGTTGAGTCTGGAATGCTCAAAATAATAAAAATTCACTATTCAATTAATTTATTCGGAGTCTGTTGGACTACTTTTTGACTTAGGGGCATTTTGGTAATTTCTCCTTTAAATAATTATTTAATTAAATATTATTTATTCAATTGGGTCAATTCAAAATTAACCCTAATTTCTGGGTATAATTAAAATCTCACAAAGTTCTATTTATTGCCCTTAATTTTTTCAATTCCTGTAAGTTTCCATTATTTTTCCCGTACGTTTCCATTTTAAGCCAATCATTGGACAGCTTCTCCTTTTCAACTAAACACTTCCCAAACTCAAATCTTAAATTTGACCCATACAGTAATATTGTTAGGCAGCTATCTGAATGGGTGAATTGGGTCATACTCAACCCGGTTTGGCCCGAATAAAATTACGAAACTCAGCCTAACGGTTGTGTTCCCTTCTTGGATTATTTTCTCTTTTTGATTCCAATTTGAAATTTTAAAATAATTTCTATGTTTAATGATATCCCAAAATAAATCTGATTATTCATACTTATAAAAATTCAAGACTAAAGGTCAGTATCTTACCCCGTTGCTTCGCGTTCCTTTAATCCAATCTGTTGTGAATTTCTGCACCTAACAGCAACCCGATATCCATTCGGTTTTGCTGCTGCTGCTCTTCTGATTTATTGTTTCTGCTATTGTCACAATACAAGTATACATATATATTTATTTGTTCTTGCACTGCCAAAACCATACGCATTCACATATATAACTATATATTTCCATGGATTTCTTGAACACCCACTGTTGCTGCTCCAAACCGCTAATTTCCCTTGACTGCACACTGCTTCCAATTGAAACTCTCAACAATTCATTCTGACCTCGCAACATCAGCTTCATTTAACCTCCAATTACCCCCAAATTTCATCACAGCAGCCCTTCGTAGCTGCTAGAAATTCTCCAAATTTCATCACGCAACAACCATCTTCTTCTTTATTTGTTCTCAATTTCTTTTCTTGCACCATCCAAACCAACACACAATATAATATATATATATATCTAAATATCCTCCATCACAGTGCTCCTACGGCCATCTCTCTGAGCCACCATTACACCGGACAGCACCCTTGATCCCTCCTCTCGATCTGTTTCTTAGGGAATTCAGTAAATCAACCCCAGGCCTCAAGAACTCTGCTTCTACGGCACCCAACAGCACCGTTCCGAATCCCCACCGCAGCCGCTGCTACACGAATTTCCCAACAGCCACGACATTTCTCCCCTAACCGCTACTGCCATCTCTACGGCTACACAGCACCACCACAAACACACACTAAATAAATAAATATATATATATATATATATATTTCTTCACCACTTGCGGCACAGCCACAAACAGAACCCACACAACGCAGCACACAGAAATCCCTCCACCGCTACTGCTGTGCACCACGTAGCGCTACTGCTACTGGATCGCAGCAACCACTGCTGCTATTTCCATCCCCCCTCTTGGCTGCTCTCTTCCTCTGTTTCTCACTTTTCTTTTTCTCTTTCTTTATCCCATCGCGCCGCCTCACCTACGGCAGCCCCCCCTCTTCTTCTTTTTTTTTTTTTTTTTTTTTTCCACTGTTCACATGAGATACTATATATATATACCTAGCCACCTTATTAGACCTTACTTTTCTTCTTTTTCTTTTTCCATTCTTTCCTTTTCTACTTTTTTAAAACACAAACCATACAGCACATACACACGTTGCACTTTTGCACACACATATTAATATATATATACTTGCTTTATTTTCTTTCCCTTGATTTTCTTTTCTATTCTTTATTTTTATTTTATTTTATTTTTTTCTTTCCAATTACATGCTTTTGCATGCCTCTATATATATATAATAAAACTGTATTTTATTATATATAAATATATCTATACTATATCTATTTATACCAATACCTATTTTTATAAAATACATATAGGTACGTAACCATATATATATATATATATTTATACTTGCATAAATATTTTATATTTATTTATATACATGCATATATATATATAACCTCATATATATATATATATCCTTGTATTTATTAAAATACACTGTGTACATATAACGGGGCATATACTGGCTACGTACACGAGTCTCCGTACTACTCGAATTTATCGTACGATACTACTGGACACTCAGGATTTCCCGTAACCACTTCCCGTATATCAGATATCATTTTTTATTCTTATTTGTGATTCTCGCTATTTGTCTCGAACTACGTGTCAGTTATTGTATACTGTTTATTGCGATGCTTCGGGCATATGTCGGGTATTATTTTTATTAACCCGGTCTGTTCGTACCTTTTTTGTTTTTATCTCGTAATTCTAAGAGATTATAAACTTTGGCTAATTCCCTCGGTAATCGTACCCGTCACCGTATATTGCTCATTAACATAATTCGGTATATCTCAGGGTCCACTATTCTCGGTTTGAAGCGGTCTCGGTTTACTCTTGATATTATAATCATAGCTTGGTTAAAGCTCGGTATTATTATTTGACCTTTTTAGATAAAATGAAATTATTCTATTTATTCGGAACTCATGTTCGGTTACAACCGGTATTATGTTACTCGACCCAATCTACCTCGATTTACGTGTACTCAATTGGGTTTACCTTGGTCTACGTGCCATATCCCGGGTCAGGATATTACATCCGAGCTGTTATGGTTTATTTTTCGATGATTAATGAATTGCCCGATTTTGGAATAAGAAAGGTCCCAAATGTCCAACTGATACTGAACAAAGCAACGTATATATATATGTATATATTTATACACGTACATGTATATATATACATATATAGGCGTGTGTATATATATATATGTTTGAGTGTGTATATATGTGTGTGAATATATATATATATGCATATATATATGCGTATGGATGTGTGAAACTATGTATATAAATGTATGTGTATAGATGTGTGTATACGTGTGAATGTGTGTGAAACCGTGTATATATATGTGAAAGAAGTGTGTATACAATGTGTGTGTTGTACATATATGTATATATATAGCAGTCTGTGTGTGTCTTATATATATATACAGTAGTATAAGTATATATATGTATATATATACGGGCAATGTGTGTGTAGCAGAAGGGTGTGTGTGTGCCAACCTATGTCTATATATACATATATATATATATATACAAAATATCAAAATTTACACAAAATATCTAATGAATTTAAAAATGAAGAGAAAGGAAATATCACGAAACAGAAAGGAGGAGAGAGAGAGAGAGAGAGAGAGAGAGAGAGAGAGAAAAAAAAGGGAAATAAGGAGAGGCGGTGAAGGAGAAGATATTTTGAGAAGTGTGTGGATGTGTTTATGCATATATAGATGCATGCCTTGCATGCTTAGAAAGGCAAAAAAGAAAAACCAAGGAAGAAGAAAAGAAGAGAAGAAGGAGAAAATGAGGGAGCAAACACGAAAAGTGTTGAAATACTGTAACTAGGAAATTCAGGAAAGGTAAGATTTTCCCCAAAGTTTTCAAAGCTTTAGAAGCTTAAATGCATATTCATGTTTTAAGGTTAATAGATATAGCTTAAATAATGAAGATGGGGTCTGAAAGACCCAAGAAAAATAGACAACCTCCATGACTGAACTTCAAAAGTTCAGGTCTGAAACGATCCTTAAGAAATCCAATTTTATTGCTTAGGATCGAAACAAGAGACCATGAGGGTTATGAAAACCCTAATCCACGATCAGAAAGCCATGGAAATGACCCCTAAACCTTGAGTTGCAGAAATGGTGTAATCGACCCATCACCCCAAAATGAATGCCAAAACTTGATTTGTGAATGGGATTTATTCCCCATGATGTGAGAATCATCTCAGAATAAACTGTGCTCATTTTCATGGAGAAATGAGCATTTACTAAGGAAAATATCGAATCCACCATGGAAGCTTAACCAGGCTTTTTAGACCACCTCGAGGGCTTAAACCAATGCCAAAGTGTTCCCCATGATCTTAGGAATCCATAGGAACAAACCGCAGGTGAAATGGAGTTCTCGAACTCCATGAAATAGAGAAAGTGTGAAAACTGTAATTAGGGCAACACTGCGTAATTCATGAGGAAGACGAGGACTAGTTAACAGTAGACGGTGTCGTTTTGATATTTGCTAAATGAAACTGCGTTGTTTTGTGATGTTTGTTTTAAATTTAAAGGCTGAATAGATCTGTTTGGTAATAAGGATAGGAAATTGATTTGATGTAAGCAACTGAAATAGGGATATCTTGTCCCCAATTTAACCCCTATACGCTGTTTGGTTTAGGAATTCCTTGAAAAATAAAAAGGGGGTTGCTGCCCCCCAAGATTTGAACCCCAAACCAAGACGCATGTGGGAAATTATACCCCACATGCGGACCACTGTGCAACTGAGGCACATGTGTCCTTATTTCACCGAAATTAATATAAAATATTAATTTAAACAATTAAATTAAATAAATTGAATTAAATATTGTATTATTTCCCGACGATCAATTAAAGTAAATAAATAGTGTATTTTTAGTATCTTGGGCATTCTGAAGCCAATGGAAGGGTGGGTCCCAAAAAATTAAGGCCCATAAAAGTGCCAAATTACCATATTGCCCTTAGTGATGCCTAAAGCCAAACTAAGATCCATAAAAGCCTAAACCTATTTTATTCGACGTTCTGGACTCAATAATAGAGTCCGTTTTTTGAAATAAGATACCTATAACATCAATGTGTATGAAATTGACTAATTTTAGGGCATTAGGCCACACGTAGTATTAACGTAAGAATTGTATGCTGATTATAGGGACTTCAAAGGGAAAGGAGAAAGTGACTGAATACTGAGGTAGAACAGATTGTCAAAAGGTAAGCAAAACCCAATTTCTTACATGTGGTATTCTCAGCCATGGTTATTCATTTGCTGCCAAAAGTTGTACTCTTATACGTACCTAATGTTTATTGTTTCCATAATATGATCCTTGTTCTATCTTATGGACATTATTTTACTATTATATCTTGATCATAAATGTGTATACGCTTTATACTATGCCTTGAAAGGCTGACTGCTATGTTCTCACTAAATGGTATTCCATATATGTACACTTCTAATAGAATTATGAATGATCATGATAGATTATAAATGCCAGAGTTGTGCTCAGTCACAACGGCCATTCGATGCTTTCTGATTTAATAGGACCTATCGGTCGAATGAAGACCATGAATGGACATATGGCAAAGACGGCATAATATACGCAGTGAGTATTTGATTGGGGGGTATGCCGAGCCCTAAAAGATCGAGGATGTGCCAAGCCCTGAACAGAATGTGCATCACTTATGTTTGATTTGATATCATATCTTTTATTGGATTCATAGGATGATCATATTATTCCCTATGAATAATCATCTATTGAAAGCTTATCCATTGATTTACGATTGATTGGTTATCCATTTATTGTGGCAGTATATATATTATTTTGACAGACCCTCATTGATGATCCCATATTCATTGTTTCATTGTATCTATTACTCATGACTGTTTAGTGTGATCTTTACTGTTTGATTGCCCATTATAGCATTTTACCCCTGATTGGCTATTGCAGTATTATATTTCATGACTGGCTATCGTGTTTCATATCCTTTTTTCTCTTAGATTATGTTCTTTCTATATTGACCCTGACCAATGGTAGAGATGGAAATTTACTTACTGAGCATTGTTACCTCATTCAGACTTACTTATTATTTCAAGATGGAACACTGCGAGACAACAATAGGAGCTTAAGAGCATAGGAGAGCATTTTGAAAAATATAATAGAAATGATGTTATAGTTCTCCCATGTGTTCACCACCTAAGGGTGATGTAATGGTTGTTCTCATTTTGATATATATAAAACCTTATTATGACTTATTTAAGACTTCCGTTATATAACTGTTTAATTTTTATATTACACATTGTTATTACTGATATGGTCAAGGAAAGAAAAGGTAAGGACGGCCAATGGGTCAGCCCTGCAATCCCCAATTTGCAAAGGGTGAGTTTTGGGTCGTGACAGGTATCACAGTTCAATGCTAGGGTCTATTCATAGTTTTTCTAACTTATGCACAACTTTTTTGACATAATATTCAACCTATCAAGAAATCAAGAAGGACACAGAATACCTCTTCACTATGCCAATGAGGCATAACGAGTCTCTACGAGACTATGTAAAAAGACTTAAGCTAGAAATGACAAACACCAACAGATGACAAACTAGCCATGCTAGCTTTTCGAAGAGAGATGCTAGCTATACACCCACTCTTTGACTCACTGGTAAAAAAAAAATAGACAATATGGTAGAAGTGTTGATTCGTGCACAGAGACACATCACACTTGAAGTGGAGAAGAAAAACTTAGCACGACGGTCCCCGAATAAGCATCATGCCAAAGAAAATAACAATTGCCCAAAAATAGAAGGGCATCAGAACAATAGGCCCAGTTGTCAAAAAGGAAGAGAGAGGATCAATCCACAAAAAAGGGTTACATTTCCCTCACTCTTCCTATCAACCAAATTTTGCACCAAGTAAAAAATCAACCCTAGGTTAAAAGCCCCTCCCAATGAAAGTAGACCCAAGGAAGAGAAATTCGAACAAATATTGTTTTTTCATCGTGATCAAGGGCACAGCACACAAGACTATAACGTCTTATAAGAGCAAATTGAGGAGTTGATCTTGCGAGGGTACCTAGAAAATTCATTCAGAGAGACATAAGAACGGCACCACTTCGGTGGCCGAACAGGGAAAGACAAAAGTACCGACCCAGAGAAAACTAGCATTCCCCATTTCCACCAGGCGAAGACCTTAGGGTAGTAAATACTATCCTATTGGAAATACCATTTGCTGGGAACAACAAATAAAGAGAAGAATATCTATTGCAAAAAGGCTAGAGAGGTGGCCTCAGTTGAATTCTCAAGGACACTCGACGGCCCAAGCTTAACTTTTTCCATCCGACATCTACAATAGGTACACCCCCCTCATTACGATGCATTAGTCATTTCAATTCAAATAGTTAATTTCTTGGTCCACCGAGCATTAGTAGACAATGGAAGCGAAATAGACCTTCTATTTGCCCATGCGCTAGAGAAAATGTGTCTAAAAATAGATCGACTCACCCCTAGGGAAGAACCGCTGGTAAGTTTCAGTGGCGATATAACATATTCAAAAGGTAGCATTATGCTATTTGTGGTAGCAAGACCGGTCAACCTCATGCCATACTTTTTGGTGGTCAATGCACTATATAATGTCATTTTAGAGCGACCTTCTATTCACCAAATGGGCTTGGTGCCTTCAACTCTACACCAAACCCTCAAATTTCCCACTCCAACAAGGAAGGGGCAGCCTTCAAAAGAACATACCATTAAAGGTGATCAGACATCTGCCAGAAGTTACACCATCATTGGATAGAAAGATTGTAGGAAAACAAACCCTGTTACGACTCCCATCGAAGAAATAAATGATGTGATGGACACAGAATAGCCGCCATAGAGCCTAGGGTAAAAAAAAAGTGACTCTCCAGAGTTGGACCCCGCATACAAAGAAATCTGTACAAATCTGACAGAGGAAGAGGTAAAATTCCAATTGGATCTATCTAAACTAGAAAGGGTGTCCCAAATTGGGACCGGACTTAGCGTTATGAAAAGAAACGATCTTACTCAATTCCTCCAGCAAAATCGGGATATATTTGCTTGGTCAGCCCATGACATGCCCGTAATTGATCCACAAGTCATCTGTCACAAGCTATTTGTAGACCTAGAGTAGAAACTCGTCTAATAGGAAAAGAGATCTTTCACACCTAAGCGAAACCAAACTATAAAAGATGAACTAAGGAAGCTGCTCAAAGCAAGATTCATTAGAGATGTAGACTTCTCGGATTGGCTTTCCAATGTTGTCGCATTACCAAAGAAAAAGGGGAAATAGAGGGTTTGTGTTGATTTCACAAATCTCAATAAAGCATGTCCAAAAGATAGCTATCCACCCCCCAAAATTGACCAAATGGTGGACACTGCTTCGAAGACATGACATCCTTAATTTCATGGATGCTTATTCAAGTAATCATCAAATACACATGCATGTGCCCGATCAAGAGAAAATGTCATTCATAATAGAATACGAGACTTTTTATTATTGAGTTATACCCTTCGGATTAAAAAATGCTGGAGCCATATACCAAAGACTAGTAAACATGGTTTTCCAAGATCAGATCGAAAAAGTTATGGAGGTATATGTAGATCATATGTTGGTAAAAAGCATGGTTAAGGAAGATCACCTAGTCCACTTGTCCGAAGCATTTGATCAACTCCGTAAAAACAAAATGAAACTCAATCTAGAAAAAAGTACCTTTGGGGTAGCGTTAGGAAAGTTCCTTGGACATATGGTTACCAAGCGAGGAATCGAAGAAAATCGAGATAAAATAAGGGCCGTTTTAGAAATGGAATCTCCTAAAATGACAAAAGATGTCTAGAAACTAACTGGACGAGCGGCAACCCTCAACAGGTTTTTGTCTCGAGCATCAAACAAATGCCCACCTTTCTTCTAAACTTAAAAAAAAAATAAAAAAAAAATTCGAATGGATAGAAGAATGCAAAGAAACATTCTAGAAACTGAAGCAATACTTAACTACTCCCCCACTATTATTAAAGGTAGACGAAGGGGAAGAGCTCTATTTATACCTAACAGTTTCTGTTTCTACTGTAAACGCTGCACTGGTCTGGGAAGATAGGAAAATCTAAAACCTAGTGCATTATGTTAGCTAAGCATTATAAGATATCCAAACGTGCTATCCAAAGCTAGAAAAACTCTTACTAGTATCGGTAGTAGCTTCAAGAAAGTTGCATCCGTATTTTCAAGCCTTTACCATTAATGTCATGACAGAATACCCGCTCAGAGCTCTCTTACATAGCCTAGACGCCTCCGAACGAGTATCAAAGTGGTCAGTGGAGTTAGATCAATTTGACATTCAATACTACCCTCGAATAGCCATTAAAGGACTAGTCTTGGCAGATCTTGTAGCCGAATTCACACATCAAAAAACTGACCCAAGAAACAGAAATGCAAACCTTTCCCAATGTTGTAAACTTTTCATAGATAGTTCATCTCAGAAGACGGGTTCAGGCACCGAACTAGTTTTATTCATCCTTGAAGGAACAATGATGGAACAAGCTATCTCACTCGATTTCAAAGCCTTAAACAATGAGGTAGAATACGAAGCCATATTATTCGGGTTAAAGCTTGCCAATGAGTTAGGGATAAAAAAATTAGAATTTTTCTACGATTCCCTATTCATAACCAGCTAGGTAAAAGGGGAATATGAGGCTAGAGATGCCAGGATGGCCACATACAAAAAGATGATACAGAAACAATAGAAATCGATCCGTGAGTATACAATTTACCAGCTCCCCAGGGAAGAAAACTCTCAAGCTGACTCACTCACCAATCTTAGGTCGACAGTAAGTTTTCATTTCTAACAAAAAATACTAGTGGAACTTATACCAAAATCTAGCTTGGATGAGGAAGAACAAAGGATAACCGAGGTGAATCAGCTCTTGAGCTAGCAAACTATGAATCATCCTTTACTTAAGAGATGGCTCCCTACCCTCAAATAAATTGGATGCTCAAAAGCTACGGAGTAAAGCCACACAGTATGCCCTGATTAACGGCAACCTCTACAAAAGTCTTATTCCGGGCCATACCTAAAATGCTTAAACCTAGAACAAGAACAATAAGTTATGAGCAAAATCCATGAACGGATATGCAAAAATCACTCAGAAGGCAAATCTTTGGCCTAGAAGTAATAAAATTGGCGTAAAATACATTAATACTTTAAAGAATTGGTGAAGAAATGTGACTAATGTCAAAGGTTCGCACCCATCCACAAGCAGCTACCAACGAAACTTTCTCATTTAAACAGTCCACGACCATATATACAAAATATCAAAATTTACATAAAATATCTAATGAATTTAAAATGAAAAGAAAGGAAATATCAAGAAACAGAAAAGGGGAGAGAGAAAGAGAGAGAGAAAAAGAAAGAATGATAGGCGGTGAATGAGAAGATATTTTGAGAAGTGTGTGCATGTGTTTATGCCTATATAGATGCATGCCTTGCATGCTTAGAAAGACAGAAAAGAAAAACCAAGGAAGAAGAAGAGAAGAGAAAAAAGAGAAAATGAGGGAGGAAGCAAGAAAAGTGTTGAAATACTGCAACTAGGAACTTCAGGAAAGGTAAGTTTTTCCCTTAAGTTTTCAAAGTTTTAGAACCTTAAATGCATATTCATGTTTCAAGGTTAGTAGATATAGCTTAAAGAAGGAAGATGGGGTCTGAAAGACCCAAGAAAAATAGACAACCTCTATGACTGAACTTCAAAAGTTTAGTTTTGAAACGACCTTTAAGAAACCCAATTTTATTGCTTAGGATTGAAACAAGAGACCATGAGGGTTATGAAAACCCTAATCCGCTATCAGAAAGCCATGGAAATGACCCTCAAACCTTGAGTTACAAAAATGGTGTAATCGACCCATCACCCCAAAATGAATGCCAAAACTTAATTTGTGAGTAGGAATTTATTCACCATGATGTGAGGATCATCTAAGAACAAACCATGCTCAATTTCATGGAAAAATGAACATTTACTAAGGAAAATACCGAATCCACCATAGAAGCTTAACCAAGCTTTATAAACCACCTCGAGGTCTTAAACCAATGCCAAAGTGTTTCCCATGATCTTAGGAATCCATAGGAACAAACCGCAGGTGAAATGGAGTTCTAGAACTCCACGAAATAGAGAAAGTGTGAAAACTGTAATTAGGGCAACACTATGTAATTCATGAGGAAGACGATGAATAGCGAACAGTAGATGGTGTCTTTTTGATATTCGCTAAATGAAACTACGTCGTTTTGTGATGTTTATTTTAAATTTAAAATCTAAACAGATATGTTTGGTAATAAGGATAGGAAATTGATTTGATGTATGCAACTGAAACAGCAATATCTTATCCCCAATTTAACCCCTACACGCTGTTTGGTTTAGGAATTCCTTGAAAAATAAAAAAAGGGTTGCTGCCCCCAGGATTCGAACCCCAAACAAACACGCGTGTGGGAACTTATGCCCCACATACGGACCACTGTGCCACTGAGGCACATGTGTTCTTATTTCACTGAAATTAATATAAAATATTAATTTAAACAATTAAATTAAATAAATTGAATTAAATATTGTATTATTTCCTGATGATCAATTAAAGTAAATAAATATTGTATTTTTAGTATCTTAGGCATTCTAAAGTCAATGGAAGGGTCCGTTTCAAAAGATGGGGTTCCAAAAAATTAAGCCCGTAAAAGTGCCAAATTACCATATTGCCCTTAGTGATGCCCAAAGCCAAATTGAGATCAATAAAAGCCTAAACCTATTTTTTTGACATTTTGGACTCAATAGTAGAGATCATTTTCCCAATTTTAGGGCAGTGGGCCATATGTAGTATTAACCTAAGAACTGTATACTAATTATAGGGACTTCAAAAGGAAAGGAGAAAGTGACTGAATACTGAGGTTGAACAAATTGTTAAAAGGTAAGTTAAAGTCAATTTCTTACATGTGGTATTCTCAGCCATGGTTATTCCTTTACTGCCAAAAGCTGTACTCTTATACTTACTCGATGTTTATTGTTTCCACAATGTGATACTTATTTCATCTTGTGGACATTATTTGACTATTATATCTCGATCATAAATGTTTATACGCTTTATACTATGCCTTGAAAGGCCGACTGTTATGTTTTCACTGAATGGTATTCCATATATGTACACTTCTAATGGAATTATGAATGATCATGATATATTATGAATGCTAAAGTTATGCTCAGTCACAACGTCCATTCGATGCTTTCTGAATTGACAGGACCTATGGGTCGAATGAAGTCCATGAATGGACATATGGCAAAGATGGCGTAATATACGCGTGAGTATTTTGATTGGGAGGTATGCCGGGTCCTAAAAGACCAAGGGTGTGCCAAGCCCTGAACATAATGTGCATCACTTATGTTTAATTTGATATCATATCTTTTATTGGATTCATAGGATGATCATACTATTCCCTGTAAATAATCATATGTTGAAAGGTTATCCATTGATTTACGACTAATTGGTTATCCATTTCTTGTGGCAGTATATTTATTGTTTTGACAGACCCTCATTGATGTTCTCATATTCATTGTATCGTTGTATCCATTACGCATGACTTGTTATTGTGATCTCAACTGTTTGATTGGCCGTTATGGCATTCTACCCCTGATTGGCTATTGCAGCATTATATTTTATGACTGGCTATCATGTTTCATATCCTTGTTTATCTTGGATTATGTTCTTTCTATATTGACGCTGACTAATGGCAGAGATGGAAATTTACTTACTGAGCTTTGTTACGTCATTCAGACTTACCTATTGTTTCAAGAAGGGACACTGCCAGACAGCAGTAGGAGCTTAAGAGCATAAAAGAGCATTTTGAAAAATGTAATAGAAAGGATGTTATAGTTCTCATATGTATTCACCACCTAAGGGTGATGTAATGTTGGTTCCCATTTTGATATATGTAAAACCTTTTATGACTTATTTAAAACTTTCGTTGTATAACTGTTTAATTTTCATATTACACATTGTTATCACTGATACAGTCAAGGAAAGAAAAGGTAGGGATGGCCAATGGGTCGGTCCCGCGATCCCTAATCCGCATAGGGTGGGTTTTAGGTCGTGACAGGTATCACAGTTTAACACTAGGGTCTATTCATAATTTTTCTAACTTATGCATAACTTTTTTAACACAATATTCAACCTGTCAAGAAATCAGGAAAGGCGCAGAATACCTCTTTACTATGCAAATGAGTCATAACGAGTCTCTACAAGACTCTGTAAAAATGCTTAAGCTAGAAATGACAAACACCGACTAGTGCGATGACAAACTATCCATGCTAGCTTTCTGAAAAGGGATGTTGGCTACACACCCATTTTTTGACTCATTGGTCAAAAGAAAACCAGACAATATGGCAGAAGTGTTGATTCGTGCATAGAGACATATCACACTTCAAGAGGAGAAGAAAAACTTAGCACGACGGTCCTCGGACAAACGTCATGCCAAAGAAAATAACGACTGCCCAAAAACAGCAGGGCATCGAAACAGTAGGCCCAGTTATCAAAAAGGAAGAGAGAGGATCAATCCACAAAAAAAGGTTACATTTCCCTCACTCTTCCTATCAACCAAATTTTACACCAAGTAAAAAATCAACCCTAGGTTAAAAGGCCTCCCCCAATGAAAACAGGCCTAGGGAGGAGAAATTCGGACAAATATTATTCTTTTCATCTCAATCAAGGGCACAACACACAGGACTATAAAGCCTTTCGAGAGCACATAGAGGAGTTAATCTCGCGAGGGTACCTAGGAGAATTCATTCAGAGAGACATTTGAACGGCACCACCTCTGTAGCCGAATAGGGAAAGGTAGAAATACTGACCTAGAGAAAACTAGCATTCCCTATCTCTGCCAAGCGAAGACCTTAGGGTAGTAAATACTATCTTAGTGGCAATACGATTTGCGGGAACAACAAATAAAGAGAATAATATCTATTACAAAAAAGATAGAGAGGTGGCCTCAGTTGAATTCTTAAGGACACTCGACGACCCAAGCTTAACTTTTTCCATCCGGGATCTACAATAGGTACACCCCCTTCATTATGATGCATTAGTCATTTCAGTTCAAATAGTTAATTTCTTGGTCCACCGAGCATTAGTAGACAATGGAAGCGAAACAGACCTTCTATTTGCCCATGTGCTAGAGAAAAAGGGTCTAAAAATGGACCAACTCACCCCTAGGGAAGAAATACTGGTAAGTTTCAGACGCAATATGACATAGTCAAAAGGTAGCATTACGTTATTTATGGTAGCAGGACCGGTCAACCTCATGCCATACTTTTTGGTGGTCAATGCACTATATAATATCATTTTAGTGTGACCTTCGATTCACCAAATGGGCGCGGTGCCTTCAACTCTACACCAAACCCTCAAATTTCCCACTCCAACAAGGAAGGGCAACCCTCAAAAGAACATACCATTAAAGGTAATCAGACATCCGCTAGAAGTTGCACCATTATTGGATAGAAAGATTGCAGGAAGACAAACCCTACTACCACTCCTATCGAAGAAATAAATGATGTGATGGGCACAAAATAGTATCCATAGAGCCTAAGGACAGAAAAAAGTGACTCTCTAAAGTTAGACCCTGTATACGAAGAAATTCATACAAATCTGGCAAAGGAAAAGGTAGAATTTCAATTGGATCTATCTAAACTAGAAAGGGTGCCCCAAATTGGGATCGAACTTAGTGCAATGAAAAGAAACGATCTTACTCAATTTCTGTCACGACCCGAAACCCACCCTGTACGGATCTCGCATCGCGACCTCCACCTTCAGGCCCGAGGACCCTTGGGCAAAGGCTCACATAAGCAGTGGTATCGAATAGATGTGCGACATGCGTTTTGCGAAAGCGTGAAAAACTTTTTCTTTTCTTTTCTTATTTTTAAATTATGCACATCCGTCTGATACTGCCGCTCTATACATAACATACATGGTTACACATTCAGAGTATAACTAAAACTTAAGGACTTATAACATTAAAACAATACATGTTCAATTGCCTTGAGGGCTTAATACATATTCTTACAACATCTACAAATACAAAACGTATTACTAGAGTTCATAAGTTTCCAAAAGAAACTACTTAAACATATTGTCCCAAAATGGCAGACTTCATCATCGTTGTCCTCAAAATCAATACTGCCGTAAGTCACCTGAAAGGGGGATCTGAACAAAGTCCGGGTAAGGTAATCTAAGCTTGTGAGTAATTCCAGCATTCGTCATGGGGTTTTCAATTAGCAGTGGTTTTTTGTACATAATAGTTTGTAAAACACTGACTGCCAATTGCTCGTATACTTGAACATAGAACATATGCATTTCTTAAAACAGATAGCTTTGAAACATTTAAAGTATTCAAGCTATACTTATACTTATGAACTTCAAAACATATAATATAACATGCATTTCTTAAATAGAGTATATAAAACTCAAAATATATGCATATTGAAAATGTGGGTAAAAACCTACTTCCATTTTCAAACATAACATCATATATACGTATTCCTTTAAAACATAAACTTGAGACATTTAAAGTATTCAAGTTAATATTGTACTTCTTAAATAGAGTATAAAACTTGAAACATATGCATAGTGAAAACGGGGGTAAAACCTGCTTCCATTTTCAAAACATAACATCTTATCACTTCTCTTAGTGGAATCTGTTTCGAACCAGACTCCCATATTACGTATAAATGGAGATATCTCATTTGCCTAGGGGATTAGATCCTGCTACCGGGCATTTCACATGACAGGTCAATTGAGTTTCGAAGAAACCCAAAATCCTGACTATGTGGTCTTTGACAGGTCAATTGAGTTTCGAAGAAACCCAAAATCCTGCCTGTGTGCTTATGCACCATTTATCTTGCAATTAAAATACATTTAACACATGATTATGTCAAATAGATATTTCTCGTGAGCACTTTAAAACATAACATTCATAACTTCGTGATAAACATCCGTATATTTGAAATAGGCAAACTCAGAATATTAACAAGATTTGTATTTTAACTTAGACATACTGAAAACACATTTTTAAGAAAACTGTAAAGAAAACATTTACTGAGCATGTCACAATAGGGTTTATAAGAACAGAAATAATTTAAAACTGAAATCATGTAAATACTGAATTCAGAATTTCAAACACTTCATATCTTTGCATTTAAAACCTTTTTAAATCCATGGAGTTAAATCTCTACTTCAAATACAGGGGTAGTCGCCTTATTCTCCTGGGTTGGCTTTATATAGGTGCCTTCCCTTTTGCCTTCCTCAACCTATCATAATTTATGAAAGATCGCATAAATCTCATAGATACTTAATAAACTTAAAATCTTACACATATCTAGACTGTGCAAGATCGAATTCTTAATCAGTCTAACTTATAACTATATCGTAGTCTAGCCATTTATGTACTGATGATAGTAATAATACCTGAGACGCATCTCAGCTAAAGTTTCATTGTTCTCGCATTCTTCTTCTTCTTTAAGCTTTGCCTCAGCAAGTCTCCTTGCTGCTGATTCTTGGGCGGCTCGACCAATTGGAAGAATTGGTTCCTAATGCATGAAAGGTGTGAGGGACAAAATCTCACAGTGTTTAGCAATCCTTAATTTCTTGTGGAGTGCTCGATGTTGTCGATCTAATTCATTCAGAAAATCTTGTTGTTTCTTACCTTTAACCGTGGTCTAAGGCTTAATCATTTTGAACTACCCGAATTTGACCTAAACACAATTCATTGTGTTAGACTTGAATTTCATTTCAATTTAAACTCTTCTGGTAGCTCCATTAACTTTAAATTATTTATTTCATATGTTTACTTGTCGTGTCTTTTCGTATTTCATTTCCTCGTATACGCCTTAGTATTAGTATTTTGGCATTACTTAATTTTGTAGTCATCTGATAGATGCTATTCATCAAATTTTATGTCTTTTTATTTAAACATTTCTTTTTGGTCGAATAGACTCTACCATTGAGTCCGGAGCGTCGAAAAAAGTCCGTTTAGGCTTTCCTAACATTAAATTCGGACTGTTATATGTAAAAGGACAAAAGGGTCATTTATCGTTTTATGTGTTTCATTTTTTTGTACTTCGTTTCATAATTTAGACTCTATCATTGAGTCCGGAATGTCAAAGAAAGTCAATTTAGACCTTCCCTGGTTTTAATTTGGCTTTTGAGGTACTAGGGGTAATTTGGTCATTTTACCCCTTTACGTGTTTTTATTTTCGGGCCCCGTCTCGTAAAATGGACCCTACCATTAGTCTTAGAATATCCAAAATAGTAAAAATACATTATTCATATGTTTAATTTGGACTTCATTTGCTTCATATATGACTTAGGGGCAAAATAGTAATTTTACTTTATTTATTAAATAATTAAATTTATTATTTAATTATTTAATTATTTTTCAGGGGTCTAGTTGCATAAAATTTCCCTCAGTTGGGCCATAATAGGATTGTCCAGAATTTCTGGGGTCAATCCGCAATTAGAGAAAGTTTTGGTTTATTTATTTTTTAAATAAATTAGAAAACCAAAGGGTTCAGTCCAATTGAAAGTGAACCGGTCCGGTCCATTCGTAAGCCAACTGGTTTATCCGGTTTTGTGCGTGTTGTTGACGTCACGATGACGTCAGCCCTAACGTATTAGAATTTTAAAACAGGTATGAAACGCCGTCGTTCAACTAATTCGGTGGCAAGCCCAGAGGCTGCCACGTGTCCGAGTCAACTCAACCTGGTATTTAAAGCCGAGTTGACTCACTGTATTCTTCCCCACTTTGACCCCTACGTTGCCCTAGTTCCTGAACTTCTTCTTCTTTAATTTCGTGAGTTTCTACTCAACCAATCTCTACTGTTTCTAACCTAATCCATTTTTGGAACATTGGTTAAGAGTTTGGCATTCATTTTAGACTTTAAAACCTCTTCATGTGTTCGGTTTAGGACTGGATAATCCAAACTGTAGGTTGGTCGTAAATGATCATTTCTAAGTTAAATCTCGTGAGACTTGTTTTGTTGTGATCCCCTCTTCATGGGGTTTCATATTCCATTCATAAAGGTAGGTTTAACATCGAGTTTAAGGTATTAGGTTTCAAACCCGTAACCTGCAAGTTAATTTTTGGAGGGTTTTTCTTGAGTTTTGTGATCGTGTATAAGTGTTTTTAGCATGCTTGTAAGGTCTACTTGAGGTCTCTATACGCCAAACATAGTTTGGTGATGATGAAATCAGACCTGCTATAAGCAAGGTCTTTAATGGCGGTTTGTTCATGGGTCTCATGTTTTCGTTTGTTTTCATAACCTGATTTCATGCTAAATCAACTCTAAAACACTTATTTAACATTATACATGCATAACTAAGCTTCAAACAGTTTTCTATTCATGCATATTTCTAGAGAGACAAATTGAAGAGTTTTCGTGGGTTCACCTTTTTGAGTCGGTTTCTTCCTTCCTTCTTGCTCTAAATCTCTTCCTCAACTTCTCAGTTTCTTTCCGTTCAGTTTCTTCCTTAGGTGATAAGCATGCAAGGCATGCATTGGCTTTTAAAGCCAATCCACCGACTTCCCTCTCTCTCATTCTCTCTTTCTCTCTACAATCTGACTCCATAGCCCTACCTTAGCCCTCACTTCTTATAAATCCTTCTTACACATTTTTAATTTTTCTTTTTTCTCTTTGTTGCTTTACATTTATTGTTGTAGGATATTTGGTATATTATATATACATATAATACACATACACTTACACATTTGAGACTCACACACACACCAGCCGACACACACTTAGAGACACACACACACACCTTAGATATTTTGGGTTTTAATATACCTTTTTATATATCTATACATACATAATATTTAATTATCTTATATACATACTTATACATATACATGTGTATATACATATACACATACTTGTCTCATATACAATGTACATATAGATATTTATATATTAAATATATTTTCTCTTGTTTCAATGTGTACATATACATATATATATACATAAACATACTTATATACACTTGATAACATACACACACAATACACCATAAATGTGTGTTTATTTAATTTTAATAATTAAATATATTCTCATATTTTAAATTAATTAATTAATTTTTCTCTTAAGTGTAAAAACCTTTACACAATTTTTCATTACCTCGTAATGCGTGCCATATGACCCGGTATCCCGGGTCGGGATATTACAATTTCTTTAGCAAAACTGGGATATATTTGCCTAGTCAGCCTATGACATGCCCGTAATTGATCCCCAAGTCATCTATCACAAGCTATTTGTAGACCTAGAGCGGAAACCCGTCTGCTAAGAAAAGAGATCTTTCACGCCTAAGCAAAACCGAACTATAAAAAATGAACTAAGGAAGCTGCTCAAAGCAGGATTCATCAAAGACGCAGACTTCTCTGATTGGCTTTCCAATGTTGTCGCATTACGAAAGAAAAATAGGAAATGGAGGGTTTGTGTCGATTTCACAAATTTCAATAAAGCATGTCCAAAGGACAGCTACCCACCCCCCAAAATTGACCATATGGTGGACACCGCTTCGAGACATGAACTCCTTAGTTTCATGGATGCTTATTCAAGTAATCATAAAATCCACATGCATGTGCCCGATCAAGAAAAAATGACATTCATAACAAAATACGAGACTTCTATTATTAAGTTATGCCTTTCGGATTGAAAAATGTTAGAGCCATGTACCAAAGACTAGTAAACATGGTTTTCCAAGATCAGATCGGAAAAGCTATGTAGGTGTATGTAGATGATATGTTGGTAAAAAACATGGTTTGGGAAGATCACCTAGTCCACTTGTCCGAAGCATTTGATCAACTTCGCAAATACAAAATGAAGTTCAATCTAGAAAAAAGTACCTTTAGGGTAGCGTTAGAAAAGTTCCTTGGACATCTGGTTACCAGGTGAGGAATCAAAGCAAATCGAGATAAAATAAGGGCCTTTTTAGACATGGAATCTCCTAAAATGATGAAAGATGTCTAGAAATTAACTGGATGAGTGGCAACCCTCAACAGGTTTTTGTCTCAAGCATCAAACAAATGCCCACCTTTCTTCTAAATTTTGAAGAAAAATAAAAAATTCGAATGGACAGAAGAATGCAAAGAAGCGTTCTAGAAACTGAAGCAATACTTAACTATTCCCCCACTATTATCAAAGGCAAACGTAGGGGAAAAGCTCTATTTATACCTAACAGTTTCGGTTGCTACTGTAAACTTTGCATTGGTCTGGGAAGATAGGAAATCTAAAACCTAGTGGATTATGTCAGCCAAGCATTACAAGATATCCAAATGTGCTATCCAAAGCCAGAAAAACTCTTACTAGTATTGGTAGTAGCTTCAAGAAAGTTGCATCCGTATTTTCAAGCCTTTACCATTAATTTCATTATGAAATACCCGCTCAAAGCTATCCTACATAGCCTAGACGCCTCCGAACAAGTATCAAAGTAGTCTGTGGAGCAAGATTAATTTGACATTCAATACTACCCTCGAACAACCATTAAAGGACTAGTCTTGGCAGATTTTGTGGCCGAATTCACACATCAAAAAACAGACCCAAGAAAGAGAAATGCAGACCCTGCCCAATGTTGTAAACTTTTCACAGACAGTTTATCTCAAAAAGTGGGTTCAGGCGCTGAACTGGTTCTATTCATCCCTGAAGGAATAATGATAGAGCAAGCTATCTCACTCAATTTCAAAGCTTTAAATAGTGAGGTAGAATACGAAGCCATATTATTCGGGTTAAAGCTTGCCAATGAGTTAAGGACAAAAAAATTACAAGTTTTCTACGATTCCCTATTCATAACCAACTAGGTAAGAGGGGAATATAAGGCCAGAGATGCCAGGATGGCCGCATACAAAAAAATGATACAGAAACAATAGAAATCCATCCATGAGTATACAATCTAGTAGCTCCCAGGGAAGAAAACTCTCATGCTGACTCACTCGCCAATCTCAAGTAGGCAATAAGTTTTCATTTCCGACAAACAATACTAGTGGAATTTATACCAAAATCTAGCTTGGACGAGGAAAAACAAAGGATAACCGAGGTGAATCAACTCTTGAGTTGGAAAACTCCGATCATCTCTTACTTAAGAGATGGCTCCCTACCCTCAAACAAATTGGATGCTTGGAAGCTACGGAGTAAAGCCACATAGTATGCCCTGATTAACAATAACCTCTACAAAAGTCTTATTCCGGGCCATACCTAAAATGCTTAAACCCAGAACAAGAACAATAAGTTATGAGCGAAATCCATGAATGGATATGCGAAAATCACTCAAGAGGCAGATCTTTGGCCCAGAAGTAATAAAACTGGCGTAAAATACATGAATACGTTAAAGAATTGGTAAAGAAATGTGACTAATGTCAAAGGTTCGCACCCATCCACAAACAGCCACCAGCGGAACTTTCTCATTTAAATAGTCCACAGCCATTCATGTAGTGGACATCATAGGGCCATTACCAATGGTCCCTAGACAGAGGAAATTCCTTCTAGTTACAATAGATTACTTTACAAAATGGATAGAAGCTAAGCCACTTGCAAAAATTAGAAAAACTCAAATCAAAGACTTCATATGGATGGACATCATTTGTAGATTTGGGATCCCAAAAACTCTGGTCTTGGATAATAGTCTACAGTCCACAAGAATCTTAGTAAGAAATTTTTGTTGTTGAACTCCGAATAGAGAACCACCTCTCCACTTCAGACTGCTCTCAAGAAAATGGACAAGTGGAAGCCTCCAATAAAACCATCTTGGCCAATTTAAAAATAAACTTGAGAAAGCTAAAGGGAAATAGGCAGAAATACTTCCCGAAGGACTCTGGGCCTACCTAACTACGAAGCGACAACCAACTAGAGAAACACCATTCTCGTTGGCATGTGGAAATGAAGCCATAATACCCTATATGGTGGTTATAAAAACTCTCCAATTAGAAACGACAATCACATAGTTTAATGACGAAATCATTCGTCTCAATTTGGACTTACAAGAAGAAAGAAGAGAACAAGCACAGGTCCGACTAGCCCACTACCAGCAAAAACTAAGCAGTTACTTCAATAGCAAAGTAAAAATAAGAGTTTTTCAACTTGGAGACTTAGTTTTACGAAATGTATTCCCCAACACACAACCATTAAGGGTAGGTAAATTAACCCCGAACTGGGAAGGTCCATACAAAGTAATAGGGGTCGGGGGCAGAGATTCTTACCAACTATAAACCATGGTCAGGCAAGAGCTATCTAAGGCATGGAAGGCTACACATTTGAAGAAATATTTTGTTTAGTTATACAATGGTTCCGACCAGACGCGTTAATTGTATTTCCTTACAAATAACTGTGGGAACTTGAAATAAGATCAATTTTATTACTTCATTGAAAAACAACCTTCGGGTGGAGAAGACATTGGCTATAGGATGACCCATGTGAATAGGGAACCAACGATTAGTCATCCATGAATCTTCACCCTGATTGCCCTTTGTCGAATCTTCCTCATGCTAGTTGCCTGAAGTCTGTTGACAAGTTTCCTATTTTAGACACCACTATTAGACGCTAACATGAGAAGACTTGACAGCAAACTTAGCTGCTGAACATAGACACCAGAGATTGCCGCTCATGAAAGAGGAGAAAGAAAAAAAGTGATTTTGTTTTTGAAAAATGAGAAGATGGCCATCCCATATTTATACTAAACAATGAGTTAGTCCATGCCATCCACTCAAGATAACGATCAATGGCTGGAAGCACAAAAGGCACATCATTTGGAATTTTAACGTTTGGATTAATTTGTTAGAGCCATAAATACTTGACAGTTTGGTAAAAGGTACATTCCCTACGACCAAGAATATCATCTGTGAGGAATGCGGGGGCATACCAACCATCACTGCCAAAACATAAGCATTAAATTATTGCAACTCCCAAACAATCTATAAATTTTTCTTGAAAAAATTTTCCAACAGAAAAAGCCAACAATAGACAATCTTAACAAAAGCCCCCAGGTAAAGGAAGTAATAGTACCGCATAACATGAACAGCTCTCCGGACTCAAACTAGAAAAATAATCATTTACCAATCTCTAGCACGAAAAAATGATTAAATAGGTCCTGGCCCAGAAAGATCCCTTCAGGCCCCGGCCTAGGGAAAAAAAAACTTCAATCCCTGAACTGGGGTCAAACTACACAAGCTCCAGCCTAGAAAATGTTGCTAAAAGATTGCTTTTAGCCTCGCCATAAGTCAGCTCAGGAAACGATGAGTACTTTTTTACAAAAACAAATGACATGACTAAGGTCCGCCCATAAGCACGTACTCGGTCCGCCCTAAAAAAGAATTCCAAAAAATTAGTTGGGTCCATCCAAACAAACTCTCAGAGTCCACTCTAACCACCTTACCTCGTAAAAATTACGAGTACGATCATATTTACTACCCCGGTTATAAATATGAGATAGTCTTAAAGTCTAAAAGGGGTGAGGTTTCAGAATGCAAGGAGCCTAGACACTAAAAATCTCAATAGAAGCCTTATAGATAAAATTTAAGACTACAAGTCTACTTCTAGACATCAAATATTTATGAGAAACATAAGCAATCGGTCCAAAAAACATGGGATCCAAAAATACATGTATAAAAATGTCCTTTTATTACAAAAAAAATGGGGAAAGGGGGGAGAGAAGACATTAGCCTAATCATTGGCCCTCTTACCTGAGGAAAAAGTCGATTTAGTATCATTTCTAGCAATTATTGTTTCCTGTTCAACAATAAGAGCAAGACCAACAATAGGATCAGATGACAATTGAGGCTCTTGTACCAAAGGGATCTTCTATTTAGCCTTCCCTCTTACCACAACCACTTCTACCTCAACCGGAGGATAAGCAAGAGGACGTCCTGACTTAGGCTTCTTCATAACCCATCCAATAAGTCTCCTCCTGAAACATAAAAATTTGGTCTTGATACTCTCCCTAGACCCTACTAATGAGAGCATTACATGAAGTTACATGCTCCAACTCCTTCTCTCCTAGAGTAATATTTAAAGCACTCTCTCTCGGGCCAGCCTGACGGTATTATCCCTCTCAAAGACGTCCTCCTCACGAGAATGACAAAGCAAAAAACGGGTATGAGAATGCTCTTCTTGACTTTCCTGGAGGTCTACGCGCACCTTCAATAGTTCATCCTTCGTAGACTCGTGGGCATCATCTAAAGTTGAGATCTGACCACGCAAGGAATCAATTTCCTGCCGAGCATGAGTCAGATCCCCTTATAAACCATTACTATATGCGCATGACCCTCAAAATGAGAGAGCCACTCATACATACCCACCATGGCCCTTGTAAAGTCAGAACAAACTTGATGTTCTAAAGAAGGGGATCTGACTTTGGCTAGTTTGACCGTGTTGACAGGAGTCCAAAACAGCTTAACTGCAGAAAGTGCAACCCTCTAGTTACACAAAAGAGAATGAAACTCCTTAGAAGAAGAGCTAGAAGTGCCAGTCGCTAGCGCGGGGCCACGGGGATACCAAGGTTGAATCTGAAAGAAGTGTAAAAGGATTGGGTTTGGGCTCATGATTCACCACCCCGGTAGGAAAACGGGGTGCCACCGAAGGTTGAGGAACTCTTTTTGTCGAAATCTTCTTCCTTTCGGGTCATCAGAACCTTGCGTTGCATGCTTTTTAGTAAACCCAGCCAAAGGAGGTACGAAACCTAAAAACAATCAACGATATAAATGGTCGAGCTAGAAGGAGCCACTTCAAGATGAATTATTACCATCACTTCCCTCATCAACCATCCGCACCAAATTTCTTCCTCTTCAACAGCACTCGTAGAGAACCTTCTTTGTTTGGACTGTACCCCAGGCTGTACTCACGACTTTCAAAAGGGATCCCAACGGGAATCTTGAAGAGACACGACTCTAAAACGTCTCCAAGAGGTAGTTCTAGTACTGATATTTAATAGCGAAATCACGAGATAATTTAGCTTCGCTATATTCATGAAGCAAAGGCTTTATATTAGCCTTATCACGAACTCTGCCTCAACTAGTCAGAACAACGTAAGTAGACTCACTAAGAGGAAAATGCCATGCACCACCAATCTCTAGGGTGCATTTATCCCAACCTTTCTTACCTTGGGGCAAGTGCTGAATCAAGATGACATTATAGGGAGAAATGTAGTAACAACCATTCACTTTTCGTTTGACAATGCGGGGAGCTCAAAACTCATTAAACCCAAGTCGTAACTTGTAAAAATGATCAAGGGCCTGGAAGCCCATTAAGATTAGATAACTTGTCACGCCCCAAATCCTAGCGAACCCGAGGCGCGAGTAACGAGACAAAAGAAAATAAAAATAATAAGTAAATAAAGACGATTAAGGACGATCTCATCCATTCTATATGCTGTTTTGATACATACATAAGGTCTGGTCCATTTGTTCACAACATACAAAATAAAATACAGTCTCGGGCTTATGCCCTTACACAATATCAAAAGCGCCCCTTGGGCCCAACATAATCCCCAATCAGACCGTCTCTATGTCTCGTACAGCTGGGACATCATCTGAAATGTTTGCCCCACTAAAGGGGTCAGCTCAACATGCTGGTACAATATAATGCTAATGCACGAAACAAAACTAAGGTCGTGGCATGTGCAAGTGTACAGTTATTTCTATATGGCATTCGATATCATGATGGCAGTATATAAACAGTATACAGTATATGAGTAGTATGCGTGACACACCCATGCAACTCTATGCCACCCATGTCTCATGATACAGTCATTCTCCGCTGGCATGAGTACCGCCACTTATGTCTCGCTTCACGGTCCGGAATCCGTCAGGCTTGCAAGTACCTAATGGCCGATTTTGGGTTTTTCACCACAGGATCTGCACCCTCATAATGCAAAGCACCAAGTGCTTAACTCACGCCATGTCCAAGGAATCACACTATGCCAATATACTCTGATCTCATCATGTCATAATGCAATCTCAATGATGCATCTCATTCATACATAAAACATGCTTTCAAGTACATATTTCATAATGTCAACAGTTCTCCAAGCATGTGATTCACACACTACACTAACACATGCAATATACACATAATCATCTTCCACATCATCACCCAACATCAGCAAGATAGCATGGAACACATAAGCATGTAAACATTCAAGCAACAAGTGAACAATCAAGGCAGCAGATCAAGTATTCCTAATCTTAATTCTATTTCTTACTTAGCACAATATATCGTACCTGATAATTGACCTCAACTCAGGGAAAGTATACTCGTAGTAAAGTGAAATCACTGTAAGAACACCGAAGGTCAGGTCACCTTCTCTTGCCTTTTCATGTCCCTAAAATCATAACATGAGACTCAGTTCAATTGTCATTTGAATTATGCTATTCATCAAATTTTATGTCTTTATCTTATAAGCTTCTATTTTGATAAATTAAACTCTACTATTGAATTCGGGACGTTGAAGAAAATAAGTTTAGGTTTTCGTAGAACTGAATTCGGACATCTGGGTTCAAAAGGGCAAAACAGTCATTTTGCACTTTTCACGGGTCCTTACACTTCGAGACTTTTTTTCACAAATCGGACTCCACGGTTGAGTCCGGAATGCTTGAAATAATAAAGTTTCACTATTTGTTTACCTAATTCGGAGTTCGTTTGACTGTACTTCAATTCAGGGGCATTTTGATAATTTTATATGTTGCTACGTGTCTTTTATTTTTCGGGACCCCGTCTCATAAAACGGACCTCACCATTGGTCTCAGAATGGTCGAGATAGTCAAAATACACTAATGACTTGTCCCATTTGGACTCCAGGTTATTTTCGAGTATTTAAAATAATTAAATTAATTAATTAATTAATTAATTTAATTATTATTTTATTAATATTCAATTCTGGTGGGTCAAATCGTAATTATTTAAAGGTTCAGGGGTTAAAGTGTAATTATTTAAAGTTTCTAGGTCAAAGTACAATTTCTAGAAAAAGTACGGGTGGATTTGTAATTTCCAAAAAGTTCAGGGGCAATTTTGTAATTTGAAAACCCTTATTCTCAATTTGGATAGCCAAACAGTCGCTAATCCAAAACAAGGATAGGATATCCCTGTTCCAATTCAATTCAAAATTTTCAATTTCTTAAGCCTACAACCAAACAGCCCCTTATCCAATTTTAATTCAAAACAGCAGGCCGACACGTGGCAGGGGCGGTTCGGCCCAAGCCCGACCCGGACCCGAGACCCGAACCTGAACAGTGTCTTCCCCCCCGTTTTTTCGGCGAAGGTCCGGTCGCCTTCTCCGGCGCCGGTGGCCGGAATTTGCAGAAAATCAAGTTTTCAAACTTGATTTTCTTGGTGTTTTGGAAGCCTCTTT
Organism: Nyssa sinensis; assembly: GCA_008638375.1. Classification (NCBI taxonomy): domain Eukaryota; kingdom Viridiplantae; phylum Streptophyta; class Magnoliopsida; order Cornales; family Nyssaceae; genus Nyssa; species Nyssa sinensis. Next base: position 16,899,587 of record CM018044.1, read on the forward strand.
CAATTCCAAATCATTCTAAAACATTTTTGGAACACTTTAATACCATTTTGAACCTCCCAATCGTGTTGAAAGACCTGGATTTCTCCCCCATGGCCGTGACCCATAACTTGCTTTTTCTCTCTCATCTCTTACCCATTTTAACTGATTTTTCTTGCAAAATGATCTACATTTCATACACTACAATGTCCAAGACTTTAATCAATTCAACATGCTCTAAAACAGATTATGAATACATGATATTTCTAGAGAGAGAAAATAATGGGTTTAGTCGTTTTACCTCCGTTTCTCTCTCCTTCTCTTAGTTCAACCACTAGACCTCAGTGTGCTCTTCACCTTGAAGTTCCTCCCTCTGTTTTCCTTTCAAAATCATAACACACTTCTTTCTTTCTCTTTTTCTCTTCACTTTCTCTCTCTATATCTCTCTTTCTCTCTCTCTCTCTCTCTCTCTCTAAAATCCCACGTTGGTTCTGTCCCTCTCTCTACTCTCATATACACCCTCAGACTTCACCACACACACACGTCTGACCTCTTACACTTCTCAGCTTCACCATGCCACCTTGAGTGGCTCATACTCAACCCCCCACGTACACTCCACCATATACAGCACACACACACACTCTGCTACCCGCAGACACACACACACAGTCACACACCTACTTGCACACAAACTGACACACACAACCACCTACACACCTCCTCTTTGAGTGTTATACACTCAATCCCCTTACACACACAACCGTGCACACACTCCACTTGATGCACTATATATACATGTATACATTTATACAACACATAATACTTTACACATCATTTACCACACATACACATATATACATGCCATGCACACACTGAATTATATTACACATATGCATACACTACCATTTACACCTACACATTTTGCACACATGCACACATTTGAATTTATCACCATCAATAAAATTAATAATAATTATAATAATAATAAATAAAAAAAATATTTAATAACCAAAGAAAATTTTATATATTAAAAAAAAAAAATTTTCCGGGTTGTTACATAACTAATGGGAGTCAACTGACTTGAAGCAATACAAAAAAAATCAAAAAATTGCCAATAAAAACAAGTAATGGGGAACTTGAATCCTAAAGGAATTACCAATGAATGAAATTTAATGAAACCTTCACGACTACAGGGGACACTAGACGACTCCTCACCACCAAGGTAAATGATTACATCCTTTAGGAACGCATCCTGATACTTAGTAATAAAGGCCACTAGATCCCCATCATCCTTAATCTGAGGCAAAGGCAGATCAAAGCGAGATGGGTCACTGAGAAGAGGCACAGGTCCTAGAGGCAGGAACATTAACAAGGTGAACCTCACTACCTGTATTACCTCTTTCTTCATTCGTTGAGAGAGATTCCCCAAACATGATAAAACTTTTGTTGAAAGACATTTAACATAATAAGAAAATCGAAGCAGAATCCAGAAGAGACAAAGTACTTATTGTTTATAAAAAAAAAAAGTGAGAAAATCAACACATGTGGATAGTGTACGAAAAGACGTGCCAACAAAAGATGACAACTAGTAAGCACGACTTATTTATTGAAGCTACATCATGCAAAAGGAAACATCTGCAAAGTTGACACGTGGACCTCACCAAGCCAAGGAACATCCTTCAAACCTGAAATCCATCTGAGAAAAGCCCTTCCTACTTACCTATTCCTGAACAAACAAAATCCCACATAATGATTGCCTACGTAAGTTGATCTCAGTAAGGTTACTTCCTTTTCACCACAAAAATGGGTGACGACGAAATGGGGAATATTGTCACACCCCAAATTTCCACAAGCCCGGAGAGTAAGTGAAATTAAATAAGAAGGTAAATGGAAAGTCATTAAGTTGAATTTAATTGATTTTGCATTCCTTTCCCCATGTTTCCCAAAGTTTTAAGTGAAGGCTTGTTATTTAACTTAACCAAAATGGTCCCCTAATATTACTCAAGTCTCCCTTCCAATTAATATTTAAAATAGTTTAAGTAGTATACAAAAATGGCTCCAAAATAGTCTCAAAACATTTCTAAAATACCTTGGGATAATGGCCCAAATGGGCCTCAAAATGTCCTACGACGTGGGCCAAGAATAAGTCAAATACCCTGCCTAAAATGATCTTAGTGAATGGCCAAACATGGCCTTGAAACATAACTAGAAAGCGTCCCAAAAAATGCCCAAGATGGCTTGATGTAATGGCCTAAAATAAATAGGGTCAAACATGTGATTAAATAGCCTTGAAATGGCCTTGAAATTCAAGTCATGAAGTGTCATGATACGATTAACATAGTGGCTGCGCAGCAAGGCAAACAGCAGTGCATGGAGTGGGACAAGACATGGCATGGCATGAGGTAGCAGGTTGGCGTACAGGCAGGCAGACGACCAGGCGTGGCGCGCGTGGGAGCGTAGCTTGGGGCTGGGGCATATCAGTCACAAAACACTGTAGCGACTGCAAGCAGTTTTCTGATTTTCTGCACTTTTACTGTTCATGACTGCAACCTAATTTTTCTTATTTCTAAATTTTCTTCCATGTTTTCAAGCCACTTTTCTTCCATTTCTAGCCCATTTCCCCAAGGTTTCTAACCATCTATTTTGGACACTTTTCTCACCTAATTACAAGTTTTCTTATACACTTAACCAATTCTTTAATTTTCCAAAAATTTTGACATAACCTCCTTTGTTTTCTAAATGTTTTTCCCACCTATTATACATGATACATTTTTCAATTTTGGGTTTTCACATTCCATCCTCACTCGATGGCCACAATTTCATACAAATTTTATATACATCATCTAATCATACAACCTTCCACACATACACATATTCTTGAGCTTTAAAAGTCACATCATCATATTAATTACAACATATAAGGTCTTTTCATAATACACAAACATTCTACAACATCATTTCTCATGGTTTAGAGCTTATGCTCTTGTACAACATCAAAATATACCCTAACGGAAAAAAATCCTCCATGGTCCACCTCCCCTTCATCCTTTAAGACTTCATCAAGTCTTCAAGTGCCAGGAGCCTCGTCTGTAATATGATATCTCACGAATAGGTCAGCTCAACTACTGGTATAACACAATGCTAATGCTAGGAACAAATTTAAGGTGTGGCATGTGAAAGTGTACATTTTAAAGCTATGCATACTCCCTCTTCATTCATCAATGCAATGTAAAGGTGATATGCATGACACACACATGAAAACTTTATGCCACACCCATGTCTCGTTTACGGATTGCTCCCGATGGATCTGAGTACCAACACCCATTTACGGATCGCTCTTGTTGGATCTGGGTACCAATGCAATGACCAATTTTGAGCTTTTCACCACAGGATCTATACTGTAATATCCCGACCCGGGATACCGGGTCACATGACACGTATTACGAGAAAAAGAAAATTTTATATATATATATAATTAATTAATTATTAAATTAATTAATTAAGTATAAGAAAAGTATATATGTTAATTATATGATATATGTATATGTATAAAGTGAAATGTGTATGTATGGATATGAAAACATGTATGTATGTAAGTATGTATATGTATAAGTGAAATATGAAAAGAGTGAACAATGTGTGGAAAGGGGGGGTGTGTGTGTCGGCTGGTGTGTGTGTGTGTGTTGTCTTATATATGTGTATATGTATATATATATATGTATATATATATGTATAAATATCTCAAAAAATTAATGTAAAGCAAGCTTGGGAAGAACAAAATTTATGAGATGGGAGGGCTATGTAGGGCTATGAAATCAGAAAGAGGACGAGAGAGAACTGTAGAGAGATATTTGGAGGAGAGAGAGAGAGGTCGGTTATCTTTCTTTAAAAACCAAAACATGCAAAGCATGTTGTTCTCTCACGAAAGAAACCAAAAGAAGAAGAACTGAGGAGATAGAAGGAAGGTTTTAGAGCAAGAAAGAGAAGGAAAACCGGAACAAAAATGTGAGAGAAGTTTAAAGTTATCATTTTCTCTCTCTATAAATTAGCATGAATATGAACTGTTTTTGAGTTATATATGATCATATAATGCTAGATAGATATGTACAAGACTGTCAAGCATGATTTTAGGCTTCAAAAACACTGAAAAATGACAAACCCAAGAACGACTGCCATGGATGACCTTCAAGAAAACAGGTCTGAAATGAGTGAAACTAAACGGGTTCTGACCTATCAAGACCTCAAGCTGAGGTCAAAAGGGTTTCAAAAATACCACTACGCGATTCCAGAACCTTAGAGCAACCTCCAAATGTTGAGTTGCAGGTTACGAGTTTAAAACCCAACCCTTTGAAACTCAGTTTAAATCAACACCAAAGAATGAAAACTGAATCCCCATGAAGAGGGGATCAGAACAAGCCAAAAACCATGAAAAACCATCAAGAAATGAACACGTACGACCGAATACCAGTTCGGATTATCGAGCTTAAAACCGAACATATGAAGAGATTTTAAAGTCTAAAACGAATGCCAAACACTTAACCAATGTCCCAGAAATGGATTAGGTTAGAAACAGTGGAGATTGGCTGAGTAGAAACTCACGAAATAGAGGGAAATGGAAAACTATAACTAGGGTTTTCAGTCGGTCTCGTGGGGAAGAAGAAGACGGGTCAACTCGGCTTTTAAATCAGGCTGAGTCAACTCGGACAGGTGGCAGCCTCTGGGCTTGCCACCGATTAATTGGAACGACGGCGTTTCATCCCTGTTTTAAAATTTTAAAACGGTAGGGCTGACGTCATCATGACGTCAGCAACACGCACCAAACCGGATAGACCGGTTGGTTTACAACCAGACCGGACCAGTTCACTTGATTTGAGACCAAACCCTTTGGTTTATAATTTAATTAAAAATCAAATAAACCAACACTCTTTGTATTTACGGATTGACCCCAGAACTTCTGGACAATCCTACTATGGCCCAACTGATGAAGAATTTATGCAATTAAGCCCCTGGAAAATAATTAAATAATAAATTTAATTATTTAATAAATAAGAAAAATTACTATTTTACCCTTGGGTCATAAATAGAGCAAATGAAGTCCAAATTAAGCATATGAATAGTGTATCCTTACTATTTTGGATATTCTGAGACTAATGGTAGGGTCCGTTTTACGAGATGGGGCCCGAAAAATAAAAACACATAAGGGGTAAATGACCAAAATACCCCTTGACCAAAATTTAACAAGTTATTAGTGTATTCTTACTATCTCGGACCTTCTAAGTCCAATGGTGAGGTCCACGACACAAGATGAGGTCCCGAACATAAAGACACGTAAGGGGGTAAAATGACCCAATTACCCCTGGTATCTCAAAAGTCAAATTAAAAGCAGGGAAGGTCTAAATTGACTTTCTTTGACATTCCAGACTCAATAATGGAGTCCAAATTACGAAACAAAGTACAAAAAAATATGACACGAAAAATGGTAAATGACCATTTTGCCCTTTTACATATAAAAGTCCAAATTAAATTCTTGGGAAGCCTAAACCGATTTTCTTGGACACTCCGGACTCAATGGTAGAGTCTATTCGACCAAAAGAAATGTCTAAAATAAAAAGACATAAAATTTGATGAATAACATCTGTCAGATGACTATAGACTGAAATATTGCCGAAGTATTTAAACTAAGGCAAGTACGAAGAAAATAAATTACGAAAGGACACGACAACACATCAACCTTAGGATAAAATTTCTAACTCCTAAGTTGTTTTTAGGTGATAAACATGGGAGATCAACCAAAGAAATTCACCATCATGAATAAAGCCCAAAGGGCTAAAGATCCCAAGCAACAAGCTTTCATGAAAGCCCTATTGTGGCAACAACAGGTAATTGAAAAGCACATAAGAATCGCCAAGGCCACTGAGGTGATTTCGGTTAGGCCTTTTATGCATAAGTCACCTACCAGGGAAATGGTAGCTGAGGCCAGGAAAAAGAAGGAAGAAGCAAAGAAAAGAAAAGAGGAAGAAAAAGAAAATACCGAAACCTTAAGTGAGTGGGTAAAAAGGTAATGCGTGTTTCTTACTCATTCTATACGATACTACTATAAGATAAGTTGTAGTTAACTTATGTAGTAAAGGAAAAAGTTAAGTTTAGTTAATTAATTTCATTATGAAATTTATGAGGCTTTTTCTAAATTATTTAGGATAAGGGCTGATAAAGGCAAGACTCCTCAGTAGGGTCTACGGTATATGAGGTGAGTAACCCTGTATTTGAAGTGGAGATTTAACTCCATGGATTTAAAAAGGTTTTAAATGCAAAGATATGAAATTTTTGAAATTCCAAATTCAGTGTTTACATGATTCAGTTTTTAATTGTTCTGTTTTATAACCCCATTGTGACATGCTTAGTGATTGGTTTCTGCAATAGTTTTTCCTTCAAATTCTTTTTAGCACGTCTAGTTAAAATGCAATTATTGTTAAATATTCTGAATTTGCTTATTTCAAGTATACGAATGTTTATTACGAATTTATGAAAAGTATCTATGAGAAAAGTCACATGATAAATATTTTATAAGATAATGGTGCATAAGCACAAAGGCAGCATTTTGGGTTTCTTCGGATCTCATTGACCTGTCAAAAACCACATAGTCAGTATTTTGGGTTCTTATTGTAACTCATTGACCTGTCATGTGAAATGCCCGGTAGCAGGATCTAATCCCCCAAGCAAATGAGATATCTCCATTTATAAGTAAGATGGGAGTCCGGTTCGAAACGGATTTCACTAATGGAAGTGATAAGATGACAAATGGTTTGAAAATGGAAGTAGATTTTTACTCTCATTTTCAATATGCATATGTTTGAGTTTTATATACTCTATTTAAGAAATACATGATATGTTATATGTTTTAAAGTTCATATGTATAAGTTTAGCTTGAATACTTTAAATGTTTCAAAGCTACATGTTTTAAGGAATGCATATATTCTGTATTCAAAGTATACGAATAGTTGGCGGTGACTATTTTACGAACTCTTATGTACTAAACCACTGCTAATTGAAAACCCCATGACGAATACTGGAATTGCTCACAAGCTTAGATTAGCTTACCCAGACTTTGTTCGGACCCCCCCTTTCAGGTGATGCAGTAGACAGGGTCTTAAGGACGACGACGATGAGTCTAGCTGTTTTTGGAAGGATATGTTTAAGTAGTTTCTTTTGAAGAACCTATGAACACTAGTAGTACGTTTTGTATTAGCAGACAATGTAAGAATATGTAATAAGCCCTCAGGGCAACCGAATATGTATTGTATTAATGTATGAAGTCTTTAAGTTTTCGTTATACTCTGAATGTGTAACCATGTATGCTATGTATGGAGCGGCAGTATCGGACGGATGTGCATAATTTAAAAATGAGAAAAGAAAAGAAAAAGTTTTTCACGCTTCTGCAAAACGTATGTTGCACATCTATTCGATACCGCTGCCTATGTGAGCCTTCGCCCAAGGGTCCTCGGGCCTGAGGGTGGCGGTCGCGATGCGAGATCCGCACAGGGTGGGTTTCGGGTCGTGACATATACCCTCATAATGCATAACACTAAGTGCTCAACCCACACCATGTTTCCAGCAAATCACAATATGCCAAAATGTCATGATTTCATTATGCAAATTCAATGAGACAATTCATTATATACATGGTGTTCACCTTAAGTCATGCATTTTTCCCAACATAAATCATAACTTCAAAATCCCTAAACTTCCTTTACAAGAACATAAGCTATAAACTATTCATTTCAACACATACTCAAGCCACATTTTAACAATCTCACTAATTCACAAAGAACATATATTTTCATAAAGCGCCAATGCATCAAACCATCACATCATCCAAAACATAAGATGTATCAACATGAGTATAAGCTAAAATATAATAATCCATACACATAGGTAAGATACATCTTCATTATAGCAACAAATCATCAACTAACTCAAAGAATACACAAGCAGCCAAACTACCAACTCTAAGTTTTCAAAGTAAGTACCTCCTAAGTGATTTCCTAACATCAAGTATACACTTTAAACACTCAAACAACATATAGAAAGGCAAGAAAACTCAAATCTATTCCTATCTTAGCAACGTATCATACCTAGAATGGTTTTTCTCAAACCGAGGAAGTTGTGTTTGCTGCACAGTCGAACTGTTCGGTGAGAATATTGGTTTTGATGAGAAGAACAACTTCCTAGAAGGAAGCCTCGCAAGAATCCTGGCCTAAGGGTGTGTTTCGGTGGCTTGAAGCTTGAATAACCTAGGCCTTTTTTTCACCTTTTCACCATGAACGTGTGTTGCTCTAATTTTCAGACCAAATTGTGATAAAAATAAACTAAGGGGCTGTATTTATACTGGAGGGGCAAAGGTGCAAAATGACCCTTTTGTCTTTAATGAATCCAGGACCCCGTTACATTACAACCCGTCCCGAAACACCTCAATTCGATATTTTGTTTTAGCCAAAGTTTTTAAAATCATTTTAAATAAAAATTTTCAAAAATATAAATTTTCGCCTGCGGCCGGGTTTGGCTGGATCCACCCGGGCCACCCGGATGCCCTTTTGGTCCAATTTTTGAAACGATTTTCGAACAGGGCCAAATTTTTATAGTAGGTGTATTTTAATATTATAAGCATGTTTCTCTTCTATGTTACATTCAAATTATGCTCCTAAACATGACTTATGCTTAAATGATGCATGTAAATGCCCTACCGGTAAAACTATGCATAAATAGTGCCCTATCGGCAAAAACGAAAAATTTACCCTCATTTTTTAGATCTCTAAAAATATATACTGGCATAAAATCACCCTTTACAAAAGAAAGAGACACTTGGCAAAATTCAGGGAGAATAGACTAAAACACCCCTACTTAATAACAAGTTTTTTCACCAAAGAGATCTGGTTTTTAGCCTCTCCGCTTACTAAAACCACTTCTGCCTCAACCGGAGGAAAGCAAGAGGACGTTCGACTTGGGATTTTTTGTAACCCATCCGATAAGCCTCTTCCTGAAACTTAAAAAATTGGTCTTGATACTCTCCCTAGACCCTATCGACGAGAGCATTACATGTAGTTATATGCTCCAACTCTTTCTCTCCCAGAGTAATCTTCAAAGCGTCTCTTTCTCTCGAGCCAATCTGACCGCATTATCCCTCACAAAGAAGGCCTCATCATGAAAATGATGAAGCAAAGAACGGGTATGAGAAAGCTCTTCCCAAATTTCCTAGAGGTCTACACGCACCTTCAATAGTTCATCCTTCGTAGACTCATGGGCATCATCTAAAATTGAGATCTGACCATGCAAGGAATCAATTTCTTGCTGAGCACGAGTCATATCCCCTTGCAAACCGTTTGCTATGCGCAAATGACCCTTAGAACTAGAAAGCCACTTAGACATACCCACCATGGCCCTCGTAAAGTCATAGCAAACTTAATGCTCTAAAAAAGGGGATCTGTCCTCGACTAGTTTGACTGTGTCAACGGCAATCTGAAATAACTTAACAATGGCAAGTGCAGCCCTTTAGTCAGACAAAAGAGAAGGAAGCTCCTTAAAAGAAGAACTAGAAGTGCCAATCGCCAACACGGGACCATAGAGAGACCAGGGAACAAACCAAAAGGGTAGAATCTAAAGTGTCATGACCCATAACCCACCCTGTGGGGATCTCATATCGTGACCGCCACCCTTCGGCCGAGGCTTTCGAGCAAGGATCACATAAGCAACAGTATCGGACGGTGGTGCGGCCTGTGTTCGCGGAAGCGTGAAAAACTTTTTCCTTTTCTTTAGTTATTTAAAACTTTCGCACATCCGCCCAATACTGCCGCTCTTCATAGCGGTACACATGATAATAAATTCAGAGCATATTAAAAACTTAAAGTTTTATACACATTACATATCCGATTGCCTCTCGGCTTACGTACATATTTGTCCAAAATCTACTATATCAAAAATTGACCAACTACAGGTCCTAGTACATCAAAAACCCTGATCCAAATGGAGCCGCTAATCGCCAATCCTCAAATAGGGCAAGGCTCCCATTCATCATCAATACCTGAAAAATGTTAGGGAATGGGGTGAGCTTCAAGAAGCCCAGTGAGTAATTCCAGCATTTGTCATGGGTTTTCAATTGGCAGTGGTTTTGCACATGAAAGTTTATAACATACTCGCTACCAATTGTTCATATAGTTTGAACACAGAGTACATGCATTCTTTATAACAGATAGCTTTGCAACATTTAAAGTATTCAAGCTAAACGTGTATTTCTTCAAATAGAGTATGTGTACTTCAAAACATATAAACATGCATGGTGAAAATAGGGGTAAAACCTACTTCCATTTTCGAAAACCATTTGTCATCTTTTCACTTTTTAATAGGAGGATCCGTTTCGAACCAGACCCTAGTTTTACTTCTATAATAGAGAATCTCATGCTTGGGGGATAAGTCCAGCTGCCTGGCATTTCTTCGTGTCATAGTTGAATTCTGAAGAATATCAACGTCGAATTCGTGTCATAGTTGAATCTCGAAGGATTTCAACGTCGCATGTAGTGCTTATGCACAGTTTTTCTTGCATACTAGGGCAACAAGAGGTATAAAACATTTATAAGAAGACGCTTTTTAAAGCAATACACGTAGCCTCTGTGTAGCTGTATTTAAAAAAAATATATATTTAATACATGGCTTCTTCAATGGGTGCTTTTCATGAGCATTTAAAACATGAAATTCATGACTTCGTGATAGAATCTTCACATACTTGAAATAATCAAAATCAGAATATTTAAAGAAATTGACATTTTACTTCGACATGCCAAATTTTTCTGAAGAAGACTGTAAATAAAACATTTACTGAGCATGTCACGATAGAGTTTATAAGAACAGAATATTTGCGAACAAGACTCATGTAACACTGAATTTGATATTCAAAACTTTAGATATTTTGAGCTTGAAACTTCTTCAAATCAATGGAGTTAAATCTCCACTTCAAATACAGGGTTACTCACCTTATACTTTTAGGCTGGCTCTACTGCGGTGCCTTTCCTTTCCCCTTTGTAGTTGCTAAGAACAATTCATAAATAACCTTTTAACTTCATAGGTACTTCAAATATCTCCTATTGATGTTCTTAATTTATGCTTAGATCGTATTAAATCCCAACTTTTATCCTATGCGTTATTCTCTTAACGTATACTCTTCTGGTAGCTTCCTTAACTTTTAAGGTTGCTTTCTTAACTTCGCATATTTACGTGTCACATTTTTCTATACTTAATTTCATAATATGGACCTCACAATTAAGTCTAGAAGGTCAAAGAAAGTCAATTTAGACCTTCTGGACTTTTTATTTGGCTTTGGGCACGTTTGGGGTAATTTGATAATTTATATTTTAACATATCTTATTTTTTTGGAGTCCCGTCTTGTAAAATGGACCCCGCCATTGGGTCCAAAACATCCAAATAGTCAAAATACACTATTTGTTTATTTTATTTGGACTTCATTTGCTTCATTTATGGCCTAGGGGTATTTTTGAAATTTTTTTTATTAATTTAATATTAAACTAATTTTGGTTGGGCCACAGTTAAATTTTCCTGAAGTAATGGGGTCAAAATCCAATTTTCCTAACTTCCGGTCTGAACTAGTGGGTTCTGAGCTTCAAAACCCTAAGCCGATTTAATACTTACTGAGCCAGCCAGTTCAGTCTATTCCAGCAAACCGGAATAAGATAGCCAACCCCTTGTCCTATCCATGGTTTAGCTTAATCTCAATTCTGATTTTTATTTCTTATCCTTGTAACCAAACGTTCCAATTTTAATTTTAAAATTATAACACCACTTCACAAGACGTCGTCCCACTTAAACCTTTTATGCGACGGGTCGGGCCCCGATCCGAACCTAGATCCGTCCCAACCCAATTCGACCCAACACTGTACATCGTCTTCCCCAACTCCTCTCACTGTAACCCTGATTCCTGGGTTTCATTTTCTTGATTTCGTGAGTTTTAAACCTTTAAATCCTTCTATTTTCGACCCCATAATGTTTCTAAAACACTAAAGTAGGGTTTGTCATTCAAATAAGAGCTCAAATTAAGCTCTAATGTTCGGTTAAGGGTTTAATAACCAAATTTGTCACTAGCTCGTTCCTACTGGTTTCTAGGTCAAAGTTCTTGGGATTTCTTTTATTTTGATCCCCTCATCATGGGGTTCAAGTTCTCATCTACAAAAGTGAGTTTTTCTTCATGTTTGTGAGGTTGGGTTCCAACACTCCAAACCTGCAACTCGGTTTTTGAAAGTCTTCCCTTTAGGTTTTAAGTTGTGGGCTAGTGTTTTTAAGATGTTGAAGTGGCCTAGTTTAGGTTCCAATACACAAATTTAGGTTTGGTTTACTTTGATTCAGACCTGCACCAACATCTCTGAATTTTTGTTCAATCTGAATTTCTAAATTTCTCACTCGACTCTACACGATTTTCAGTCCTTATTCTTGCAAATTAAAGCTTATACTATGTAAATTAAGACTATATTTGCATGCTTTAAATCAGAAACATAATTCAACCAAAATTTACCTATTAATTATTTTCCCAGAATTTTTCCTTCTTCAGTTTCCTCAGAATTCCTTTCTCGGCTCCCTCCTCTTGGTCTCTCCCTCACTTCCACACATTTCACTCTTCTTAAATCTCTTCTAACCGACCTTGAGGTTGGTTGCATTGCCACCTGTTGGCTTCAACTTTTGCATGGAGAACACATCAGTTCTCTCATCACATGACAGCCATTATTCCATCATTATTCATTTCTATATGGAGCACAGCTGCAGTCACTGCCGTTCTTTCTTAACCCCTTAATTGTTCTACAACTTTCTACTTTCTTCTTACTTCATTCTTCTAATTTTATTTCTTTTGAATTTCATTTCTTTTATTTTCTTTGTACATGTATATATATAACAGCCGTATATATATATATATATATATATATATATATATATATATGCCTACCCATGTGTATTTGTATATAGATAGATATATATTTATCTTAATAGATATTTATTTGCCACCACTTTAATCATATTGAATCATATGTATATATATATATATATAATTAATTCATATATATACATAAATATTTATATTTATATTTATATACTTGTTTACATATTTTGGTTATACTCACTCATATCACACAATTAATGTGTGTCTTTAGCATGTATTCATATGGGCAAGCTACTATTATTTCACTTTGTCAATCAAACTTCATATTTACTTTTCGTGTCTTGACTTTATAATTGTGATTGATGTGTAAGTATATAATTACAACGGAACCAACAAAAATAGGTTGGTAATTGCAATGAAAGTGATGTACGACTCGTCGTCCTATGTTCTTGAGACTTTTACTGAAAGCTCACTTGTTGGGTTTGAAACCGACCTTATTACTTAAGGTCTCGATCACTAATTAATATTTAGTGACTTAATGATTCTTAGTCGATCGGGGTGTTACATGAAGGAAGTGTAGAAGGAATGGATTCAGGCTCACGAATCACCACCCGGTTGGAAGACGGGGTGCCACTGAAGGTTGAGAAACTCTCTTTGTATAAATCTTCTTCCCTTTCTAGTCATCAAAACCTTGAGCTGCACGCTTCCTAGTAACCCTAGTTAAAGGAGGAACGAAACCTGAAAAACGATCAACGATGGAGATGAGGTCGAGCTAGGAGGAGCCACTTTAAGATGAACTATTACCATTACTTCCCTCATCCGACCATCCATACCAAATATCTTCCTCTTGAATGGCACTTGTCGAGAACCTTCTCTGACTGGACTATACCCCGGGTTGTACTCATGGTTTCCAAATGAGATCCCAACGGGAATCCCAAAGAGGCCTAGCTCTAAAACGTCTCCAAGAGACAGCTCCAATACCAATCTTTAATAGCAAAATCACGAGATAATTCGGCTTTGCTATAATCGTGCGGCAAAGGCTTTGCATTAGCTTTCTCACGAACTCTGCCCTAGGTAGTCGGAACGACGTTTGTAGACTCATTAGGAGGAAAATGTCATGCACCACCGATCTCTAGGGTGCACTTATCCCAACCTTCCTCACCCTGGGGCAAGCGTTGAATCAAAATGACATTACGAGGAGAAATGTAGTAACAACCATTTTCCATTCATTTGACAATGTGGTAAGCCCAAAACTCATTAAACCTTAGTCGTAACTTATAAAAATGAGCAAGGGCCAGGAAGCCCATCAAGATTCGATAACCGTTGGGAGTCAACTGACTTGGAGTAATACGAAAAAACTAAAAAAATTACCGACAAAAACTAGCAATGGGGAACTTAAATCCTAAAGGAATTACTAATGAATGAAATTTAATGAAACCTTCACGGCTACAGGGAACACTAGATGACTCCTCACCACCAAGGTTAATAATCACATCCTATGGGAACGCATCCTGATACTTAGCAATAAAGGCCATTGGATCCCTATCGTCCTTAATCCAAGGCAAAGATGGATCAAAGCAAAATGGGTCACAAGAAGAGGCACCAGTCCTAGAGGCAGAAACGCCGACATGGCGAACCTTACTACCCGTATTGCCTCCTTCTTCATTCCTTGTAAGAGATTCACCAACATGATAAAACTTTTGTTGAAAGACCTTTAACAGAAGAAGAAAATCAAAGCAGAATCCAGAAGAGACAAAGTCCTTATGGTTTATAAAGAAGAAAAAAGCAAGAAAATCGACCTGTGTGGATAGTGCACAAAAAGATGTGCCAAAGAAGACGGTAGTTGCAAGCACGATTCATTTAATAAAGCTGCATCATGCGAAAGAAAACATTCGTAAAGTTTATACGTGGACCTTACCAAGCCAAGGAACATCTTTTAAACCTAAAATCCATCTGAGCAAAGCCCTTTCTACTTACCTATTTCTAAGCAGACAAAATCCCACGCAATGACTGCCTATGCAAGTCGATGTCAGTATGGCTACTTCTCCTTTCACCACAAAAATGGGTGACAACAAATTGGGGCATATGTACAGGCCTAAAATCACCTTTCACAAAATAAAGTGACAATTGGCATAAGTCAGGGAGAATAGACTAAAATACCTCTGCTTAATAATAGGCTCGGGCAGAGTCATTTAATACAGAAATACGTCCGGTCAACGTTAGGTCAACAGGCCAACCCCATTTCAGTCAAATATACAGTTGGCCAGTTCCCACCAACTGGACCAAGACTAATTAAGTGGGATTACAGTCTCCGACAAATCAGATAATAGAACGCACAATCATGCATAACACCAGCCACGCACATAACGTTTTCCTATGATCAGGGGATCAGCCGAGATCAAGGGAGATATCTTCGACCCTCTTCAACTATTTAAACACTAGAACTTTCAATAAAAAGGTATCCCACATTTGGTTTATCTCTTCCTGCATAAATTTATCCTTCAAATTAACTCATTGCTAACTTGATCACCGAAGACTCCTCGGCTGGCACTACACCACTATACTAGTTAATATCCTATTAGAATTAGTAGTTTTAGCACTATAAATATGATGTATTAGTTATCTTATTATTCAGCTCATTAATAATATTTTAATTTCAAAATTAGAGAGTGTTCTTTGAGTAAGAAGTCCCTTTATTCTTAATTTTTTAAAAAATTAACATATTCGACTCTTCTTCATAATTACATCCTGCATTAAACTTTCTAAAAATTTTCAATTTTATTTAAAACAATATTTCTAACATAATATGTACTCTACGATTTGTGAGCCAACTTCATTAATGCACTTCGCAGTTTCAACTTGGGAATTCAAATATTTAATGATGGAACTTTATTGTTTTTTTAAAGAAACAAGTGACTCCAATGACGTATCTTTTTATTTATTTATTTATTGGAGAAATAATTAGTAAGAATTATTGTGCATTTTGTTTTCTTATAAGAAACTTCTACCTGTTAAATTATTATTATTATTAGAAAATTTGGACCGTTGACCTTGTCTACCTTCTCCGAGTGAATGAAAATTAATATTAAAAAAAAAACAATAAAATATCAAACCTTTCACACTGAAATTAGTTGGAGAAAAATCTAAAGCTAAAATTGGTGGGAGGCAAAGCAAATGGTTAACTTAGTTTTCATATAGTTGATAAATATTGTGAAACAATTAGAAATTTGAGGAGGAGACAAATTTAATCGATCACACTTGACCTCCTTTGTCAATCAATTTGCTTTAATTTATTTCATTTTAAAGTTAGTTTAGATTTTAGGAGAAAATGTGGAAGAATGACTTCAATGGTAGTGAATTCAAATACTCAATGATGGAACTTTATTAATTTTTTTTAAAGAAAACAATGACTTCATTGACGTCGCTTTTTATTTATTAATTTATTTGAGAAAAAAATTAGTAAGAATTGTTTTCTTATAAGAAACTTCTCACCTGATAAATTATTATTATTATTAAAAAATTTGGATCATTGACCTTGTCTACCTTTTCTGAGTAAATGGAAATTAATATTTTGAACAAGTCATGCACCAAAAACAAGTTTAAAAAAAAAAAAAAACTGTTGTTAGAAGGTCACTAAAATATCATACCTTTCACACTGAAATTAGTTGGAGACAAATCTAAAGCTAAAATTGGTTGAAGGCAAAGCAAATGATTAACTTAGTGTTGGTATAGTTGATAAATGTGAAATCAGGAACCGGTGATGACTTCAGTATTTGAAGAGGAGACATACTGAATCGATCCCAAAGTACGAAAAAGCCTTTCAGGAATTGAAGCAGTATCTAGCATCCCCCAAGCTCCTCTTAAAGCCAGTCCAAGGAGAAAAACTGCTCCTCTATCTTGCAATTTTAGAAAAGCCGTCAGCTCTGCACTGGTCAGACAAGAGAAAGGAGTTCAAAGGCCTATTATTTATGTCAGCAAAGCACTCTTGGACGTTGAGACAGAGTACTCCAAGATCGAGAAATTGGCCTTTACTCTAACAATCTCTGATCGGAAGCTCAGGCCCTACTTTCAAGCGCATCCTATTGAGATCCCTACTGCTTATCCTCTAAAGTCAGTACTACGCAAACCTAAAATCTCAAGATGCTTGGTTAAGTGGTCTGTGGAGTCAGGAGAATTTGATATATCCTACGGACCACAGACCTCCATCAAAGGGCAAGCATTTGCGAATTTTGTTGCTGAATTCACTCTAACACTACACGCTAAAGCACAAACCGATGTGGACACCTCGATATAGTAGCTTTATACCGATGGGTTGTCCACCGACAGAGGTTCGGGCATCGGCATAGTGCTTCAATCCCCCGACGGGTACATAATTGAGAAGCAATCAACTTGGGATTCAGAGGCTCCAATAACGAAGCTGAGTACGAAGCCCTCATCTTTGGGATGAAACTGGCTTTAGAATGCGAAGCTCAAAATCTCAAAGCATTCTCCGATTCCCAACTCGTGGTAAGCCAAGTTTCAGGAGAATTTTTCACTAAGGATGATAGAATGATCCGATATTCAGAACTGGTAGGATCGTTGAAGCACTCCTTCCATAAGTTCACCATTCAGAAGATCGAAAGAGGTCAAAACTCCAAGGCCGACGCCCTAGCAATCATGGCCTCCCATCTCAAATAAAAAGGGGATTCAACTCTGAGAATCTCTCATCAATTGAAGCTAAGCATTGAAGAGGTACAGTCCTCCCAAGTTTTAAGAAAAACCCAGAACTAGATGACTCCCATCATCCAGTATATAAAAGAAGGATTGCTCCTAGAGGATAAGAACCAGGCCTTAAGGATTTGAATCAGGGCAATTCGGTACCTAATCTTAAGTGAAAAATTCTACCAAAGATCCTACACGCAACCCCTTTTGCGGTGCCTATCTTCAGAGGAATCTCAATATGTTCTAGTAGAGATACACGAAGAAATCTGTGGCAACCACAATGGTAGCAGAACCATAGCCCACCGAGCTCTGACTCAGGGCTACTATTGGCCCAGCATGCTAAAACAGGGCAAAAAATATGTCCAGAAGTGCGACAAGTTCCAATGATTTGCTTCATATCAGCACCAGCCCCACCAAGAACTTATCCCTATTGCCATCCCATGGCCCTTTGCTCACTAGAGGATGGACATTGTAGGGCCATTACTAAAAGCCTTTCTAAATAGAAGGTATCTGTTGGTCGCCATTGATTACTTCTCCTAGTGGGCAGAAGTCGAGCCCCTAACTTGCATCACACAAGTGGAGGTAAAGAACTTCACATGGAGGAACATAGTTTGCAGGTTCGACATACCTTGCGTCATCATCTCAGACAATGGTACCCATCAACTTCTAACTCAGAGATTTCATCCTAAGAAGAGTATTCCCAAACACCAAAGACCCTATCATGGGAAAGCTCTCACCCAACTGGGAAGGGCCCTACAGGGTTTCTAAGATCATCAGGCCCATAACTTACTGGTTGGAGAATGTAACTAGGAAGCCTGTACCCATGCCCTGGAATATAGAACACTTATGAGAATACTATCAATAAAAAATCTTCTTTTTCATTTTTCAAGTGTTCTCGTCTTAATGACCAGACCCCTAAAAACCTTGCAGCCATTGCAAGTGTTATAGGTCTATTCCATATTCAACCGACCCTTAAAAGCTTTGCTGCCATTGCAAGTATTATAGGTTTAGTCCATATTAAATGACCTCTAAAAGCCTTGTATCTATTATAAGTGCTATAGGCTTGGTCCATCTCAATGTACAAAACCCTAAAACCCTTGCAGCCATTGCAAGAGTTATAGGTCTGGTCCATCTCAATGCACAGACCTCCAGGTCTAGTCCATCTCAATGCACAGACCCCCAGGTCTAGTCCATCTCAATGCACAGACCCCCAGGTGTAATACCCCAAAATTTGGAATAAATTAAATAACCTACTCTTGTTAATAACATCTACATAACTTTGGCCGGAACCCCATCAGTATGTATACAGTAGTGCTATGTACTCTGTACTCTAAATATAAACAAATTGTTAAGAACATTGAAGTTCATGCTTTTGTATTATTTGTTTCTAAACTTGGTTGTATACTTTGTTCCAACAATCAATAATTCCAAGAAGCCATGATATATTACCTCTTGTCCTTTGATTTCTCTGTATACATGGCTGAATGCATTTTTATACCAATACTAGAATAATGACCTGCATATGATCAAGTAGACACAATAATTAAAATATATAAGAAACAAAAATAAGGAAGAAAAAGGCTACAGCAGCCCTCTTTAAAAGGGAAATAAATTAAAAAACTAATATATATATATATGTGTGTGTGTGTGTGTAGGATTTACGTCACGTGAGAGGAATGACCAGGAATCGTGTAGAATGTTCTAGTAACAGCCAGAATGAGCCACCAACATACCCCTTTCCAGATTCTTCCATGCGTTTATAAATTCTGCTGAATAGTGGCCAAGAGGGAATTTTGATTTCCAAATCTTCATAATCTGCACTTTGTGTTCCTCATCTACCTTTTGATTCTGCTGCACTCCTTTTCTCTGTTGCTGCATAACAACACTGATTCAAGTCACCTGCTAATCTCTGATAAAACTCTCTATAATTGGTTGAGGGTTGGCCAAGTGGGTAGACTGAAGTGTTATAAGATAGTAATTTAATACAGCAGCAGCACGAATCAAAGTTGGGGGCAAAGGAATCAGCTCTCGGCTGCTGGCGTTGAAGCAGAGCAGTGATTGAGCGACTGTCGCTCAATTTTTCTTGGCTTCCTTCCTCTCAGACAATCTACCCAATCTGAGGCAAGTATATATCTGATCCCCTGAATTTTTTAATCTCTAATAGGAATTATATTTTAGTCGCAACAGAAATCAGTCGTTGGGAAAATTAGAAAGGAGTGAGATTTCTTGATTCTGCCACAATAGGAGAAACCCACTCAACCGCAGCCTGTTGGAAAATTGAACCCAAAAACTAACTTACCCTTGAAGTTAGATGACGGTTGGGAATTACTTTATTGAATAGTGCAGAATTGATCCCTTGTGTAGGAAATTGCGTGTGGAAATATGTGATCAGTGCGGCTGTTGGAGATGTGTAATTGATCTAAATACAATTCAGCTATTGATTTAGATGTGGTCTTGAACATGGTTCAAATATTAAATTAAATATAGTGCAGCTACTGGGTGAGAAATTGTGAAGAACTGCTCTGTATAGCAGTTCCGAACAGCAGCACGCCTCTAAGAGGGGCTGATTCTTGATTTCAATAAAACCCCATCAAAAGAATATATTAACAAGTGAATATAATATAAAATAATGATTTAATAAAATCCTTATGAACCATTATAAATTGTAATTGATTGGTCTTGTGGATTATATATATATATATATATATATATATAATAGGCATAAAATCACTACAAGTATTGATTAGGCAATTGCCCCAATCTGCTCTCCAGCCGTGGCAGAAACTGCTGCGCCATTCCCTCCACCATTTTGTTGATAGGTTCACCAACTGATGTGCAGCAAGTAAAACTTTTAACTATCAATTTTTCCCACACAAGGTGTCTTGAAATTAGCCATCTTCAACAGCAACCGACTGCTGTTCCAAGCTGTCCTGAACTAACTACTTGAACAATTAACTGCTGTCATATTTTTAAGTTTCTTTTGGTTGGAGTTTATGCTATTTAGCTACCAATTAAAAATCATCATAAATTTCTAGTAAATTATTAACCGGATGTGAGCTACAAAGAGTTGATTTGTTGCATTGTACTCTAAATAATTTTGGAACATTCCTCAGGAGACTCCAACTCTAGCAGACACGTTTTGATAATTTTCCTCCAAAACCATATGTAGGGACTGAATTGAGGCAGTTGGGTTGACTCAACTCATGATCTAATTTTAGAGTTTTATTATAAATAACATTTAATTCATACACATCACTCTTAGACCAATATAATTCCCATTAGTCTAAGTGTCAAACCTACCATTTAGGTGGCTGCAGGAAATTAGTAAAATAGGTAAAAATACACTATCATCAATAACTAATAGTTCGTGATTATTGTTCTAGGACTTTCGGATCTAGGATCAGCTAGAAGGGATTTTGAACTAATTTCAACGAACGGTGAGTAACTCGAACTTTTGACTTGGTGTATATTTTCTGTATACTAAACTGCTTTATATGTTGAACTGTTTTATACACTGCATTGTTTTAAGGCACTTGCTTTCATGCATATTCCTTGTATTGTACTACATCTGGCATGATTTTATCCTGCTTCTTGATATCTCCTGTTCTGATTTTGTTGGAGTCTATTGTTCTAACTTGTCTACGCTATTGGAGTCTGATTCGTGTTTATCTTGTCATGTTGAGTCTTGGGCCCCTCGGGATTGAGTATAACAGTGGATGGATGGCTGGCTCTGTGGGACGCCCAGAACTCAGCATCCGCTCAATCCTATCTATTCTGCTCTGATACTGACCCCAACCGGTAGTGTGCTATGGGGACATGGGCCTCCATGTGTGGGGTGGGTGACTGACGGATTATCTTGTGCGGCATCCCACACTGCCTGGGGAAGGTTCAAGCACTTTGAGCTGTATCCGTTCTATTTGAGCTGTATCTGTTCTACTTGAGTTGCATTGTTCTATCTGAGTTACATTTGAGCATGCATATATATATATATATGAACTGGTTTTGAAACCCATGGCAGGAACCTATGTTACTCACTGAGCTTGTTTAAGCTCATTCCATTTATTTAACATTTTTCAGGTAAAGGCGACGGTGGCAAGGAATAGGAGGGACCAAGAAGTTAGTTAGGCAGTTTAGATGACGACTAACCCATTTTTGTATCCTATACCATTTTTGGATGTTTGTAGTCAAGTACAATGATGTACCTTTTGTTAACCTATGTATGTAAATAAGATTATAGTTGATGCTCTACCAAGTTAATATGCATTCCCTGTTTTTGGTTTCTGTTGTTGAAATTTTCATATAATGAATGCATCAACTTGGAGATTACAAGTGAATGGCCTGAGGTTAGGATTACTATCGGTATTTTGATAAAGACAAAATACGATGGGTGCCTAACTGGGCGGTCGCATACCCTAATCCGCATAAGGTGGGTTTTGGGTTGTGACACCAGGTCTGGTCCATCTCAATGTACAGACCCCTAAAAACCTTGCAGCCATTGCAAGAGTTACAAGTCTGGTCCATCTCAATGCACAAATCCCCAGGTCTAGTCCATTTAAATGCACAAATCCCTAGGTCTGGTCCATTTCAATGAGCCCTAAAAACCTTGTATCTATTACAAATGCTGAAGGCTTGGTCTATTTTTCAAAAAGAACTGTCAAAATAATAGAGGCATTAACTACTCAATCTGCCATAACCTTTCATTTTTTATAGGGTTAAAGCTCGATCTAGCTACGAATTATGAAAACTTTGACCTAGCTTCAAGTCCTGAAGATCTCTATCAAAGAAGTCAGTTACCAATCCACACACTTGATTTAATTACAAGTTGAGGAGATCTGAGGCTTAAAGCCTAATTCACTTTCAAAGTCCAGAAAATTCTTACTTGATTTAATTACGGGTTGTAAGGATTGGGAGCTTAAAGTTTTATTATAGAACAGTGATGGTCTAAAACGAAGATTTGATTAAAGTGCTAGAGTTCATTACAAACATGAAAGCTTGGTACATTGTATCAACATCCACAGAATCCTACAAGTATGGCTACTCCGGAGATTCTATTGACAAGTAACATTCCAAAAAAAAAAGCAGTACACACAAGTTCTGAGGAAGTCAATTTCATTGATAATTGGCCCAAACTTGGGAAAGTTACAAAGAAATAAAGCAAAGTACAAAAGATCCTAGTCTATTGTTGGTTCGGCCACCTCTGAAGCATCGAAGATAAGGGAGAAATCATTCCACATCATAGCAAGATTACTCTCTTCTCCCTCTTCTTCGTTCTTCTCAAATTTAGCACACTTCATCCATATCAGCTTGAGCAGGTGCATTAGCAGGGGGAAGGTCGGGAGGTGTTATCTCATTATCATCATCTTGCACCTCGGTCTTAATATGAGGGAGTTCAATGTCGTCAATCCTAGTCAGATCGAGGTCGGCATTGTAACACCCCGACCCAAATAAATCGAACTAATTTCAAAAATGCCCAAAAAGAGTCAAATAATAATACCGAGGTAGATTGGGCCAATAAATGTAACACCAAAATAAACCCGAGTTGTTAGGGCTTTATGTTATGATATTGAATGAAATGGACGGTTTGAAATCTCAATAGTTCGAATGTACAGATGATGCCCGGGCGATGCCCGACAAGCCCTAAACAAATATCGAAATGAAATAAAATAAAATAAAATAAAATAAAAAAATAAAAATAAAAATCATGATATATATATATGGAATATAGGTATATATATATATATGTATATATGTAGGTGTATATATATATCAGTAATCATATAAACATGTGATGCATGTTATATATATGGTAGGATGTATCTATATATATATTGTGATAATTATATAAGTAACCTCCATATTAAGGGAGGGGAATGGGGGTTATGAATTTTGCATTAAATAGAAAAGGAAAAGTTAGAGAAAGAGAAAATGAGAGAGAGAGAGAGAGAGAGAGAGAGAAGGAAACTGAAGGGTGAGCTTTTGATAAAAATAGAAGCATGCTTTGCATGCACGAGGAGGAAAAACAGAAGGAAAAAGAGGAAAACTAAAGGAGAAAGAAGAGGAAGAAAATGAGAAGAGAAGAAGAACAGTCGTAGAAGGTGAGCATCCAAAATTTTTCTCTGTAAATTTATTTTTGGGCTTTTCATAAAGATGTATGAAGCTCAGAAGAAATTGTATAATTGAGTTGTACGAGAAAAATGGTGAAGAAATGAGGGAGAAATAGGGAATTATTGGAAACTTGATGTTTTATAAAAATTAGATTTTGAATGTGTTTATAGGTTTAAATTGCTATCGAGAGGCTCTAAATTATGTTTTAGGGTGTTTAGAACTGAAAAAAACTTTTAAAATGATGAAAAAAAGAAGAAAAAAATTAGAAAAAATTCTGGAATTTTGTAGTCCGGTCATCGGCGCTGGAGAAGGTGACCGGAACTGTACAATAACGATCGTCGAAAAAATAGGGAAGAATGGAGGGGGCTATCGGGTCAGGCGGAACGGGTCGGGTAGGGTCAATACCCACCCAGGAGCAATAAGGGTTGATTAAAATTGTGTCATTTGGGGCTTGAGATTAGTTTTTAAGGGAAACTGTTTAGATGAGAAAATGAGGGAATTCACAGCTGGAAGAATTGAACCCCAGAGTGCGTGGAATGTAAAGCTTTATTGCATGAGAGTTTGCCACCATGCCACTAAGGCACGTGTGGTCACTTTCTTGCAAAAATAATATATATTATACATATAATGAATTAATTTAATTAATTAAGTTATCTAATTATTAACTCCCAAAGTCAAAAAATGGACAAACGAATAGTGTTTCTTATTATCTCGGATATTCTAAAGTCAATGGTGAGGTCCATTTCACGAGACAGAGTCCCAAAAAATAAAATATCTGTAAAAGTGCCAAATGACCAAAATGCCCCTCAGTTGAAAATGAGTTAAACGGACTCCGATTAAAATAAATGAATAGTGAATCTTTATTATTTCAAGCATTCCAGACTCAACGGTGAAGTCAAATTTGTCAAAATAGGTCCCAAAAATAGAGACATGTAAAATGACCACTTTATCCTTTTTGGTATAGAAGTCCAAATTGAAAACCGTGAGAGCCTAAATTGACTTTTTTTGACATTTCAGACTCAATGGTAGAGTCTAAATTAGTAAAAGAGATACTTAGAGTAACGAGGTGTTCAAATTGATAAATGACATTAGAACTGAGACATGTTTATTGATGTATAGGCAAGTCAAAGGGAAAAGGAAATGTTATAGAATACTGAGGTAGATCACACGGATAAAAGGTAAGTAAACCCTTATTTCTTACATGTGGTCTTCCAATCCACGTTCATTCTATTATTGCCAATTTTGTACTCTTGTACGATCCAAATATTATTGTTCCACAATTGATATTGTTTTATCTTGTGGCTGTTATTAACTGCGATATCATGATTGTTGTGTTGTACTATGCCTTGAAAGGCCTACTGTTATATGTCTATTACATAGTATTCTATTTTTATGCACTTCCTATGGAATCACAAAGAATCATGACTTATTATGAATGCTGGATTGGTGCTCAGTCACAATATCCATCTGATGCTATCTGATTGACATGACCTACGGGTCGATTGATAGGAGCTCCGGGTCGATTGACAGGACCTACGGGTCGAGTCCGTGAACGGACATATGGCAATGGTGGCATTTTTACGCATTAAGTTATGATGGCATTTTATATGCATTGAGGTTAAGGGGGTATGTCGGGATGGCATTTTATATGCATTGAGGTTAAGGGGGTATGTCGGGCCCCAAAAGACCGAGGGTCTGCCAAACCTTGAACAGAGTAAATGCATCACTTATCATTGACTGATATGTTACGTTTATTGGATTCATAGGATGTTGCCATTCCTTATGAATAATTCTATGTTAATAGTTCACTCATTGATTATACTTGATTGTGACCGGTTTATTGTGGTAGTATTTTTATGTTGACTGATGTTTATTGAGCTTTCCATGTTCATGCTATACCCTTACTCATGCTTGATTATTGTGACTTACTGTTCATTGGCCATTGTGGCATTTTACCAATAACTGCAACTTAATTTCATGATTGGCTATCATGTTCATCCTATGAGTTCATATTTTTCTATTTAACCCTAACCTCGTGTAGGAGATGGGCTTTTACTTACTAAGCTTTGTTAGCTCACCCTACTCACTTATTTTTCAGGTGAGAATGCTGCAGGACCACAGTAGGAGTCCAGGAGCATAGGGAGACAATTGAGGAGTATGATAGAATGATGTAATCTCTCCTATGTACTCACAACCTAAGAGTAGCATTATGTTAATTTATGTCGGTTTACATTTTTCAGTTGTCAAACAATATTATATTAAGACTTTCGCTGATTTACTGTTAAGTTTACATTATATATTGTTATCATGGATACAAAGAATCGAAAAAGTAAGGACGGCTATTGGGTTGGCCCCGCAACACGAGATTCGTATAAGGTGGGTTTCGGGTCATGATAGGGGTACTTCGTGAGGAGCTTGGCTTTGAAGGTACTGTACCCGTGCTCAATCAGCTCTCTACCTATCTCCTCGACTTCAGCCTTTATGTCTGCCTTAGGCTGGGCTCTGGCAAAATCGACAGTGTCTTGAATTTTCTTGAGAGAGCCAAATTGGAAGTCTTCAAAACTCTTTTAGAGGTCTTCCAACTTCAGAGTGAGGGAGTCCCATTCAGACTCCAGGATGGAGTACGAGTTTGCAGCCACCTTCAACTTCTCCTTAGCTACAGAGGTAATGGATTGGGTTGTCCCCAGCAGTAGCCTGGCCTAATCCAGTTCAGATTGGAGGTTATTAATCAACTTCGAATCCACCGAGGACTCCACAATGGCGGCATTGCCATGTATAGTCTGAAAAATAAGAAAACAAAGAGGTCAGAATGGACAAAACTTCATAACACAAAAAAAGAGAAAGAAGAAATTAAAGGAATAAGTTCAGTAGTTACCTTTAATTGGAAGGTCAGCAGGTCTTTGGCGATTTGCTCTGCCTTCAAACCTCTATATTTGATTGGGCCTGAAGCCCAAGACTCATCAAAAGCCTTCTTCACGGCTAAATAGCTGGAGTTATTAGGCATAGAAGCAGCAACAGCAACCCTCCTCTTCCCTATTTTCTTGGTTCGGACTGTAGGGGCAGGAAGAAGGGCAAGCTCGACAGCAAGAGGCTCCCCCATATCTTCAAACGGTGTTCGGTCTGGAGAACTAGAGAAAAACCTCATCCTCTTCACCTTGGAGAGGTGGGTCGGCAAGGGAAGAAGCCTCCCCTACCGTCTTCTTCTTTTTCCCTGGTACCTAGTTGAACATCAAGGACTTCTTCAGATTATAGGCCTTACTTTTTGTTAGACCGGCCTCCATCAAGTGCCTAGGGGAGAGAACGATAGTGTGTGCTTGGTTGTTGGTCTGAAGGAGTCTACAGTATTTGTCTTGAAGGTCAACAGTGAAGATTGACCTCTTCCAAGCCCTTTTATCTACACAGAAGACACAAAGCACAAGAATCAGACAAACAACGAGAGATAAAGTAAAAAAAAAAAAAAAAAGCATATCAAGAAGGGGTCTCACCCTTAATCATGGTACTCTAGGGAAAAGTCGAGGTCTAGCCCTCGAAGTCTTCTAGCTCTCATCCTCCTTCTACGAAGAAGTACCACTTCTTCCAAGTCCTGTTTGAAGTAGGTACCGAGGAGAGGGGTCTGAACCCCTTGTCAAAGGACATATAGAACAAGCCCTTCAACCTCAGAAACTTCAGATCCATATTGCTACAGATTAGATCGAGATCTACTTCGACGCCATTCAAATGCTTCTTTCAAGTCTTGTTGGAAGTAGGTACCGAGGAGAGGGGTCTGAACCCCTTGTCAAAGGACATATAGAATAAGCCCTCGGACCTCAGAAACTTTAGATCCATATTGTTACGGATTAGGTCGAGATCTACTTCGACGCCATTCAAACGCCCTAAAACTGTAAATCCTAATAAATGCCTCCAACTATTGATGTTGAGATCGGCAAGACAGATGTTAAACCATTTGAAAAATTCCCTAACTAAAGAGGGA
Organism: Nyssa sinensis; assembly: GCA_008638375.1. Classification (NCBI taxonomy): domain Eukaryota; kingdom Viridiplantae; phylum Streptophyta; class Magnoliopsida; order Cornales; family Nyssaceae; genus Nyssa; species Nyssa sinensis. The sequence continues at coordinate 16,927,270 of CM018044.1, forward strand.
AGAGAAAACCTAAGCCCCGTCTCGAACCACTCGAGATAAGAGCAAAGGGACCAGGTGCTCTACATGTTACATTTTAGGGGAAGTCGAAAGCAACCCTCAGGTCACCTAGCATGTCCTGAGTAATGGCGCCCTCTCCCTCCTCCCTTTGGGATGGCTTACTAGGGGTCTCCCCCATTACATTCCTAGGCTCAATAAATGTGTCTACGATCCTAAGTTCAGGGCTAGAAGGGTACTCAACTATTTTATTTTTAGCATCCTTGGAGGAACTACGGCCTATAACATGAATTTGGGATGGCACAGTCATCCCACAAGAGCTTCTTGTGCCATAGCCTATGCCTAACATGGCATTGGCGGCCGACATTACGAAATCAAAGGAAAAAGGAAAAAGAACAACAACAACAAAGAAATGGAAAGAATGGTTAAAAAACACAAACTGAACCTGAAGCTTGATCGGAGAAAGAAGTTTCTCTTGGCGACAATCTCTTCACTCCTCTTTTACTCTGGTATACGGCAGAGTATTTATTGAGGCAATGAAAATGATGAAGGAAGGGCGTACGCATCCCCCTTCTTCCCCTTCTATAAAAGGATGAATAATGGAGGCCCATTACTCCGAACCAGTCACAACGGTTGGAGGAATGATGACCTCAAAAGCCTAAATGACGGCTAGTGCAATAAATGCCATATCAACAGTCGACACAGAACGTGACCCTTCAGTAACCCTCAACCTCAGTCACACTATGTGCTAAACTAAAGCTCGTGGGGGGAGTAACTGATATACCACAAAAGACAGACCAATCTCCACAGGACACGTGTACATACATAACACCTACGCGTACAGAGCAACAAAGGCTCTCCCATCCAGAACAAGTCAAGCATACCGAGTTCAGTGCCTCCTTACTCGGAATCCCACATGACTTTCGGTCTCACCTTCAGAACAATAAATACTAAACACAAGCATAAAGGGGGTCCCGAGCTGGTCACCCCCTTGAATGCATTAACGATGTGAGGATAAGGAAACAATGTGCAACAAGGAAACTGCCATTCAAGGATATCTTTCACTTCTTACTCTTACGGAGCACAAAGATCGACATTGTAACTACTATGTTCGGATATCAATCAAATCCCTATTTTTATGACTCCAAATCGTACTCAACTTGGGAGATTTGCAGACTATAAATTAAACCCTAAGGTGCACTTTTTAATTATGCTTTCTGAGTTACTTTCAATTATAGTCTTTTACTTCAGTTTTTATTAACTCTATCATTAGAGTGGCTACCGCCAAAGCCAACCCGGTGGCCCTCTGATCTTTTTCTTTGAGTGTTTGACAAACGACGAAGAACGGAGCCCCACTGATCAGAAAGTGCAGCATCAATATATTTTTTGAATTTTTGTCAATTTGTTTTTCATATTTCTTAATCTTTTAAAATTTTAAACTTAAAGAAAAAAGTAATTCTATAATTTTTTTATTTTAATTTTTTCCAAACTATATTTTTGCACTTACTTTATCTTTTACGATTCGAAAGTTACTATGGCAAAATAATTTGAAATTGAATTTTAATATTCAAGTCTATTTTTTCTACTACTGCCTAAAATATTCATGTTTTTTTTCTTAAATAATAAATACATATTATCTAATCACACCCTTTCTAGTTTTTTTTCTTCATCTAATAATTTTTTTTACATAAGTTTTACTCTTTTAGGATTTTAAACCTTGACAAATATTTTCAAATATATAATTTTAAATTTGTTAAGCATTATATACACACATTCTAACTTATATATATATATATATTTAAAATTTTTTGTTTTGTCATTAAAATAAAATGAAACATGAGCATGAAAAAAAAAGCAAAATTATGTATAAGGTTACATATTCTTTTCTTTTGTTTATAAGATTTTTTTCAATTTTTTAAATTCTCTTATAGACTCTTAATCTTTTACATTGCTTGGACAAGTAGGAGGGAAATGAGATGAGAGGATAATATTAGTTATAAGGGAGAGGAGAAGGGAAGAGAGGAGAATGTAATCCCTCTTTCATACTTAGATAACAAATGAAGAAAATGAGAGTGTAATTCTCCCATCTTGCTTGTGACCAACAGAAGAAAGAAATGAAATGAACGAATTATATACTTTTTAACTATTATGCACTGAGATAGAAGTATCTTTTTTATTTTTTTTCTTTATAATTTTAAAGTTAGAATTGGTATTATAAAAAAATTATTAAAGACACTTTTAATTCCTTTTGTCTCCATCCACTTTTGGGACGAGAACAAATTGAATAAAATAAGGGATAAACGACCCCTTTCTCTTCCTTTATCCTCATTCTTTTCCTTCCCAAATTTAAACCAAATACAAAATAACATCTCCCTCCTCACTATTTGTTTTCCTTTCTTTCCAAATCTCTTAATTTAAGTGAAGTGTTAAGATTCTAAACTTTAAGCACTACAGGAAAAGGCATTATTAGCGACGCCCTCAAGCGTTGCTAATAGTGGCCACATGCATCGTTAAAGCTCTTTTGCGACGCACAACAAGCGCCGCTAAAAATGCCACAAATAGTCGTGTCGCTAATAGTATTGGCGACGCACATACCTCTTAGCGTCACTAAAGGTAACTATTAGCGACGCACGGTGAGCATTGCTAATAATTGGGCATGGGTGTCGCAAATACTATACAAGGTCGCAACATGTGTCGGTAAAAGCCACAATTAACGATGCACAATGTGCATCGTTAAAAGCTACAATTAGTGACGCACACTCTGTGCGTCGCTAAGTGTAGCTTTTAGCGACGCCCTTTGTGTGCGTCGCTAATGGTAACCTTTTGCGATGCCCACGCGTGCGTTGCTAATTGTAACCTTTAACGACGATTTCTGTGCGTCATTAATAGTGTACTAGCATTCTTTAGCGACGAACGTAAAGCGTCGCTATAAAGTTTTTTCTTTACTTTTAGCGACGCATTTGTGTGCGTCGCTAAAAGTTCTTTTTTTTTTAAACCATATTTTCTTTGTTTTATTTGCTGTTTTATTCCTATTTAAACCTGTATCAATCATCCTGATATACAATAAAATCCAAGCAATTTGAAATGAATATATTAAAAAAGAAAAATACATTCATATATATATATTATACTAATTATATACATTTGTAAAAGTACAATTTAACAATAAATAGAAAAATAAAAAATTGTCTCAAAAAATGTAACTATAGATGTGCATGAAAAGAAAAAAAATAACAAGTTCCGATGCAAAACATAATGACGACGACGCAATAATCCATATCAATCTAAAATAAAGATCAAATGGTATATATTAGAACAATTATTAAATATATATGAACATAGAATGTGAATAGTTTTTTTTTTTTTTTTTTTTTTGCATCCATAAATAGTAAGAATGGCATAAAGTAGAATAAGTTGCAAGCCACTGATCCGAATTGATTGCCGTAAATTTGTGGTAGTCTATTTTTTCATTAGTGAGGCGTATGATGGGGTTTCCGGATAGTTAGGCTAATATCCGGCATTTTGGTCCGTCAAAACCCTAAAATGGGCTTTTTTAGAGGTGAAACTTGCATAAATTTCAAACCGGTGAACCGAACCGAGTGCTATAAGTTTTTGAAAGTCTATTTTATCATTTGTGAGGTGTATAATGGGGTTTCAGTGTAGTTAGGCCGATATCCGACATTTTGGTCCATCAAAACCCCAAAATGGACTTTTTTGGAGCTGAAACTTGCATAAGTTTCAAACCCATGATCCAAACCGAGTTTTGTCTATTTGTGAAAGTCTAGTTTATCATTTGTGAGGTGTATGATGGGGTTTCGGTGTAGTTAGGCCGATATCCGGCATTTTGGTCTATCAAAACCCCAAAATAGGCCTTTTTGGAGCAAAAACTTGCATAAGTTTCAAACTGGGCATCCGAACCAAGTACCATAAGTTTGTGCAAGTCTATTTTATCATTTATGAGGTGTGTGATAGGGTGTCAAGGTCGGTAGGCTGATATCCGGTATTTTGGTATGTTAAAACCCCAAATGGGCCTTTTTAGAGGTGAAACTTGCATAAGTTTCAAACCGGGCATCCAAACTGAGTGTCATAAGTTCGTGCAAGTCTATTTTATCATTTTTGAGGTCTGTAATGGATTTTTGGTGTATTTAGGCCGATATCCGGCATTTTGGTCTGTCAAAACCCCAAAATGGGCCTTTTTGAAGCTGAAACTTGCATAAGTTTCAAATAGGGCATCTGAACTGAGTGCCGTAATTTCATGCAAGTCTATTTTATCATTTGTGGGGTGTGTGATGGGGCTTTGGTATAGTTAGGCCGATATCGGGCATTTTAGTCCGTCAAAACCCTAAAATGGGCTTTTTTGGAGCTGAAACTTGCATAAGTTTCAAACCGGTGATCTGAACCGAGTGCCGTAAGTTTATGCAAGTCTAGTTTATTATTTTTGAGGTGTATGATGGGGTTTTGGTGTAGTTAGGCTGATATCCAGCATTTTGGTCCATCAAAACCCCAAAATGGGCTTTTTTTGGAACTGAAACTTGCATAAGTTTCAAACCGGTGATCCGACCCGAGTGCTGTAAGTTTTTGAAAGTCTATTTTATCATTTCTGAGGTGTATGATGGGGTTTCAGTGCAATTAGGCTGATATTGGGCATTTTGGTCCGTCAAAACCCCAAAATGGGCCTTTTTAGGAGCTGAAACTTAGAGAAGTTTCAAATCGGACATCCGAACCGAGTGCCATAAGTTCGTGCAAGTATATTTTATCATTTATGAGGTGTGTGATAGGGTTTCGGTGTAGTTAGGCCGATATTTGGCATTTTGGTCAGTCAAAACTCCAAAATAGGCCTTTTTAGAGCTGAAACTTGCATAAGTTTCAAACCGAACATCTAATCTGAGTGCCGTAAGTTTGTGCAAGTGTATTAAATCATTTGTATGGTGTGTGATGGGGTTTCAAGGTTGGTAGGAAGATATCCAGTGTTTTGGTCTGTTAAAACCCCAAAATGGGCCTTTTTAGGGTTGAAACTTGCATAAGTTTCAAACCGAGCATCCGAACCGAGTGCCGTAAGTTCATGCAAGTCTATTTATCATTTGTGAGGTGTGTGATAGGGTGTCGAGGTTGGTAGGCCGATATCTAGCATTGTGGTCTGTCAAAACCCCAAAATGGGCCTTTTTGGAGCTGAACTTTTATCCCTTCAAAATTAAATAAGTTTGTGCAAGTCTCTTTTCATATGTGAAGTGTCATGCGGTTTGTAGGCCGTTAGGCCGAAATCCTTTTTTTTTTTTTGATGTAACATTTTCTATAAATAATAAATGTACCAAAGTAAATGATTTTAAAAACTTACCAAGGCTAAACAGAGCCTCCCTACTAGCTGAGGATCGTCTGCACAATAGCCTCTAACTGGGTCGTATGCTCCTTGAGCTCTGTCATCTCTGCATTCAATCTCTCAGCTGCCTCAACTCTTTGGGTAGCTGCGTGAAACTTAGCATCGCTCTTGACGGTAGAGGACGATGTCGTCGGCTCCATCCCACTCCCTAAGCCACGCACATATCCTCACCTTTTGCCCAAAATAGTCTCCCATATCTGGTCATCAGTCGGCGGATGCTCACCCTCAAGAGTCGGTTTGAACACGCAGCTCGACCATCTCTTCCTATAAAAACATAAATATATGTTACTACTTTCAAACATTTTAGATTAACATTAAATTAGTAATAATGGTATATAAATCTTTTCTATCTTACATAAAGCCGTTGAGCTTCAGGCCCAGTCCAACCCTTCTCGGGATTGTAGTGCGTCATGTGCCACAACTCAATGGGGCTGGGTGGTGCACCGGTCTCCTGGTCTCGCTGCAGCAAATAAATAGCAGTTTGTGAAGATTGATGTCATAAATACATTATACAATAAGAAATTGATACATTTATTAACTTACCATCTCATGCCTATACCTAACAAAAGAACGTGATCCACCACAGTGGGTCACCTTTTTCTTGCTTCTGTTCTCGCTATTTTTCTTATTAAGTTCCTACACTTGGCCAAAATAAAGAAGGTTAGTATAAATGATAATGATTTATCATACAACAAAAGTAATTTTGACAATTTTTACCTGGAATGCATTACTAGTGAACCGGTCGCATAGTAACATCCAATCCTCCATCGTCACCCCCTTGTAGGGTCTGTCGCGAGGCTCTCTACCAGCTGCCACCTCTGTCTCGTAGTGCAAGTGGAGCCTGTGTCGATAGTCCCTGAAATGGGTTCCCAAGTAACGATCCACTACCTTCGCGACATGAGGCATGTGGAGATCGATGTTAAACTTCTCTTGTAGAGCATGTCACTGTCAAAACATTACGACATTAGATTTTTTAAAATTTAGTTGAATACAATAATAACAGACATACCAGGATATGTGCATGAATATCCTGTCGCTCCTCGTCAGTAACGTGACTCCAGTCAGTAATATGGAGTGGGGTGCATAGTCAGAAAATGATGCCAAACATAGTGGTGAATTGTTGTGCCCACCTGCCTACGGGCTTCAGCAAGCCCAGAGGTAACTCAATTTGAAGTCGCGTGCCACCTGCTGCCTCCATCTGAGCCTGCAAACTCCGGTTCTTCGACTTACCGCGCCCTCATCTAGAGGTGGTAGCCGAAGCTTTAGAAAAAATTAAATCGAAACAGTTAGTACCATATTTATATAATCATTAATAAAAAAAAGAACTATGCATACCATCGACTACAGGATCGGTCGACCCTGCAGATGAGGGGGAAGGGGTCGATGGGTCTGTCATAACTGTGCATCTGCGTGAACCTGGTCCAACCATATCTACAAAGAAAGTTTAAAAATAAAATTGTTTCTATTTAATAATAAAAATTAAAATCCTTATCGAAGTAAAAATAAATAACCATTACATCATAAAATTGAATATCCATTACATCATAAAATTGAAAATCCATTACATCATAAAATTGAAAATACATTACACTTGATGCTAACACATGTAACACCTATTACAATGAAATTCCTGTTTGGAAGTTGATTTGGTTATGGGTTGTAGAAGGATTTATAAAGAAACACGGGGAGGAGAGTTTGGAGGATGTGGCAGTGGATTGCTTGAATGATCTAATTGAAAGAAGTCTAATAATAGTTGCCAACAAAAGGTCTGATGGTGGAGTCAAATCATGTCATATCCATGATATGCTGCATGATTTATGCTTGAGAAAAGCTGAGGAAGAGGGTTTCCTGCAAAGAATTCGTGGGTATGAACAAGTTTCTTCTTTTTCTTCTTGGCGTCGGTTGTGCATCCATTCCCACCTTCTTGATTACATTTCTTCAATGCCTTCTGCTCCAGATGTTCACTCTTTATTCTGCTTTGACTCTAGGTGGAATGTATTACCTTGGGAGCAATCATCTTTCATTTATCCAACCTTTGGACATCTTAGGGTGTTGGATTTGTGGTACATTCATATACAAATCTTTCCCATTGAGATAAAAGAACTACTTCATTTAAGGTACGTAGCACTTCTGTGTGATATCAACGAAATCCCACCATTAGTACTCCCCAACCTCTGTGACCTAGAAACTTTTATTGTTAAAGGACGATTAGGAGAAATAATATTACCAGGAGATATATGGACTTTGACAAAGTTGAGGCATCTTTATATTAATGAGAGTGCTATTCTCCTTCCGTCTTACAGTACTAGTGGCTTTTCCTTCCTATTGAGTAACCTACAAACCCTCTCCACACTTTCTTTTCGCACTTGGACCTGGAATACCTTGGAAGATACTCCTAATCTTAGAAAATTAGGATGTATCCTTTTCCAATGCCATGGCATGGAGTTTATGTTTCCCAAATTGGAGTTTCTAGTTAAACTAGAGACATTGAAGATGCTATACCATGGTCATGCATGGAGCACCCATTTGTCTGAGTTACCCTCAAATCTCAAAAAGATTACTTTATCAAAGTTTCGATTGCCTTGGAGTGAGATGTCAAAGTTTGGGCGGTTACCCAACCTTGAGGTTCTCAAACTACTATATAATGCATTTGACGGACCACAGTGGGAGACAAGTGACGATGAGTTCCCTAAGCTCAAATTCTTGAAATTTGATTGCCTGAATATTTCACAATGGGATGTCTCTAGTGATTACTTTCCAAGCCTAGAGCAGTTAGTGTTGAATAGATGCAAACAGCTCGAGGAAATCCCATCTAGTTTTGCAGATATTTCAACATTACAGATCATTGAGTTAAATTGGTCAAGCAAATCTGCACAAGAATCTGCTAGGCAAATTGAGGATGAACGAAAGAACATGGGAAACGAGGGGCTGTTAAGGATTCTTATCTACCCTCCAGATAATTCGTAGGTCACACCGTATTTTTGAGGCTGGGTGAGTATTCCTGAATGCTATCATCATATGTAAGTACACTGAAATTAATTTATACTTTCTTTTTGTTTTTTGTTTTTAGAATACCAAATTCATGTTTAATAAAGAATGATATAAATTAGGAAAATGGTATTTATCTCTAATTGTATTTCATATGTCAAGGTTTATGAAGTACATACATTTTATTTTGACTCACATGTTCGTGTCGGACACGCGTCAGACATCGACACTCTCGAACACTTCCCAAACACATATCGGGCACTTACATTATGGATGTTGATGATTAATAAAATGAAAAAGTTCTTTATTTATTATTTGATGGCTTTGTTATTTTAATATCTTAATAATATTTTTTTGATTTGTCTATTTTTATACTGATTTTAATTGCTATAACATTAGGTTTTTATTATATGGTCATATAAAAAATTTATATATATTTAACGTATTGCTGACGTGTCCGCGTCTTACTTTTTAAAGAAATAACATGTCTGCATATCCGTATCGTATCGTATCCGTATCCGGTGTCTGTATCCATATTTGTGCTTCTAAATAGGTTAAAGTCACTATATTCTAACATATCACAATAAAAATATAATTGAGGATATAAATTGAGAATATATGACATTACTTTAAACTAAGAAATGACTTCATATGTGAATAGAATAGGAATGATCAATTTTTTAGTATATTTTATTTATTTATTTAGTAACAATTAACAGTTTCAATTAATTAGCAATAGTAAACTTACACACACGCATATATGTCTATGTATGTACACGTATACATACATATATTGCATATATATATAAATTCATGTATATATATATATGTATTTATTCATTTACATGTATTTTTATGTATTTATGTGTATATATGGTGTGTATGTAAGTGTAAATTTATTTGTGCTTATGTATGTATACAATGACGACTTTGCAGGGGCTACGGGGCTTAAACTTTTGAAAATCTATATTTTACTCCTATTTTTTATAGAAACTTTTTTACAACTTAAGATTTGTCTTCCAAATTTCTTTATTTATTATAAGAGATATATCCTCTTAAATTTTATTTTTCCTTCTAAGTACGTGGTCTACATCTGTCATTGTATATATATATATATATATATATATATATGTATTACATATAAATAAAGATTTGTATGTATATATTTTCGTGTGTATATCATGTAAAGATTCGAAAATTTGGAATAAAAATTTTTTTTTGAACGCTATGTGAATGTCCTTAATTCCTAATTAATTTAAATTTTGAAAAATAAAATAAAATAAATATGACATAAGACACGAACGGACACCCAGAGACGGCAAAACAAATAATACTGATATTGAGCCAGCTTTATGCCAACTTTATTGACATTCATAATTAATATATGAAAAATAAAATAAAAAAAATAAAATAAAAATATGTATAATAGTATATATGAAAAAAAAAATGTAAAGTATGGCATATATAGATATGTGGTAGAAAATGAATAGAAGAAGAAACAAAAAAAGAAAAAGAAAAGAGAAGTGAAGGAAGGGGCGGTGCAAGTCTTGGGTGAGGGAGAACAGCAGAACAGGGGAAAAGAAAAGGGGAGAAAAGGGAAGAGAGAAAGAAAGGGGGGAGTTCGTGCAAGGGCGGTGATGGAGGTGGGGACGGCACCTAATGACGTGCCGAGTTTCGTATGCCACCGGGGTTATTGTCGACGGAGACGGAGACGGGGAATCGAGGCAAGGGGGCGATCGATCTGCCCTTCGGTTCGTCCGTGAATCTAGATATCTCCAAGCTTGATTTCCAGTCCGATGATCGCGACTTTGTTAGATCTCGGGGCTGGGATCTTTGCGGCTGAATGGGTCCGTTGAAATGTGATTGAGCAGGTCAGTGTATGTATTCGTTTGTGTGTGTGTGAAGCAACGTGGCAGTGCAAACAACCCAGGTTAGAGGGGACGGTTGTTGGAAGACCTGATGCAGTCGTCGTGGGGAAATTGGATAAGGAAATTGGGGCTGTGTGACTCGAAATTTTGTGGAGATGTTACAGTTTTGCGGGATGGCTCTCGGTATGGTGTAGCGACGGAGTGGTGATGGGTTTTGGATTTCCTGGGGCTTCACCAAATGGGATTTGTGTTGCAGTTTTGTGTGTGGCTGTTTGGGTTTGATGCAGAGCAGGAGATTGAGCAGGTTGGCTGTTACAGTTGTGGCTTAGCATCGTGTATGGCTACGGCTATGGGAGTTGTGGTACAGGGGTTGCGATAGTAGATGCGATGGCTTCAATGAACCAGAGAGTGAACCTCATGGGTGTTGTCATTGAGACCAGCATTCCGAAGCAGTTCATGTGTACTGATTGTTTTTTGTCAAATAAAAATAGTTGATGAAGTTGTATTGATTATTGGATGGATGATTGAGGGAATGGATGTATCCCCATTACGACTGTTCGGAGGGTGATATAACTTGATATTAAGGGCATTATGCAGCAAAGAGTAGCGGTGTAAATTGTGGTTGTTGCGGTTTTGTTGGAGAAATGGCAGAGAGTGCAGTAACAACGGCGTGCAGTAGTGCCAATTGTTGGAATCTCTTGTTTAAGTGGTGGATTCATATACACTGTTGATTCATGGGTTATGTGAGAAACAAAAGTGGAGAGAGTTGCCAATATTTTGTGGAAATGATAGAAATGGGGTTCTTTCCACAAAAGGTTACATTTGAGACACTGGACTAGGGATGGATACAGTCTGATATGTTGAAAATTTGGAAAAGCTTCTGCAACAGATTATATTTACCTCGGTAGATTGGGGTTGTGGGTTCTGAATTACCTACAGCAATTGGAAATTGCTGTTGGGAGACTTGATGTGGCTGTTATGAACATTGAGGGTCGACTGCCCTGTTTTTGATGGACTTTGTTGGATGTTTTAGAGAAGTCTTGTGGATATCTATATTTGTATCATCCGGAGGCATTCCTAATGAATATATGTGCAGTTTAAGGCAACCCTCATTTGATGGTCAACGAACAAAAGGCTATGGATTCTGCTGATAGCAACAGCTGTGGCCGTAGCTACAGTTGCTACAGAGGGTTCAAGGTCTAAATCAGTGTTTGACTTAGCAGGGGCAACTCCTTGAAGATGAAACAACTGTAGCTGCCAGCCAAATGGCAATGATAGCAATATTAGTTAGCCGTGTGGAGGGACAAAAATGAAAGAATTATAGTGGTTGTTTGGATGGAAGCTTGGAGTTGTGTTTCATCAGGTCATGTGCTCATGATAGTGTAAGACAGGGTAGGAACTCCAGAGGTTCAGTAAAAGGTGAAAGGGAAGTAATGCAGTATTAGTTGAAGCTTCAGCCTTGCGGTGGTGTAATTGTTGGAGACTACGGGTTTTAACCTTGCTTGTAGAAATTGAAGCTACTGATTGGGGAGACTCTGCACAGTAATCTGATGAGAGGAAGGGAAAGTTCTTCAATATCTGATGGATGGGATGATAAAGGGATGGACTTTGTCAGGATCATCATCTGCTTGGGGGAAAAAGGTTGAAGAAGCTGATGAAACTGGATTTAAAATGGCTGGCCGACTCGATCAACCTGCTAGTGTGTTTTCTTCAACTGCTGAACCATGGACTGAAGATCAACCACAAACTCGGGATGCACGAGGGTTTGGTTCATGCTTGACTGCAAATTCTCCAAAGACTGGCTGAGTGGAAATAAGCATAAGCTTGATATGATTCCATTGGAGGACTAAGCTACTTACTGGTTGATTGGATTGCATAGTGGACACAGCTTAGTAGGGTTGTGACCAACCCTATCAAGTATGATATTTTACTAATGTGAGAAATAAGGTTAAGCTTAGGAGTATTTGATAAGATGATTGAATGTTCTCTATGCGTAATTGCTATTAGGAAACCACTTAGAATTTGATTGTTTATATGCTTACGTGTTCTTTTTGATTCTGTGGGAGTTATGATACTTCTTAAGTTGTCATCATATCTGATTTATGTTTTAGAAGGATTGCTGATATTGCAACATGTAGATTTGCATAAGTGTTGGGATTGATCGATCATGACACATAGATTTGTGGATGAAGTCTTGTGATTTAAATGCTATTGTTGATATTAAATGTGATGCATTATTTAAAGCATGTTGCATATGCTTATGAAAGTAATGTTTCATTTGAACTGTATTATTGCATAATGAAATCATGGCATATTGGCATAGTGTGATTCCTTGAAAGCATAGTGTGGGTCAGCACGAGGTGCTGGTGCATTATGAGGGTGCAGATCCTGTGGTGAAAAACCCAAAATCGGCCATTAGGTACTCGCATGCCTGACGGATTCCGGACCGTGAAGCGAGACATACGTGGCGGTACTCATGCCAGTGGGGAAGGACCGTATCATGAGACATGGATGGGCATAGAGTTGCCTGGGTGTGTCACGCATACTGATCATATACTGCATACTGTTCATGTACTGCCATAATGATATTGAATGCCATATAGAAATAACTGTACACTTGCACATGCCACGCCCTTAATTTTGTTTCTTGCATTAGTATTATATCATACCAGCATGTTGGCGCTGACCCATTCGTGGGACATATATTACAGATGAGGATGCCCTAGCTACTTGAGATTCGATGACACCTTGATAGGATGAAGCACTTGGTGTATTTTGGCCCACGGGACTTATGTTTTGTGATGTAAGGGCTTAAGCCCGAATGACCTATGAACAATGTAGTTGCGAGCTGTATTTTATGTTTCTACATGTATTGATGGGAAATGATGCATGTCTAGTCAATTTCGTTGAGATTACTCCTTACTTTATTTCCTTCTTGTCTTGTAGAAAATTTGTATATTGTGGAAAAAAAAATGGAGATGATATTGGTATAGTGTAATGAATTGGGAGTCGATGATTCTTAAGTTTAAGTGTAGCTGTATATATGATGGATTGTATAATTAGACGATGCACATTTAAATTCTGTGAGATTTGTGGCCATCGAGTGAGGATGGATAGTGATGTGTTTGTATATATATGATGCATTGTGATTATCAGGAAAAAAAAGGCTCGAAAAACAAAGGAGGTTCTGCCAAAATTTTAAGAAAATTAAAGAACTCTATTTAATTTTTCATAAATTCGTAAATCTATTTAATTATCTTTTATTTTATTTACTTTATGTTCGTCAGTCGCACCTCGGGTTTCGGTCTGAGATTCGGGGCATGACAACGTGGTATCAGAGCATAGGTTCGAATACCTAGAGACCGTGGGGTGTTGTTGAACACAATGGGATTGTGACGTATGGTTTGGAGTTTGTATAAACCTTGTATAATGTGTGGACTTTGACTGTTAAGTATTAGAGTTCAAATTTGAGAATACTTGGCGATGATAGGTGTTTTTGAACATCATGGGACCTTGGAGGAAAACATTTGACTTAGTGTAAGCTGTTGGTGGTATGTGGTAGGATTTGGGTGTTCTGTGGTTATTTTATTGGGTGCATGACTTGTTGCGATTATGTGTTAGTTGATGATATACTATGATGCGTGATTACGTGATTTGATGCAGTGTGGTGCCTGATATAGACGATATGTATATTGGTATGACCGTGTCTGATAACATGATATGTGATCTAATGTTTTGGAACATGGGGAGAAGTTTAGGCCTTAAAGTTATTTGGACTAGTTTGAGTGGTATGTTTTGAATGCACGTGTTACATTGATATGCAATATACTGGATTTCCCGATTGACTGAGAGTACGTGATGGTTTGATATAATAGTTGACTAAGGTTAGAAACTCATGTCTATGTGATAGACCATATATTTTATGGGATAAACCGTATGCCTAGTTATTTCAGATATAGGGGGTACACTTAGTTATCTATACGGTAGACCGTATGCCTAGTTATTTATGAGATAGGCCGTAGACCTAGTTCTCTATTCGGTTGGTTGCGTTATTATATATATGTTTATGTATGCTAGGTTAGTACCCGACATTCATGGATTATAGTACTATAACTATGATATTTATACAGACTGGATTGGTCTCAAGTCTTGCGTTACAGTTGATGGATGGCACCCCATCAGCTAGTAACAAAAGGAGTTGTGATCCATGGAGGGTTATCACCTAGTTATAAAAGTAAGAAATAATGAAAAGAAATTGTAAAACCTTAAATGAACAAACGCTAGCGAGGTAGTGGACTATGAATTAAAAGACACATAAGATCTTAAAATGCTAAAAAAATAAAAAAAATAAAAAATAAGAATTTAGACTTGTGGAGATTTTTGTGTATGGACTGGGTAGTGGATAGAGAGATATTCTTGTGTTAAACTCATTGGTGGAGAGATGTATTATCTTTGGATGGCATTTGCTTAGAGTTGAGTATTGGTAGTTTAGTTGAACACTAACATGACCTGAGAGTGTGAATGTTACATTGTTTAAATGAATTCCTTCATTACGAAAGGCTATGTTAGAAATCGATGTTCACTATTTAGTGTGACCAACGGGTGGAGATGATTGACTTGAGTTATATAAGTGTTGATTAAACGAGTGTATTTGTAAGATGTGTTAGATTCTCGGGCGATAATTGATGATCTTTTGTCTAAAGAGAGTTGTATAAAGACGAATAGTTTGAAAAGAATGTTATTGTGGATAAACTCGGATTACGATGTAATTGGGTTTTGATTTCGTGTTGGGATGAATATTGAATTGGAATACGAAGGTGAGTCTGAGAGTTAGGGGTAATAATGATTCCTTCATTGAGTTGGAGTCAATTATATTGCGGTGGACTGTGAAAGTAACCTAATGAAAAAAATGCTATTGCCTTACCTAGTTTTACGAGATGATCGATACGAGATGTGATGAGAATAGTGAGTTGATTTAATGAACTTATGAATGTAGGCTTTGTGAAAAATAATGAGTTGTATGAATTGGACCAAACTGAGGGGTCAGTTATGAACTTAGTTTTAACTTAGTTTATAAGGTTGATTTCAGAATTATGATTGAATAAGGGGTAAGCATTGATTGTTGTTTTGGAAGAAACTATATATCGAGTTAAGGGTCGAGTGATATGAATTTCTTGAACATGAATCTTGTGTCTGAGATGCAGTTGTGTGAATGTCATTGTGGTGAAAATAGTGTGGTTGAGGCACTAAGACTTAACAGCTTGGATTGTTATACGCCTTATAAGTGAATGGTAGTTCTCACTTGTCATTTAGAAGTACGGGGGTAAAGGTTGTGAATGAATCTGATTGGTTTGGATTAAGTTATAAATGTTTATGTTGTCTGGATCTAGATAATGAATATTGCACTTGGGAGATTTTACTTTATTCAGGGGCTTGCAATGATTGCCTTGTTCCACCATCGTAGGTTTCACCAGTTGAGATAGTGGGATACTGATAAGGATCTGTAGATATTGCTCGGTAGAGATAGCTGGTTACATCTTTTCTTTTGACTTCATTCTACTTGACGTGTCTAGTCTTGGTATTACATTGAGGATAGATCGGTTATTTACATTTTTGGGTGAGTATAGACTACTACAGGAGGAGAGTGACGGTGTGTACTCTTGAGGGAGATGTTTTTCTTTATTTCACGGGGTGTCCGTGGATCCTTTTGGGGTGGACTTCGTTATGAGATAGGAGAGGTTAGACCTCGACTTGATTGGACTGGTTGGGATTACGTGATTGGGTATGTACTGTTGTTTTAGTATGTGAAATGTGTATGACATGTGGTATGCTTGTTTAGTGAGGAGCTGAGACTGGATGTTTATATCTACGTAGCAGGCTAAGTGAAATTAAAAGGTAGAATTTGAACTCGTTGTCTGTGATATAGGCTGTGGGCCTAGATATCCATAGGGCTGGATGTATACCTAATTACCTGTGTGGCAGGTGGTGTGCTTATTTATGTATGTGTATATTCTTGGATGGATTTTATACTTGGGTACTGATGTGGTAAGCTACGTGTTAGACACTGAATGTTGTTTGTTTATTCTATTTATATATACATGTGTTTTGGGTACATGTGATTAAGGATTGACGTATATTCATAGTTGGAATTAGTGACGAGTTTCACTGAGAATCTCTATTGTTATGAGACTTTATTTGAGATGTTGACTAGAACAATGATGAGTTGAAACAATCTTAGAAGGAATTGAGATATTCTTTTTACCTCCTCTAATGTTTTGTCTTTCTCGAACCTTGATATGTTGTTTTAAATTTTGTATTTAGAATGCATAGACTATGTTGCCTTCATTCGAATGTTTAGTTAACACATATAGGCTTGAAATGAATAGGCTAATTTTATTGATGCATGTCACTTAGTCTCTGTTATATATAGATTAGGGTGGACGATGATGACCTTATTTTAAGATTATGGTATTGATGTCTTGTGGGTGAATATGGTACTTGAAGAAGATTGGATTATTGAGTTACATTGAGATACGGGCGATGTATTGATGCCATTGTGGTGAATTATTAGATGATTTCATGACTTGATTTGAGATTAGTTAGCTGACCAGCAAGTATGTGAAAGACTTTGAGGCATCCTTGTGAGTAGTGAGGACTTTCCTTTATTTTTATTATTGTGTTAAGTTATTGAGGTGGATAATGATGCTTGGATAGATTTGGGAAAATTGACATGTGAGCCAGCATGTTTGAGGATTTCATTATGTGTTGTGCCATGAGGAGTGAGCCGTTACAGATGGGATCAGGACCAGACCCTAACAACAGAAGTGTGGTGCCGTTCTGAGGGATTATTTTCTCCAAGAGGCGGAGCCTTGCTGGGGGAGTGAAAGAAGGATTAAAGTTACGTCCCACATTGCCTGGTTGAGGGAGAGGTGAGTGATCTATAGGTAAGGCTGCACGTCTCTGCGTTACAATGCATTTTGAATTGATCTTTTATTATTTTATCAAGGAGATGCATAATTTTAAATTTCGGGACGAAATTTCTTTAAGGAGGGAAGGATGTAAAGATTCAAAAATTTGGAATAAAATTTTTTTTTGAACGCTATGTGAATGTCCTTAATTCCTAATTAATTTAAATTTTGAAAAAAAAAATAAAAATAAAAATGACATAAGACGCGAACGGACACCCAGAGATGGCAAAACAAATAATACTGATATTGAGCCAGCTTTATGCCAACTTTATTGACATTCAAATTAATATATGAAAAATAAAATAAATAAAATAAAATAAAAATATGTATAATAGTATATATGAAAAAAAAATGTAAAGTATGGCATATATAGATATGTGGTAGAAAATGAATAGAAGAAGAAACAAGAAAAAGAAAAGAAAAGAGAAGTGAAGGAAGGGGCGGTGCAAGTCTCGGATGAGGGAGAACGGCAGAACAGGGGAAAAGAAAAGGGGAGAAAAGGGAAGAGAGAAAGAAAGGGGGGAGTTCGCGCAAGGGCAGTGATGGAGGTGGGGACGGCACCTAATGACGTGCCGAGTTTCGTATGCCACCGGGGTTATTGTCGACGGAGACGGAGACGGGGAATCGAGGCAAGGGGACGATCGATCTGCCCTTCGGTTCATCCGTGAATCTGGATATCTCCAAGCTTGATTTCCAGTCCGATGATCGCGACTTTGTTAGATCTCGGGGCTGGGATCTTTGCAGTTGAATGGGTCCGTTGAAGTGTGATTGAGTAGGTCAGTGTATGTATTTGTTTGTGTGTGTGTGAAGCAACGTGGCGGTGCAAACAACCCAAGTTAGAGGGGACGGTTGTTGGAAGACCTAATGCAGTCGTCGTGGGGAAATTGGAAGAGGAAATTTTGGCTGTGTGACTCGAAACTTTGTGGAGATGTTACGGTTTTGCGGGATGGCTCTCGGTATGGTGTAGCGACGGAGTGGTGATGGGTTTTGGATTTCCTGGGGCTTCACCGAATGGGATTTGTGTTACGGTTTTATGTGTGGCTATTTGGGTTTGACGCAGAGCAAGAGATTGAGCGGGTTGGCTGTTACGGTTGTGGCTTAGCATCGTGTATGGCTACGGCTATGGGAGTTTTGGTACAGGGGTTGCGATAGTAGATGCGATGGCTTCAATGAACCAGAGAGTGAACCTCATGGGTGTTGTCATTGAGACCAGCATTCCGAAACAGTTCATGTGTACTGATTGTTTTTTGTAAAATAAAAATAGTTGATGAAGTTGTATTGATTGTTGGATGGATGATTGAGGGAATGGATGTATCCCCATTACGATTGTTCGGAGGGTGATATAACTTGATATTAAGGGCATTATGCAGCAAAAAGTAGCGGTGCAAATTGTGGTTGTTGCGGTTTTGTTGGAGAAATGGCAGAGAGTGCAGTAACAACGGCGTGTAGTAGTGCCAATTGTTGGAATCTCTTATTTAAGTGGTGGATTCATATACACTGTTGATTCATGGGTTATGTGAGAAACAAAAGTGGAGAGAGTTGCCAATATTTTATGGAAATGATAGAAATGGGGTTCTTTCCACAAAAGGTTACATTTGAGACACTGGACTAGGGATGGATACAGTCTGATATGTTGAGAATTTGGAGAAGCTTCTGCAACAGATTATATTTACCTGGGTAGATTGGGGTTGTGGGTTCTGAATTACCTACAGCAATTGGAAATTGCTGTTGGGAGACTTGATGTGGCTGTTATGAACATTGAGAGTCGACAGCCCTGTTTTTTATGGACTTTGTTGGATGTTTTAGAGAAGTCTTGTGGATATCTAGCTTTGTCTCATCCGGAGGCACTCCTAATGAATATATGTTCAGTTTAAGGCAACCCTCATTTGATGGTCAACGAACAAAAGGCTATGGATTCTGCTGATAGCAACAGCTGTGGCCGTAGCTACAGTTGCTACAGAGGGTTCAAGGTCTAAATCAGTGTTTGACTTAGCAGTGGCAACTCCTTGAAGATGAAACAACTGTAGCTGCCAGCCAAATGGCAATGATAGCAATATTAGTTAGCTATGTGGAGGGACAAAAAAGAAAGAATTATAGTGGTCGTTTGGATGGAAGCTTGGAGTTGTGTTTCATCAGGTCATGTGCTCATGATAGTGCAACACAAGGTAGGAACTCCAGAGGTTCAGTAAAAGGTGAAAGGGAAGTAATGCAGTATTAGTTGAAGCTTCAGCCTTGCGGTGGTGTAATTGTTGGAGACTACGGGTTTTAACCTTGCTTGTAGAAATTGAAGCTACTGATTGGGGAGACTCTACATAGTAATCTGATGAGAGGAAGGGAAAGTTCTTCAATATCTGATGGATGGGATGATAAAGGGACGGACTTTGTCAGGATCATCATCTGCTTGGGGGAAAAAGGTTGAAGAAGCTGATGAAACTGGATTTAAAATGGCTGGCTGACTCGATCAACCTGCCAGTGTGTTTTCTTCAACTACTGAACCATGGACTGAAGATCAACCTCAAACTCGGGATGCACGAGGGTTTGGTTCACGCTTGACTGCAAATTCTCCAAAGATTGGCTGAGTGGAGATAAGCATAAGCTTGATATGATTCCATTGGAGGACTAAGTTACTTACTGGTTGATTGGATTGCATAGTGGACACAGCTTAGTAGGGTTGTGACCAACCCTATCAAGTATGATATTTTACTAATGTGAGAAATGAGGTTAACCTTAGGAGTATTTGATAAGATGATTGAATGTTCTCTATGCGTAATTGCTATTAGGAAACCACTTAGAATTTGATTGTTTATATGCTTACGTGTTCTTTATGATTCTGTGGGAGTTATGATTTACTTCTTCAGTTGTCATCATATGTGATTTATGTTTTAGAAGGATTGCTGATATTGTAACATGTAGATTTGCGTAAATGTTGGGATTGATCGAGCATGACACGTAGATTTGTGGATGAAGTCTTGTGATTTAAATGCTATTGTTGATTTTAAATGTGATGCATTATTTAAAGCATGTTGCATATGCTTATGAAAGTGATGTTTCATTTGAACTGTATTATTGCATGATGAAATCATGGCATATTGGCATAGTGTGATTCCTTGAAAGCATAGTGTGGGTCAGCACGAGGTGCTGGTGCATTATGAGGGTGCAGATCCTGTGGTGAAAAACCCAAAATCGGCCATTAGGTACTCGCATGCCTGATGGATTCCGGACCGTGAAGCGAGACATACGTGGCGGTACTCATGCCAGCGGGGAAGGACCGTATCATGAGACATGGGTGGGCATAGAGTTGCAAGGTTGTGTCACGCATATTGATCATATACTACATACTGTTCATGTACTGCCATAATGATATTGAATGCCATATAGAAATAACTGTACACTTGGAAATGCCACGTCCTTAATTTTGTTTCTTGCATTAGTATTATATCATACCAGCATGTTGGCGCTGACCCATTCGTGGGACATATATTACAGATGAGGATGCCCTAGCTACTTGAGATTCGATGACACCTTGATAGGATGAAGCACTTGGTGTATTTTGGCCCACGGGACTTATGTTTTGTGATGTAAGGGCTTAAGCCTGAATGACCTATGAACAATGTAGTTGTGAGATGTATTTTTTGTTTCTACATGTATTGATGGGAAATGATGCATGTCTAGTCAATTCCGTTGAGATTACTCCTTACTTTATTTGCTTCTTGTCTTGTAGAAAATTTGTATATTGTGGAAAAAAAAAGGGAGATGATATTGGTATAGTGTAATGAATTGGGAGTCGATGATTCTTAAGTTTAAGTGTAGCTGTATATATGATGGATTGTATAATTAGACGATACACATTTAAATTCTGTGAGATTTGTGGCCATCGAGTGAGGATGGATTGTGATGTGTTTGTATATATATGATGCATTGTGATTATCAGGAAAAAAAAGGCTCGAAAAACAAAGGAGGTTCTGCCAAAATTTTAAGAAAATTAAAGAACTCTATTTAATTTGTCGTAAATTCGTAAATCTATTTAATTATCTTTTATTTTATTTACTTTCTGTTCATCAGTCGCACCTCGGGTTTCGGTCTGAAATTCGGGGCGTGACATATCAAACATATATTATGTGTGTATATGTTTTTTTTTTTTCATCTAAACTCATTCCTTTGAAATGAAACTTATTTCTTAGTTTATGAGAGAAAAATGCTTAATTTCATCACATCTTGTGGAGGTAATGAATGATTCCTAAGGAATGACCATTCTGATTAAATTTGTTGTTCCAAATGTGGTAATGAAATGAAATAGCCATTCCTGTAACACCCCGATCTTGTGTAATTAATAAGCAATTATTAATCAATACCGGCTTAGAGAATAATCAAGGGAATTAACCCTAATGTCCCGACGGTCATGATAGACCGATAAAATAATTAAAACATGTCCGAGAATAGGGTACAATACCCGAACCTAATTATCATTTAATCAAGTGAAATAACGCCGTTTTAATATTAACGGAACTCGAATTAGTTAACCCCAGAAATCCCGAATGACTAATAAATGACACGGAACCTCTGATACTGAAGATAACTGAAATAGGAACTGACCGGAAGAAACTGTATCGAAAAAGGAGTTATGGAATGAAAGTTATGAAGGAAACATTGAAATCGAATTAATGCGCAGCCAAACAAGGCCTTAGCCCAAAATGGTGAAAAATGGCCAAATTGGTGGTCAAGGGGAATTGAACCCTTGACCTCTGGTAGAAAGAGATTTTCTCAAAAAACTTACCAACTAGGCTGCAGACCACTTTGTGTGTATATACACCAAGATTTGTATATAACCTCAAGTCTTGCCCAAACCACCACCCAAATTGGCCAATGGCCTAGCATGCATTCCCCACATCATTGCCATACATCATCCCTATCACCTCAATCAGCCACCAGCCCACTAAAGATTGAGATACACTCACACATATATATATATGTGTATATGTATAGCCATATGTACAATGCACTATGGTATAAATATACAACCTTGCACTAAATTCTCTCTTTAGAGAATCTGATAATACCCAAACTGAGAGAGAGTGTGTATGTGTACGTGAGGTGGCTGTGAGAGTTAGAGTATAGAGAGAAAAGAGAGGCAACCTTGTGCATGCAAGTGTTTGAGAGAAATTGGCCATTGAAGGTGCAAGGAGGGGGGGGCTTGAAGTTGAAGTGCATGACCCGAGGAAGCTTGAGGAGCACTGTGAGGATTCTGGACCGAGCCACCGAGAGAGAGAGGGTTACTATTGAAGGTAATTTTCCAAAATTTGCCTCATTTCTTATTTTGATTTTTGGAACTGTTTTGATGGGTTATTGAGGGTATAGGCTGCATGCATGCATTTATATCGATTCTAGGATGTATATTATGTATGCTGCGAGAGTCATAAGTGTCGGGTTGGCCAAAAACCATGAAACCCGAAACCAACCTCCATTAAAGGACCTTGAAACACCAAGTCTGATTTGACCGAAACAGTTTTAGATTTGGCATATTGGAACTCAGAATAGACCCCAAGGGGACCTTAAACACCATGATCCGCGACCCTAGAACTCACCAACCACAGCCCATCGAATTTGAAAATAAAGCCACGGGTCAAAAATACAATCTGCCAAAACATGCAACCAAACCGAAATATAAAAATGAGAACTTGAACCTTATCATCCGTAGGTCATGCAACAACAAATTCGGTGTAAAATGGTTGAGAAATGAGGGTGCTAGAGCGAGTTGCAGGTCACGGTTGTCCTCTTGAAAACAGAACCTGTTAGAGTGATTCGATGCTTAAGATCGATGTTAAATGGTTGGTATAAAATACAGAAACCGAATGGAGTCGAAAACAGCAAGAAACCGTGTCCAAATCATCACGAAAATGGAAGTGAAAATCTGCAGATTTGTAGGGCAACAGTAACCAGGGGGTTGGGGACGATGACCAGTACCGGGTCGGGTCGGACCGGGTGTCGGGTCGGTTCCCGACCCGATTAAGA
Organism: Nyssa sinensis; assembly: GCA_008638375.1. NCBI lineage: Eukaryota > Viridiplantae > Streptophyta > Magnoliopsida > Cornales > Nyssaceae > Nyssa > Nyssa sinensis. Next base: position 16,950,474 of record CM018044.1, read on the forward strand.
AACGGGTAGACCGTTTAAATGAAACTGTGTCGTTTTATTAAACTGATTTTTTTTAATTAAGTTAGGGCTGACGTCATCATGACATCAGCAAGGCGACTAAACCGGTTGGAGCCGGACTGAACCGGACCGGTTCAGTTGCAAAGAGACTGAACCCTTTGGTTCAGTTTTGAACTTTTAAATATTTACAAACTGACCCCCACTGTTTGACAGAATTATACTAAGGCCCAGATTTTGAAAATCTTATGCAATTAAACCCCTAAAAAATTAATTAAAATAATAAAATAATTATTTAATTATTTTATTAAAAAGGGGATAATTACCATATTGCCCCTAGACCTTAAAAGGGTCACACAGAGTCCAAATTTAATGATTAAATAGTGTAATCTTACTAATTCGGACATTCCGGACTCAATGGTGGAGTCCGATTTGTGAAACTAAATCCCGAAAAATACAGTTATGTAAAGGGTAAATGATCGTACTGCCCCTAATGACACATAGGGCCAAATTGCACTGAAAGATAGTCCATTTTAACTATGTTGGACATTCTGGACTCAACGGTGAGGTCCGTTTAATGAACCGAGGTCCCAAAAAATACAGACACGTAGGTGTAAATGACTGAATTGTCCTTAATGATACTCAGGGTCGATTAAACATAACAGACAGTCCAATTTCACTATGTTGGACACTCTGGACCCAATGGTGAGGTCCATTTTATGAACTGACGTGCCGAAAAATACGACGCATGAAATTACCAAATTACCCCTGATACCGTACGAGACCTAAACAAAGTCCGATTGGGACGAAACTGATACCAGTAGGAGCCCAGACACTGGTGAGACTGTATACTTGATTAGATGACGAATCGGGGTCAAAATTACGTAAAACGTATAATGACCAAAATGCCCCTGAGCATTGTAAGTGCAAAGTAGAGGTCGAATAAAGGTCAAACTGATCTGATAAATTATCATAGGGATAATTATGAACACTGAAGTGCTAAATAAGACTCCGAGACAGTCAACGCGTAAAACGAGAAATGACCAATGTGTCCCGACGATCTAAAGCAGATACCAAATGAAGTCCAAGGGACTTACAAATTTATACATGAGATATATAGGACGTTCTGAGGAGCATGATAGGGTCCGAGACAAGAATGACAAAATTACCATTTTGCCCCTATGGTTAAAATAAGAACCTAACTGATAACAATTGGAGTCCAAAGGACTTAGAACTTTATATTTAAGATATAAAGACTATTCTGAGGACCATAACAGGGCCCGGGATAAGAATGAAAAAATTACCATTTTGCCCCTAAGAATGAATAGGTACCTGACTGATAATGAATGAAGTCTAAAAGAGTTAGATTAGAATCCTGATAACCACTAAGCCTAATTAAAGAATGAAATAGCCTTGGGTGAGACTAATGAAAGGGGGATAGGCTACTAGGCTATCTTAGGTAATCCGATAGACACCTAAGATGACGAATAAGACCTGAATGGATGAATTTTGATCTATCTATGATTAATGATGATTATTCAGGATGTACAAGGATGTGCCTGAAACAATGTTTGGAGGTTGTCAGATTATTTGCACAATGAGATAAACCTAAAAGTTTGTGAGTAACTTCTGACACTGTTTTGATACTGTCCCTTGATTTATTGATCTGTTTTGAATGCAATTATTTAAGTGCAAATATTTAAATGCATGCCCTTTTCGTACTATATCACTTATGACATGGTTTCAGTCTTTTTAAATAATTGACTATATTCTTGATCCCTGTGCTAGCATCCCGTACTGTTTTGCCTGTTTTGAACTGTTGAGATAAATGGATGTATTGAACCATTATTCCCGAAATGATTAAACTAACCATGTGATATAGGCAAAGAACGATATTTTGTCGTACCGTACTACTTGTATAGTATACTGTCTAAATACTATATTGTTTAAATGTACGTACTTAATGTAGGCCCTTTGCACTACATTTCACACGATGTGATTGTGTCATTTGAATTAGGAATTCCGTTCAGTTCGGTTATGTGCTATCCGTTAATGCTATGTTTATGTTCCTGATTGATACGTTCGATTCCATTGTGTACCGCCGGTCGATAATAGGTCTGTTTGGATTGATGTATTGTTCAGTTCCGTTATGTTCTACCCGTGATGACATGCCCCTGTCTTGATTAAAACGTTGTTCAGTTCGGTCATGATTCGTTCCGCTAGTGATATGTCTCCGACTTGATTGTTATATCGTTTCTACTCCGCTCCGTTATGTTTCGTTTCGTTCATGATGTGCTTGTGTCTTGATTAGTATATTGTTTTTGTTCAGTTCCGTTATGTTCTAGCTATTGAAGGTATGCCTTCGTCTTGATTGATGTCTTGTTCAGATCCGCTATGTTTTAGCCGTCGATGATATGCCTCTGTCTTGATTGACTTATTGTTCCCACTCAGTCTCAGCTGTGATTCGTTCCGTTAATGAAGTGTTTGTGTCTTGATCTATATATTGGCAATGGTTATTGTTTTGGTCCGATTGGTTATGTTATGTTCCGATTCGTTTGTACTGTTTGTGCAATCTTGTTCCATTGTACTAGACTGCTTATGAAATGGATTTAGAAAATTGTTATTTTGAAATGATTAAATTATCCACGTGCCTTGGAAGCAAGGACTGGTTTTGAAACCCATGATAGGGAATCTGTGTTACTCACTGGGCTTATTTAAGCTCACCCCATTATTCTGACATTTTTCAGGAATTACCTCCATTGGATTAGAAGGTACTATGACATGACGTGAATAGGCCACGTGGCATTGCAAATAAGGATCAGATGGCACTGATTTGTAGAGACTTACATTCTTGTGAATCGAATCCGTATATCCAGGTAAGTGATATGATACGACTGACTTGATTGACATGCACTAGATATGGGAACATGGCTCATGGAACTAAATGGTACTCTAGAGATATTAGATCTGCTATGTTGTTATATGCTTGATTTTAGATATGCTCTGAGATTAGAATTGTTAACTGACTGGATTTAGTCTTGCTCTGTGATATATATTCTTATGATGGATAAGTGAGTTGCATTCCCGTGACACAAAGAAAAAGTTTTAAATTCCGCTGCATCTGACCCTACAGTTGGAGTGCGATTCGTCGAAAAGTTCAGAATTTGCCTTTGGTTGGTCGCGTCGCGACCGACTGGCAGTCACGTCCTCGACATCCGCGTAGGGTGGGGTTCGGGATGTGATAATTCCCTTCCAAGTCCTACCAACCATAACCTTAATCTAATTGAACCACATACTATAGTAGTACCTAATTAAATTCACCATATTCAATTGAAGTCCTACAAACTGTATGCATTTTGACTTTGTACTGATTTTTGTTGTTGTTATTAGGGAAAATCTCGGGAGATCCTCTTTCCCGAGCATATTGGCAGAGTGAAGATGGGTTATATTCTTTGCCAAAGAATTATCAACACATTTCCATTCAGTTGGGTCCTGCAAATAATCTGTTGTGTTCACGCATTATTTCAACTTTTTCAATGGTCACTTTTCAAGCAAATGAGAAATTTTAAGTATGAATCAGGTTTATTAACTTGATTTGTAAACTAAATCAATAATACCTTATCTTGTAAGCAGGATTGTATTTTTGTCTCTTTTAAAAACTAAATATTTTGAGTAATCTATTTAATTATATTTAATTATGTGTATGGATTACTGCTTTATATGATAGTAATTATTCTTCGAAAATTGAAGTATTGCACATGCGTGGAAAATTTTTTGAAACTCAAAGTTCATATTGATTTCTAAGTAAAGCATAATGTTCTCTACAATAGAATTATTATCCATGAGATTTAGTGAAAATATACACAGATTTCTGTGATTTGAGATATTATATAGACCTCTCTTATCAGATATTGTCACAAAACAGACGAAACGGTGTTGATGGAATGTTTTTTTTTTCATCCCTTAAATTGTTTAAGCATATGTAGTCAACTAATGGTATTTGAAATTCAACATAAGTAAAATGCCATTTATACCCTTCTTATATTCTTCTTACACACTTTACACACATGCCACATTTTGGTCATCTCTATAATTCCACCTGTGTAAGGCCCGTAACCACCCCCACCATAGCTGTCCCTCCCTCTCTCTCTCTCTCTCTCTCCACTTTTTTCAAAATTCAACTAACCACTCTCGGCATCTCATTTTATTCCCCATCTAACAAATTTCTACAACTCCTTCACTCTTAAGAACTTCTCTTTTTTTCTCACAGTTGATTAACCTCATTGCCTCCTCAACTTCACGACAAACCACCACCTTTTCGCCATCTATGAAAGGTTTCCATTTGGAACAAGCAATTGAATGAATGGTAACAAGATATCTTTTAATTTAAAGATCCATCCAAAGTCCATGTAAAAATATTTTTTGGCTACATTCAACGGAAGCTTATGTACTGTTAACCCTAAAGATTTTCAACCAAGGGCATCTAAAGGTTTTCCATTAAGGACATCTTAGTAATTTTGAAAATAACAAGGTATTTTCCATATGGACTAATGTTTTAACTAGTGATAATGAAAATAGGTCATCTAGGTGAAAAAAGATTGTTGACCAAGAAATGACATAGTTCATCAAGCAAAAGAATCCACTTAAGGCATAATCTTTAAAGTCAAAATCCAATTAAGTGGATCGCTCTTATGATGACCCAAGCAAATAGACACACTAAAGCCCAAGGAATTAAAACAAATCAATAGAAGACTTTATTTTCCTTATTTTAGATTTTGAGTGAATCAGGTTTAGATTGATTATTAAACATAAGATCTTAATATTTAAATGATCAATTAGAACCAATCTTAAAATGAGTTTTGAAAACAATTGTCACATCCCAAATCTCATCCGCCCTCTATAGAATTCGGGGTGTGACTTGGCTGAAAAGGCATCAAAACAGAATTGAATGGGTTGTATAAGATTTATTAATTTATTTATTATGGAAGCGTCATTTGTACAATTTTAAAATAATAAATAAATACACCCACATCTGATTAGAGCATATCCCAATTCCTATACTGTAAGACTGCTAATAAATTTCTCGTTGATCCCTCGGTAAGATATAGGTGGTCATCATGTGCTTACATACTAATTTCATAGTTGTACCCTTGTCCCTTTTTTCTTTATCAGTAGCAATAACCTTTCTTGTCATCTGTTGGATCAACATCTCAAACAACCATTGTTACTAATGTTGATAGGTTTTGAAACTATTTATCTTGCCTCCCCAAATCTTGCATCTATAGTATCTTTTCTTACTAGTCAATAACATCATTTTTGCATCTATGACATCATTTTTTATTTTGCCACAAGCATCATTTTCAAACCATTAGGCTTCATTTCCTTTCGAGCATTAATAAGCTTTAATCTATCTTTATCTTTTCTTATCCTTCAAAATCTGGGAGGTTGGAGGGAAATGGGATGAGCTAAACCACTAAGCTTAGTGAGTAAGTCTAGCCTCTATTATAAGTTTTTATAACGCATTTATATAAACCATGGATAGTAGAGAGAATAGCATAGCTTTTGAAACATAAGCAATTTTATAACACATTTGAAAAGTTTGGAAACACATGATTTATGAACTTGCTTTCCACTTCAAATATAGCTTATATATCAAAATCATAGCATATCTTGAAAAACATAAAAGATGCTTTTAAATAGAGCTTTCATTTCATGAATCAAAATCATTGCTTTGTCATTGCATATTTTGAGAAGCTTAAACATTCTTTGAACATAGCTATTATATTGTATTCATAACTTCACATATCATATCATACCGTACAATACCATAACATAACATGCCTTTAGTATGAACAAGACATCATACAAAAGAACAGGTGTCAACTGAGATTCTAAACAGAAGGTCACACATGACCTAGTCACACATAGTGACAACAAAAGAGATCTTTGGCCCACTTATCAACCGATCATAGGTCCCCTGTTGAGGACTTTAATCATTACTGGCTTGTGCCCCCCAATTGGTATTGTATAATGGAATGTATGTAAAAGCATAACTTTTGAAATATTTCTATCCATAGATTTTTGAAATAGTTAGTAAACATTCTTGTAGATCACATTTTCATAGTGTAACATTGTATTTTTTCATACCTGAAAATTTCATTCTTACTGTATAGAAAATAGTAACAAAGTATAAAATATCACCATTCCAATTATCTATAATTACTCATCTGGATTCCTCCAATTCGATCCTCATGTTCTTTTTTACTTTACAATATGTCCTATATATATATATTATCATATCATATCATATCAATTTGCATGTCTATAATAATTTCATACTTTTATGCCGTGAGTGATTTAATCTAAGTCATTGTGTCCTTTTACTTTAATTGGATAATTTTTACAGTTGTCGTCTATTGAGTTTAGCATAACTATTTTCATTTTTATAACCCTCGTGACATATTATCTTATACTTGTATAATACCAGTATATTTAGATGGCCACTTTGCTTTAATTAGTCTTTAGATCTTGGTTTAGAATCTTGAAAAATGTGAAGAATAACTTTTATAATCCTTACTAAGGCATTTCACTATTTAATTAACAAACACAGTGTTAGAAAATAATAATAGTAGAAATAAGTTTTATTTCAATAGTATAAATCAATTATCAAAAACTATTTTCTTTAAACAAAAACTGGATTTTTGTAAAAGTACAAAAACATTGATAAGCCAATTATAAAGAATAAAAGTTGATTACAGTTAAAAATCAATATCAGAATTCTAGAATTGAAACTTTAAAAAAAAAAATAGAAACAGAATTCCAAATTTGAAACTAGAAATTGGAGTAGATGAAACTTACAGATTACTGCAACAGCAAAGTTAGAATAGACTAAGTCCAGTGTTTTATGCTATCTCTTTAACACAAATTACGGCCTCGTACTTGGTGCTTTACGAGTTGAATGGATGTCTGCATCATAGAATGAAGTGATCTCACACAGAGAAGAAGCACAACTGTCTCTATGTACAAAAAACAAAAACTATGAATCGAAAGCTCTCAAACAATATAAATTAATGCACAGAATGTATGGAATTCAATGAAAATGCAGATGGGTGCGATGGTGTTTATATAGACCTCTTCGTGACTATTTGGCACAATCACGAAGGTTTGGGTCAACTATGTTCATGGTGAACAGGTGCACCAATCCAAAAGGGACATAATTCTTCATCGAAGAAGACAACTGTTCAATCAATAATTCAAACGTAATCTCAAATTAAACGACAATGTTTTGAATTTAATTAAACTGGTAACAAAATGATAGCATATTTAGACTGTAAGAACTAATGCACAAAATGTATGGAATTGAGCAAATGAGTGCGGTGGTGTTTCTATCGACCTCTTCGTGACTGTTTGGTATAATCACGAAGGTTTGGGTCGAATTTGTTCTTGGTGAACATGCGCACCAATCTAGAAAGGACATAATTCTTCATCGAAGAAGACAACTGTTCAGTTAGTAATTCAAACGTAATCTCAAAATGAGAACGTTTTGAATTTAATTAAACCGTTAACAGAATGACAACATTTTTGGATTCAAAATTTTAATAAAATTTTCTCCAAAAAGATATATACATAGTGGGCCAAGGCCCAAATCCCAACCCGGTTTGGGCAGAGCGGGGTGGGGTGGCAGTGGTGGCACGCGTGTGTGTGGTGAACCAAGCATGTGCTAGTTCCTCCCCCCATCCAAAAAACTTGGGTGCCTCTAAGGGCCCAAACCCTTTTTCAAGGTAATTGTGTATATATTGATTTAAAGCTTTGTGACCATCCTATGTGAGGCACAAGCTTTTCCCAAACTTTACACTTTGTTACCATTTCCAAGTGGTACTATTTGGAGGCAATTTCTTATTCATTCCTTAATGGTTTTGAGCAATCCAATAGATGTTTTTAATCTCATCGTGGAGGAAAACACATTTCCATGTGGACTTATCAAATTAATGTATAGGACCCATTTTAATTTTAACTCAAAGATAGCCAAAAAACTATGCTCAATAACCCATTTTTTCTAACACAATACTAAAACATAAATGTTAAAATTTATTTAGTTTAAACAAATCACAAAAACAGATGCTATATTTGAGTCCGGAGTGTCGAGAAACCTTAAGTTGAACTATTCTTATGATTGATTTAGACATTGTAAACGTAATAAAATAATAATAATTATTATTACTACTATACATATTTTATTTGGAAAAATATATTACAAGGCCTCTATGACTGAATGGCCAAAACTCACACTTTAACCTTTTGGTGCTTGGTTCAAGCCCCCCCCCCCCCCACCACCCTAATCTTGGTCTTTTTTTCCTTTTAATTGCCAATGTTTCTACACAGTTGGGCCAAGTTGGCCCAATTCTACTTGGGAACCCGACTAAATTGATTTCACCCCCATACACTTAAGGGATGAGTCCAACCCAATTTACTTAAATTTAAGCTTATAACTAAAGGCTAATATCATAAAATTTGACCCTTCATAACATAGTCTCATCTTCTCCATTCTTTTACTATGTATAAACAGTGGCTGAAGCCTCTATTTTGACCCCTTTTTTTATTTTTTATTCTTATTATTATATATTATTTTCACCTATTTCAATTTAAAACATTTCTTAAAACTTACTTGTGCATCATAGGACAAGTCTTGATGATTAAAAAACTAAAAAACTATCTAAATGTTTCAAGAAACCGAATCTATCTTCAACTTTTGATGTTGAATATCTAAGCTATTTTAACATTGTTTTTACCTTTTTTTTTCCCCGTGACTTTATTTTCTCATGTACTTTAAGATTCAAGTGACAGAATTAAATACCGTTAATATTGTTTGGTACCCGTTTTTATACACACACAGACACACTCTAAATATAAATGCACTTATATACATATGTATATGCATGTGTGTATATGTTTTTATGAATATGTATAAATATGAAGGTGTGTATGTATGTGTGTATATGTTTTTGTTAATTTTAGTTTAATCAGACTTTTTTTATTGACTCTATGGGCCTCAAAACTCTAAGATAGACTTCTCTCTATGTTCCGGTTTCATATGATAGCTTATTTTACTACTAGGGGTGGATATAATCGTAATTCTTTTTATTTCATGTGTTGTATTGTCGGTAATCAATTTGATAAAATAGACTCCACCATTGAGTCCGAAGCGTCGAAAATTTTTTTGCTATAATTATTGTTACATGTCACCATATTTAATTACACTCACTAGAATTTAATTATCACATAATCAAAGTGATAATCTTAGTCCCACCAAAGCAAATTAAAAATTGAGTAAAATAATTTTAATTTGTCATATAAACTCATTCACTCCCTTCTGGGTCTATTCCTTATCATCTAGATACATATTGGACCTTTCATGCATATGTTTTGTTTTAATACATGTACAATTTTTTATTAATGAAAACAAATAAATAAGAATTAATAATTAAATAAGAATCCTCATAGAGATTTGCCCCCACAATTTTTTTTGGCCAACGAAAGTATTATTATACAATCACTACTTTTACATACTTATAGGAGTTGAGCCCGTTTGTTTCAGCTTGACGAGCTCAGCTTATTTCATTTTTTAGTGAGAAATTAAGTATTTAAATCAAAACTAACTTTTCCAATTTTCATTGACACGCATATTTTTTTTGGTTTTAATACATGTAAATTCTTATTTAAAATATAGTATTTTATTAATTAAATAATTACATAAACATACTTATAGAGATTTGTTGTCACGACCCGAGACCCACCCTATGCGGATCTCGTGTCGCGCACCCGATCCGACGCTGCTTGTCGAACCAAGGGTCTCAACTTGCTACACGATCAGTGCTACTAACATGCAACAACTAAAATGCGAAAATAAATAATTAAAAGTTGCATGTGATATATATAACATTTACAAAATGCGGAATATAAAATTTCTTATTACAACTGTTCATCCCCAAGACGTGGATAACATGGGAGAGCTACAAGACTGACTGTACTAAGTATTACACTTACAACTTCAAAAGAAATGTCCACTGCTATCTAGCTGACTGCTACTGCTACTGTTACTGCTCTTCTACAGCTTCATTTCCTGAAAGGGGTGGTAAGTTTGGGGTGAGCTAATGAAAGCCCAATAAGTAATTCTCCTTTGCTCTGCTATGTGTACATGAATATAGAAAGCATTATCCATAAAACTAGGATAAGTGCAGAAGTGCTAGCCAGTCAATGAATATAGAATTCAATAACAAATGATAGAACTCAAATGATAAAGCACTGAAATCTGTCTGACTACAATCATACGCACAATCATACGCACTCAAATGAAAGCTGTGAAGTCTCATGATCATTCATAATGATATAATATGATCAAGCTATGATAATCAATAAATGATAGTGATATCAAAACTGGTTGATGCACTCGGCTGGGGCCCGGCTACCCCTTGAGCTCGTATTCAGATCCACTATGGACTGTTTGAATACGGCTCTGAGCTCATATTTAGATCCGCTACGGGCTGTTTGAATACGGCTCTGTGTACACTGTATAATAATCTGGACCCGAAGGTCATAACTAGACCCGAAGGTCATAACTGGACCCGAAGGTCGTAAATAGCATCAGATGGAGATGTGATGTCACATCCCGAACCCCACCCTACGCGGATGTCGAGGACGTGATGCCAGTCAGTCGCCACGCGACCAACCGAAGGCAAATTTCTGAACTTTCCAGTGAGTTGCACTCCGACTGTAGGGTCAGATGCAGCGGAATTTAAAACTTTTTTTTTTTTTTTGTCAAGGGAATGCAACTCATGTATTCACTATAAGGTTATGTACCACACAGAGCAAGTCTAAAATCCAACAACTAACAACTCAACCTCAGAGCATATCTATAATTCAACATATAACGACAGAGCAGAACTATAATCTCTAGAGTACCATCTAAATCCATGAGCCATACTATATTCAGTACATATCAGTCAAGTCAGTCATAGTACATCACTCACCTGATTAAACAGATTCAATCCTCAGTAATCCAGTCTCCACAAATCAGTGCCATTAGATCCAACATATATCATTCCTGAAAAATATTAGGGAATGGGGTGAGCTTCGAAAAGCCCAATGAGTAACACAGGTTCCCTGTCAAGGGTTTCAAAACCATTTCTTGTTTACAAAGCACAAGGGTAGTTCAGTTGTTTATGAAATAGCAGTTTTATAAATCTACTTTAAATGCAGTTTCAGTAGAATAAAACAGGACTGAACTAAACGGAACAACAAATCAGAACAGACGGAACAGTGCATGATGTCAATATCAATGAGAGTATAGGCAATTAGTTCAAATATTAGAACAGATCAGTACTGAGCGGAACATGACAGGGCATATCAATAATATATCAGTTAGGCGCGTAATCAAGCCTACTTATGCCAAACCGCTCATAAACAGAATGGTACCCAGAGTCAGACACATCATAGCAGAACAAAATCAGATAGACCATAAAATGGAACAAGACAGACCGAACAAAATAATAGTAGGACGGGACAAAATCATGCCGCGTACAATACAGTATAAAAGTTTGCATTTAAAAACATGCATTCGGACAGTTTAACTTTTAAAACCGTACAGTGCATCAAAATACAGTATCTATGTAGTAACTTATATACCAAGTCAAGAATTCAGACAGATCATAACGGAACTGGACCATATATCAATCAAGACAGACAGATTATTGACGGACGGTACATAACGGGATCAGACGCAACAAAACACCAGATCAAGTCACAGGCATAATCAAGGACAGAGGCATAACAGGATGGATCATAACGGGACAAAACAGAGCAATACATCAATCAGAACAAGACATATCGAAACTGAACATGGCGGATCAAACGGTACAATATCAATCAGGTCAAGTCGTATCGGAACTGAACATGACGGAACAAAACGAAACAATATCAATCAGGACAAGTCATATCGGAACTGAACATGACGGAACAAAACGAAACAATACATCAATCAGATCAAGACATATCGAAACTGAACATGTCGGAACAAAACGGAACAATACATCTATCAGAACAAGACATATCGAAATTGAACAAGACGGAACAAAACGAAACAATATCAATCAGGACAAGTCATATCGGAACTGAATGTGACGGAAACAAACGAAACAATATCAATCAGGACAAGTCATATCGGAACTGAACATGACGGAACAAAATGAAACAATATCAATCAGGACAAGTCATATCGGAACTGAATATGACGGAAGAAAATGAAACAATATCAATCAGGACAAGTCATATCGGAACTGAATATGACGGAAGAAAATGAAACAATATCAATCAGGACAAGTCATATCGGAACTGAACATGACGGAACAAAATGAAACAATATCAATCAGGACAAGTCATATCGGAACTGAATATGACGGAAGAAAATGAAACAATATTAATCAGGACAAGTCATATCGGAACTGAATATGACGGAAGAAAATGAAACAATATCAATCAGGACAAGTCATATCGGAACTGAATATGACGGAAGAAAATGAAACAATATCAATCAGGACAAGTCATATCAGAACTGAACATGACGGAACAAAATGAAACAATATGAATCAGGACAATTCATATCGGAACTGAATATGACGGAAGAAAATGAAACAATATCAATCAGGACAAGTCATATCGGAACTGAACATGACGGAACAAAATGAAACAATATCAATCAGGACAAGTCATATCGGAACTGAATATGACGGAAGAAAATGAAACAGTATCAATCAGGACAAGTCATATCGGAACTGAATATGACGGAAGAAAATGAAACAATATCAATCAGGACAAGTCATATCGGAACTGAATATGACGGAAGAAAATGAAACAATATCAATCAGGACAAGTCATATCGGAACTGAACATGACGGAAACAAACGAAACAATACATCTATCAGAACAAGACATATCGGAACTGAACAGGACGGAACAAACTGGTACAATATCAATCAGGACAAGGCATATGCTACTTTAAATATATGCTTTTTCTTTTAAACAGTATAACGTTCAAAACAGTACAGTGCTTCAAAGTACAGTATCTAGACAGAACTTATACACCAATTCAGGAGTCAGGTTTACTCACAAGACGCAACAGTACAGAATAAAACCATGACAGACCATACAACAGAACAAGACAGACCCGAACTAAACAGGAGAACAGGACAGTACAAAATCATGTTACGTGTAATGCAGTATAAAAAGTATGCATTCAGACAGTACAGTAAATCAAAATACAGTAACTAGACGGTGTACTTATACACCAAGTCAGAAGTTCCAGGTTACTCACAAACTGTTACGGTTATCTCCTTGCGCAACCAATCTGATAACCTCCGGATACGTCAGGCATCTCCATGTATATCCTGAACAATAATCATCAATCATATACAGATCAGAACTCATCCATTCAGGTCTCATTTGTCATCTTAGGTATCTATCGGTTTACCTAAGATAGCCTAGTAGCCTATCGTCCTCTCATCGGGTTTCATCCGGGCTATTTTACTCTTAAATTAGGCTTAGCAGTCATCAGAGTTATAACCCAAGTCATTTAGACTTCAATCGTTATCAGTCAGTTACTTCTTCAGCCTTAGGGGCAAAATGGTCATTTTATCATTCTTGTCCCGGACCCTGTCGTGGTCTTCGGAATAGTCTTTATATCTTAAGTACAAAGTTCTACGTCTTTTAGACTCCAATCGGCATCAGTTAGGTTCTTATTTTAACCATAGGGGCAAAATGGTAATTTTGCCATTCTTATCCCGGACCTAGTCGTGGTTCTTAGAATATCCCATATATCGTATACATGAAGTTCTAAGTCTTTTAGACTTGAATCGCTATCAGTTAAGGGCTTACTTAGCCTTAGGGGCAAAATAGTAATTTGTCATTCTACCCCGGACCCTGTCGTGGTCCTCAGAATGTCCCATATATCTCATATGTAAATTCTTAAGTCCTTTGGGCTTCGTTTGGTATCTGCTTTTGATCATCGGGACACATCGGTCATTTCTCGTTTTACGCATTACTGTCCCGGAGTCTTATTTAGCCCTTCAGTGTTCATAATTATTCCTATGATAATTTATCAGATCAGTTTGACCTTTATTTGACCTCTACTTTGCACTTACTGTGCTCAGGGGTATTTTGGTCATTTTACGTTTTGTAAGATTTTGACTCCGAATCATTATTTAATCATGTTTACAGTCTCACCAGTATCTGGGCTTCTATCGCTATCAATTTCGTCCCAATCGGACTTCATTTAGGCTTCGTACAGTATCACGGGTAATTTGGTAATTTCACGTGTCATATTTTTCGGCACGTCAGTTCATAAAATGGACCTCACCATTGGGTCCAGAGTGTTCGACATAATTAAGTTGGACTATCTGTTATATTCAATTGACCCTAGGAAGCATCAGGGGCAGTATGGTCATTTACACTTTATGTGTCTGTATTTTTCGGGACTTCAGTTCGTTAAACGGACCTCACCGTTGAGTTCAGAACGCCCGATATAGTCAAAATAGACTGTCTTTTATTTTTATTTGGGTCTGGTGCCATCAGGGGCAGTACAGTAATTTATCACTTACAGGTCTGTATTTTTCGGTACTGTATTTCCAAAATCGGACTGTACCATTGAGTCCGGAATGTTTGAAATAGTGAAAATACACTATTTATTTAATTTATTTGGACTCCGTTTGACATATTAAATGTCCAGGGGTAAAATCGTAATTTTACCTAATTAATAAAATAATAAAATAATTATTTTATTATTTAATTAATTTGTCAGGGGCTTAATTGAACAGTTTCTCAGAAATTTGGGCCACTGTATAATTCTTTAAGACAGTTGGGGACAAATCCGTAATTTCAGAAAGTATTTGGGGGTCAAAACATAATTTCATAATTTAAGGGTTCAAACCGTAGGGTTCAAGAATTAAACTGTTGAACCGGTCCACAATTCAAAGAAGCCAACCGGTTCAGGGTCCCCCAGAAAACCGGGATGACATATTCCTGGTAACCCCAATTGGCCCCTATCCTTGGTTTGGTTATACCCCCAAATCAATTTTCCCTAATTTTGGATTTATTAACTCTGTTTCCAAATGGGCCGAATTCAGGTTTTAAAACAAAACAGTTACATCAAACGGTGCCGTTCCAATTAATTCGGTGGCATCCCTCTTCGCTCAACACGTGTCCAGAGTCAGCTCACCAACTCGGTTCGACTCGGTCAACTCGGCCGAGTCAACTCTGTCGTCCCCAACGAAACAACTCAGTGTTGCCCTAATTCACAGTTTCACGATTTCTTCAATTCGTGAAGTTTCAGGTACATTATTCAATCTGTTTTGATCCCAAATGGTTCCTGGTCGTCATGCCAACACTTTGGCATCGGTTTCATGAGTCGAATCAAGCTCAATAGCTTGATATATGGAGGAATAACAGAAAAGATATTTCGGCTATTAAATCCTCATTTCTCCACCAAACTTCATGCTTCTTGTCTCTTTGTGACCGTAGTAACAAGGGCTTCATTTTCCCATTCTCTCGTTTCAGTTTGGAAGCCTATTTTAAAGTTTGGGTTCCAATGGTCGAGACAATAGGTTCGGTTTTGAGGGTCTTCCCATGCGATTTTGGATCGCGGTTTAGTGGTTTTTGAACCATTTTCGTGTCTAGATCAGTTCTAGACCATCAAGGGTTAGCTTGGTTGAGATCGTATCAGACCTGCAACTCATGGTCATTAATGGCAGTCTTACTACGGTTTTGTCTTTTTGGGGCAGTTCTATTGGTCCAAATGTGCACAATCAATCCAGATTTCATTGTCTAACTATGATACATGCAATGATACTCTCAAGAACATCAAAACAGTAGCTGAAATTTACAAAGGGAAATTCTCAAAATTTTTGATGGTTTACCTTTGTACAGTGGTCTCATCTCAGGTTTGTGTTCATGCATGTGGCTCCAGTGCAGTCGTGCCCCTCGGTTTGGTCACACAGTGCAGAGTTCTCCCCCTTCTTTGTGCATTTCCAATGGATGACATGCACACACACACCATGGACATACAAATTCTCACACCATTTCTCTCTTTCAATATCAGTTTACAGGATCATTTTCAGGCCTGTTCTCCCTCCATTGCATATATGGAGATGTGTAAATGCAAATCTGATTTTTCTTGTTCAATACATCTCCCAACCTCATGATTAATTTGCATGTATTTTGGTTGGAGGAGAGGTCATCATGTGGTGTATAGGCATGATGATCTAGGGTGCATAGGCATGATGGCCTAGGGGCATAGGGTGATGCATGGATGAGGTGTTGCATGTTTGGTTATTGGTCACTTGGGGGGTGACCAAATCAGATTTATAGTTATATATATATCTTTGTATATTTGTACACAAAGATACCCCTAGCCTAGTTGGTATTTTTTTGGATGAGGTTTCCTTTCACTCAAAGGTCTAGGGTTCAATTCCCTTGGCCTCCCCTTTGGCCATTTTTCCCATATTTTCGGTTAAGGCCACGTTTGGTTGCACAGAAATTCAGTTTTCCATGTTTGCTACATAACTTTCATTCCGTAGCTCCTTTTTCGATGCGGTTTCTTCCGAGAGCTTCATAATTCAGTTCGCTTCAGTGTCAGAGGTTCCATGTCAGTTTATTAATCATTCGGGATTTTCGGGGTTAACTAATTCGGATTTCGTTAGTGTTAAAGCAGTGTTATTTCGCTGAATTAATCAGTAATTGGGTTCGGGTATTTTACCCTTTTCCTCCAGACATATTTAATTATTTTATCGATCTATCATGACCACCGGGATTATGATTAATTCCCTAGATCATTCTATAAGCCGGTAATAATTAATAACTAATTATTAATTACGCAAAGTCGGGGTGTTACATGTGACTGAGCACAAATCCGGTACTAATAATATATCAGGATCATGCTGCCTCCACGAAGAGTATAAATGTGGAACATAACTGTTCTAGGAAATCTGACGTTACGATAGTTATCTGAACTATGGTTACTAGACCGCTTCGAATATATTGTCTGGCCTCCACGGGGCTAGGTACAAGTGTACAACAAGAACTCTATACAAAAATGTACAATCATGATCAAGATATATATGAAAATCGATAAATGCTTCCCACATGATAGGGCAATATCAATGTGGCTCAATAAACTCTGGTATATATGGAATACAACAAGTGATATATGAAAAACTATTGACATGACTTGGAATGTAACATAAGCAGAGATCAGAGATTACTTACCCTTTTTACTGTATCTGTCTAGAAGGTCAAACCGCCTTCTTCTTGTATCTCGGTATTCCTATAATTCAGGAAGCTCAATCTCAATCTAGGTATATATATTTAACTCATGCTATTCATCAGATTTTATGTCTCTTTATTTTTTATATCTCTTTTACTAGAATAAACTCTACTATTGAATCCGGAATGTCGAACAAAGTCGATTTAGGCTTTCGCGGAATTCAATTCGGGCTTTGGTACTAGAAAGGGCAAAACGGTCATTTTGCACTTTTACGAGTTCTTATTTCTCGGGACCTCTTTTTGCAAATCGGAACTCCACGGTTGAGTCTGGAATGCTCAAAATAATAAAAATCCACTATTCAATTAATTTATTCGGAGTCCGTTGGACTACTTTTCGACTTAGGGGCATTTTGATAATTTCCCCTTTAAATAATTATTTAATTAAATATTATTTATTCACTTGGGTCAATTCACAATTAACCCTAATTTCTGGGTATAATTAAAATCTCACAAGGTTCTATTTACTGCCCTTAATTTTTCCAATTCCTGTAAGTTTCCATTATTTTTCCCGTACGTTTCCATTTTAAGCCAATCATTGGACAGCTTCTCCTTTTCAACTAAACACTTCCCGAACTCAAATCTAAAATTTTACCCATACAGTAATATTGTTAGGCAGCTATCTGAATGGGTGAATTGGGTCAGACTCAACCCGGTTTGGCCCGAATAAAATTACGAAACTCAGCCTAGCGGCTGTGTTCCCTTCCTGGATTATTTTCCCTTCTTGATTCCAATTTGAAATTTTAAAATAATTTCTATGTTTAATGATATCCCAAAATAAATCTGATTATTCATACTTATAAAAATTCAAGACTAAAGGTCAGTATCTTACCCCGTTGCTTCGCGTTCCTTTAATCCAATCTCATCCAGTTTGTGGCACTACTGCCGCAACATCCACTAGACGCTTCCTTTTCAGTTTTGCTACCAAAACATCCAACTGAATCAATCCCTATCCCTGTAACAGCTGCACGTTCTACCCCAAGTCCATCACAGGGACTACATCAGTTCCTCCAATGGCTCTGCTGCACTCACGGCCTGTGTTTCCTCAAGCCGCAACTGCTATTTCGACGCAGCACTACTGTTGCGCCATTTCCCCTTCCCTCTCTCAACTTTCCCACCATTTCACTCTCCGATCTATCACAAGAACCACATCACTCCCTCCAAATTTCCTCCAGGCTTTTCCCGATTTCATCCCCTGGTCGGTACACCACGCAGCACACAGCCAACCAACACACAATATAATATATATATATATATATATATATATCCCCCATCATAACTGCTCTTACGGCCATCTCTCTGAACCACCATTACACCGGACAACACCCTTGATCCCCCTGCCGCTACTGCCGTTTCTACGGCTACACAGCACCACCACAAACAAACACAGAATATATGTATATATATAACTGTCCCAATTGCTTCATAAACACCCACAAACACGCATCACACAGATCAGCACAGCCGCATCTGATCTTCCAAAACCATACGCATTCACATATATAACTATATATTTCCATGGATTTCTTGAACACCCACCGTTGCTGCTCCAAACCGTTAATTTCCCTTGACCGCACACTGCTACGATCACTTACACACACACACACACATATATATATAATTTGGTTCCTGTTAAAAGCCTCATGGGCTGCACTATTTCTCTCAAAGTTCCATCACAGCAGCCGCATGGATCCTCCACCATAGCCACTTGTTTATGCGGCTGATACGGCTGTTGCTTTTCAATTTCGGCAATCCACCTGCTGCAACGCACTGCACACACACATATCTAATACATCTATAAATTTCTCATGCTCTGTTCTGATTTGCCGTCACCACCGTGCACCACGCAGCACACAGCAGCACACGCTGCTGCTGCTTTTCCTTTTCTACTGCTACGCAACCACTCCGCCTGATCATCAAAACCCATACGACCATGCCATCATCGACGTCTTCCAACCTCGACCAGTTCTTGCGATCCGACTGGTGCCGTAGCTCCTCTTTCTCTTTCTATTTTCTCTCAATTTTTTTCTAGGCAAAACCCCATCTCTCCTTTTTCTCTGTTTTTTTTTTTTCTTCTTCTTCCTTTGGTTTTAACGCATGCCTGGGCATGAGTTTAAATTGAAACCGCCCCTTCTTTATTTCTCCTTCTCTCTTTCTCTTTCTCTCCCATCAGTTTCATGCCACTTCATTTCCCCATCCGTTTCTCTTCTTTTCTTCTTTTCTTTTTTCTTTTTTTTTTTTATTCTTTTGTATGCTTATATATATATATGTATATAAAATAAATCCATATTTTATTTTATATATGTCTATATATATAAACATAATACATATCCAATTATACTAATACCTCTATTTATATATATTATCTCATATATATATATATATATATATATATTCTTGCATCTATTAAAATACATTACGCACGTAGATCGAGGCATGTATTGGCCTACGTATATAAGTCTCCATACCGCTCGGGTTTATTTTAGTATTACTATTCTCGGCTCAGTTTACTCATACTTTTTCTTAATCTTGTAATTTTGTGAGATTATAACTTCGGTTAATTACCTCTTTAATCGTGCCCGTCACTGTATGTTAATTAATTTGGTGCATCTCGGGGTCTACTATATTTGGGTCTAAAGCGGTCTCGGTTTGTCTCTGATAGTATGTTCATTGCTTGATTAAAGCTCGGTATTATTATTTGACCTTCTTGGATAAAATGAAATTATATAAATTTATTCGGAACTTATGTTCGGTTATAATGGATATTACGCTACTCGGCTCGACTTATCTCGGTTTATGTGTACTCGATCGGGTCTACCTCGATTTCTGTGTCATATCCCGGGTCGGGATATTACATTTGTCACACACTATTTTTTTTTTTTGGCCAACATAAATATTGTACAATCCTTAGTTTTACATGCCCCAAGGAATTGAGCCCATTTGTTTCAACTTAACAAGTTCAACTTATTGTATTTTTGAGTGAGAAATTAAATATTATATTTAAAAATAATTTTTTGGGTTTATTAAGGCCGAATCAAATTATGTAGTGGAGCTCATACTTTTTAAATTAGAATCAACTTATTTCAATAAGCTATTGTTTGGTGGTTAATTAATTAAGTTGTTCTTCTCTCCTTTATTTTTATTATCTTCTCCACTCTTTTTATTATTTTTGTCATTATGTATTTTATAATTACTTTTCAACAATTATTGTCAAATACCTAAATATTTTTCATCATCAGCTACTTAATCTCAACAACTACTTAATCCCAATAGTTGCTTAACCAACACATTTAGACGGTTCAAGCAAACAAACACTCTCAATTAAGGAAATTGGTAAAACCCAACAATCCAATTATCTAAGTATTACATATATAAAGTGCACTGCAAATCTCCTTAGAAATAAACAACTTCTCCCTTGACAAAAGACACCACTTACCAACTAAGACCAAAAGTCACCACCAACTAGGCTATTCTTAGTTGGCGATCCCACAATTAAAAAAGAGTTGGGTCAACCATTGTCATCTCTTTTCATAGCTACAAATTGTGAAGTAACATGTCATTAATTCTCGAGTAATGCTATCCATACCAAAAATTTATGTCGAAAATAGTTTACAAAATGATGTGACAATATAAGTATTGAATGCATATATCACATCATAAAATGATATATATCTAATTTCACAATATCACATAATTTTATAAATAACTTTTGATAGAGAAATTTAGTAAGAATAATATTAGCTTTGATTCTTAGCTTTCTTTATTTTAAGCCTTTTAAAAAAGGGATTAATTATATTTACCTCTCTTGTGGTTTCTAACAGTTGTAGATACCACTCCTATAGTTTAAAAATTCACTTTGTCCCCCCTATTAGATTGGTCCGACAAATGGTGTTAACGAAATATAAAAATTTACATATTTACCGTTCTATTTTAATAACATATTTTTAATAAAAAACAAAAAATCTATTTTTTTATTTATTTTTCTCTCTCTTCCTCCACAACACATCTCTTTGGACAAAACTCCCTCAGCCCCAAACCAAGTCCTAAGCAGCGCACACCCCTCTTCTCACCGTTAGTTTCTGTATTTTCATCTGTCACACCGCTCTTTGTTGTGCTGTCTACAACACCGCCTGCCATGGCCACTCCACTGCCCATCGTAGCCTGTCATCATTACCTACACAACTCACTGTCGCCATAGCCCTTATAATCAACCGGTAACCAACTATTTTCCCCTCTCTCTAGCTATCTCTCACTCTCTCATATTGGTAGCTATCGCGGGTTTAATTTTTGCTTGGAAGTAATGTCCCCCTAATGATGGCATTGCCTCTACAAATAGCTCTCAATTTGTTAGGCAGCACACACACAAACAGTAAATACAGTACATAACACAGCACACGTTTATAAGGAAAACACTCCCAAACCTTTTGTATGGACATCAATTAGATTACAAAGGAATCCTAATCCGACCAAAGGCTTTCTACCTCCATCGTAGGACCTTGGTGTGTTTAAATACACAAAAAAAATAACAGTTGATACCGCAACCGCCCAAGGGTTTGTTGGACTAATATAGCTGTGCCACCTAAGGCATGGCAGTTACTAAGTACTGCTTCTTGCCTTGCTGCCACACCCCCAAAGCTACCACCTCTATGGAGCAGTTAAAACTGCAGCAGACCACTACTTTCATGGAGGAGAATTTCCTACCACTTTCTTGTAACTGTTGTGCCAACACATTGCACCCACATGTGTTATATATATACTCACATATGTTATATATATATATACACATATGTCTGATGTGCACAAAGCTAGCCCAACTTTATCCACGTGTCCAGCAGCTAAGAATAAAGCAAACCACCCTCGTTTATGGTAGGGCTGCACCTATGCCATGCATTCAACTACTTGCATGTTGGGGTGCACCGATGCTATACTATCAAGTCATGTGTCTTGCACATGCCATGACACTCATTTAGTCAACCTTCAGCTGCCACAGTCATTCCCATGTTGCCAATGTAATTCAGCCACTGAGTCATATCGAATCCAGCCATAGTGCCACTAAGCTATGTCGTATGCTCCACCCTAATCTAAGAATCCAACACCGAAGGGTCCATAGGGTTTGGGCAAGCCATGCCATGCCAAGGCTTGCTGCTTTCATGCCTTGGGGTGGTGGGGAGGAAGACCCCTCCTATATATGTCTTAGGAACAATTGTCGGTCCGACGGGAGTAGATACAATCCCTTGCAACACCACAACTCAGTGGGGGAGACCAACCCCTTATATATATGTTAAAGTACAATTCCTTGGCCTAATATGAACAACTATGATCTTTTGCGTAAGGTCATCAGCCACCTTGCTTCCCTGACTTGGATCATGACTTGGTGCAAGGTGCCACAAAGTATGTCCATGACAACTAAGCTTACTTAAGGTCTGACAAGCCTTCCCACCAAGAGAACCCAACGTCCTCGTTGAAAAAAACTCCAAGTACTGCTCAATCACTTTCTCAACTTGTCATAGCATTGTGTCTTTCTCCCACGTTGCTTCTTTTGTCCACTTTCCTTTCCACTTGACTAAGTACTAAGTCCTTCTATTCTTCTTACTCATTCCCTCGATTCGGTGGTCCAATATAGCCTTGGCCATATCCATGTATTGCTGTTTGATGGTTTGAGGTACCCATATCTGACAAGTTCTTAAAGAATCAGTTAGGTCTTTATTATACTTTTTCAAAAAGCTTACATGGAATATTAGATGCAACTTGCGTCGGTTGGATAAATCCAGCCTATAAGCCAATGTTTTGATCCATCTAGTGACAATAAATGGCCCATCATATCATTGAATAAACCCCTTGTGAGTAGTTTTCTGACTTATCTTCTTCCAAATCTGAGGGGTGAGTTTCATCATCACTTTATCCGCCAAATCAAACTCCACTGGTCTACGACTCTCATCGGCCCACTTCTTGATCCTCTTTCCAGCCTTTACCAAGAAATCTCCTACTTCTTCAGTCCTTTCCTGCTACAATCTGGCAAACCGATATACTGTAAGGTATCGGCCTTGGGACTTTTGTTTGGCAACTTCATACGGTGTAAGAGGCTGTTAGCCCGTTTCTAACTCAAAAGAGGTCTGACCAGTGGATGAGCTCTATTGTAAATTGTAGCAGAACTATGCCACATCAACCAAGTCAACCTAGCTCTGTTGATTTGTTGTTACATAATGCCTTAAATATTCCTCAAGTATAGTATTCACCCTTTCTATCTATCCATCAGTCTGTGGGTGATTACTAGTTGAGAAGTTTAGGTTTAAACACATTATCTCGAACAAAGCTGTCCAAAACCTTCTAGTAAATTGAGCATATATGTCGCTAACAATGTCTAAGGGAAGCCCCTAATGTTTGACAACATGCTTGAAAAATAGTTTTGTGATCTCAGCAGAACAAATTTTAGATGCTAGTACAAAAGTTTCATATTTCAAAAATTTGTCAACCACAACAAAAATTAAAGTATAGTCATTAACTTTAGGCAACCCATTGATGAAATCCATAGAAACACTCTCCCAAGGTCTGCTTAGAATTGGGAGTGGTTCTAAGGTACCCGCCATTTTCTTCCTTTCAGTTTTGTCTTGCTGGCACACCAAGCAAGTCCGTACAAATAGTTCAACATCAACTTCCATTCGAGGCCAATAATAGTTTTCAGACAATAGCTTAACAGTCTGCTTCTGGCCTGGATGTCCTACCTAAAGATAATCATGAGACTCTTTCAACAGTAACTGTTTGATGCCCCTAGACTTAGGGATATAAAGTATCCTTCCTTTAGCATAAAGGACATTTTCCTCCATCCAAAACTGTCTCATAATACCATCCTAGACTTGCCTCAACAGTAGGCTAGTCATAGGATCGCTTTCTGTCTGGATTATGATATTTTCCAACATATCTCCAACAATAAGCTTAGGGTCACAACGTTCTCTTCTATGATTGGCTTTCTACTAAGAGCATCTACAACCTGATTTGCACTGCTTGGTTTATACTAAATGGTGTAGTGGAACAGAATTTCTACTTTCAAAAGCCACTAGATGCTCTTCCTACACTAAGACACCTCTAATAGCAAAATCAGAAGCAACAGTCTGCACCTCAAAAGGCAAATCAAAATTAGGAAGTTTCAGAATAGGGTCACTAGTCACCGCCACCTTCAAGCGATCGAATGCCTCCTGGCCTTCATGAGTCTACTTCTATGTTCTTTTCTTTAGTAGAAGATCTGTTAAAACTGCCACCTTCTTTGAATAGTTCTTAACAAAATTTTTGTAGTAGTTGGCTAAGCCCAAGAAAGACCGAAGTTCTATCACCTTAGTCAGCACTGGCCATTCAAGAATAGTAGCAATTTTTTTTTGGGTCCATCCGTACAGTACCTTCAGAAATAATATGACCTAAAGAACATGATTTCCTTCTAGCCCAACTCACACTTCTCGGGCTTTAAGTATAGTTCTGCTTCCCTCAACTTAATCAATGTCAACCTTAAATGATTAACATGTTCTTTTTAGGTCTGACTAAAAACAATTATATCATCCAAAGAAATGATAATAAAGCGATCAATGTATTCTTGGAATATGTTGTTCATAAAGTACAAAAAGTTGTAGGAGCATTGGTTAAGCCAAATGCCATGACCAAGTACTCATAAGAGCCATACCTTGTAACACAGGTTGTTTTGGACTCATCCCCCTCCACAATTCTAGCGTGATAATACCCAGACTGCAAGTCCATCTTGGTAAAGTATATTGCTTTACCAAGTTTGTCAAACAACTCATCAACTATAAGGACTAGATAGTTATTTTTGAATGTCAATTTGTTGAGAGCTCTGTAATCAACACAAACCCTAAGAGAACCATTATTCTTCTTCTGAAATAGAATAAGAGCACCATATGGCACTTTAGAGGGCTGGATAAAACGAGCCTTCAAAAGACCGGTGAGTTGTTTTCTTAACTCAGCAAGCTTAGAGGGAGCCATGCGATAAGTAGGGGGTTTAGCTCCCGTAATTAGCTCAATTTGGTGGTCAATCTCTCTTCTCAACTGTAATTTGGGTGGACGCTGATCTGGCTACACATCCTTGAACTCAATAAGAAATTTCTGTATAGGTTCAAGTATAGGTTACATTTCTTCCTTTGTTTCTTCCTCGAATAGCATGGCTAGATAAGTTATTTGCCTCTTTCTGAGTCCATCTTTAAGTTGCAGTGTTGACACCATCTCCACTGCACTTCCGGCTTTGCTTAAAGAAACAAAACAAACACTTGGCAAGTCTATGATCAAAATACCCTACAGATGAGGCATAACAGAAACTTTCACCTTTGTAAAGAAATCTACCCCAAGAATTACATGGAAATCATCCAAGGGGACCACCATAAAGCTGTATTGGCCTTACCAATCGCCAACTTTCAAGGGAACATCTTTAGCTATTCCGTCGACTGGTTTTGTGTCACGCCCCGAATTCCAGTGAACCCGAGGCACGAGTAACGAGACAAAAAGGAAATAAAATAATAAGGAAACAAAAGACAATCAAGTACAGTTCAACACTTAACTTAATCCATCATTCTGATACAATAAATAAAGTCTTGTCCATTAGTTCACGACATACAAAAATAAGAAATAGTCTCGGGCTTATGCCCTTATAAAACATTAAGTGTGCCCATCGGGCCAAACATAATCCCCAATCACATCATCTCTAAATCTCGCCAGTTGGAGCATCATCTAAAATGTTTGTCCCACGAATGGGTCAGCTCAACTGCTGGTACAATATAATGCTAATGCAAGAAACAAAATTAAGGGCGTGGCATGTGCAAGTATACAATTATTTCTATATGGCATTCAATATCATTATGGCAGTACATGAACAGTATGCAGTATATGAGCAGTATGCGTGACGCACCCATACAACTCTATGCCTACCCATGTCTCATGATACGGTCCTTCCCCGCTGGCATGAGTACCGCCACGTATGTCTCACTTCACGGTCCGGAATCCGTCAGGCATGCGAGTACCTAATGGCCGATTTTAGGTTTTTCACCATAGGATCTGCACCCTCATAATGCACAGCACCATGCGCTCAACTCACGCCATGCACAAGGAACCACACTATGCCAATATGCTCTGATTCATTCATGTCACAATGTAGTCTCAAAGATGCATCTTATTCATACATGAAGCATGCTTTCAATCACATATTTCATAGTCTCAACAATTCTCAAAGAATATAATCCACACACACTATACTAACACATGCGATATACACATAATCATTATCCACATTGTCACCCAACTTGTAGCAAGATAGCATGAAGCACATAAGCATGTGAACAATCAAACAAACATGTAAAACATCAAGTCGGCAGAGCAAGTATTCCTAAACTCAATTCTATTTCTTACTTAGCACAATATATCGTACCTGATAACCGACCTCAACCCGGGAAAGTGTACTCGTAGTATAGTAGGATTACTATGAGAATACCAAAGGTCAGATCACCTTCTCATTGCCTTTTCGTGTCCCTAAAATCATAACATGTGACTCAGTTCATTTGTTTCCTGAATGATGCTATTCAACAAATTTTATGTCCTTATTTTATAAGTTTCTATTTTGCTAAATTAAACTCTACTATCGAGTCCGGAACATCGAAGAAAATAAGTTTAGGTTTTCGTGGAATTCAATTTGGACATCTGGGCTCAAAAGGGCAAAACAGTCATTTTGCACTCTTCACGGGTCCTTACATTTCAAGACCTCTTTTCACAAATTGGACTCCACAGTTGAGTCCGGAATGGTCGAAATAATAAAGTTTTATTATTTGTTTACTCGATTTGGAGTTCGTTTGATTGCGTTTCAATTCAAGGGTATTTTGGTAATTTTTAAAGGTTACTGGTCTTTTATCTTTCGGGACCCCATCTCATAAAACAGACCTCACCATTGGCCATAGAATGGTCGAGATAGTCAAAATACACTAATGACTTGTCCCATTTGGACTCCGGATTATTTTGGAATATTTAAATAATTAAATTAATTAAATTAATTATTTAATTAATTAATTAATTTTATTAATATTTTACTCTGGTGGGGTCAAATCATAATAATTTATAGTTGGGCGGGTCAGTTGGTAATTTTTGAAAGTTCTGGGTCAAATTTCAATTTCTAAAAGTTCTAGGGTTAATTTGTAATTTACAAAACCTCTTATTCCTAATTCGGATAGCCAAACAGTGGCTAATCCAAAACAGGGATAGGATATCCCTGTTTCAATTAAATTTCAATTCTTCAATTTTTCAATCTTGTAACCAAACAGTCCCATTCCAGTTTTTAATTTAAAACCTCAGACCGACACGTGGCAAGGGCGGACCGCCCAAGCCCGACCCGAACCCGAACCGGACCCGGACCCGGACTCGAACACCCCCCTTTCTTCCCCGTTTTTTTGGCGACGCACCAGTAGGAATTCCGGCGCCCTCTCCAGCGCCGACGACATTTTTCGACCACTTTTTCATCATTTTAAAATTGCAGTTTTCTTAGGTTTTTCATGTAGATTCCATATCTAAGGTTGGTTTTGGATTTAAGCCACTAGATTTTCACGAAATAGGATTCAAAGATTTCGGTCAACTCCCCGGCCGACCCTTCTCTTTCATTTTCGTGACTGTTGGTCACGGTTCAACCTCCATTTTTATCCTAATGCGTTTCTGCATCTCCTAGGGTTCGTTCCCTACCATTTAAACCAAGTTCTATACATAAAATGTCAAGACCCACTTCCCATAACCGAGACTTGCAACTCACTCTTTCTCACCCATTTTCTAACCTTTCCCATTCATTCTTTTTGCATTATGTTCCATTTTTCATACACTATAATATTCAAGAATTAAATCTACATAATATGCTAAGAAACGAAAAAAATCAGAAATGAACCAGTCATGGTTTTTCTGGGTTTCTCTTTCTAGCCGTGTGTCTCCTTCACCTTCTTGGTTCCAAGCCTGATTCAAGCTTCAAGATCTCCTCATTCTTTCTAGAATTCTCTCTCTCGCTCTCTGTCTCTCTTTTCTCTCTTTCTTTCCAACCGACCAAGACATATACCCCTTCACATCCACTCTCTCACGTCACCACTACACAGCCCCTTTTCTTGACTCTTCTTCTCTATTCAGCCACCATTGTTCCTCCACAATGCAGCTTTGCATTAAATGCAAAGCTGCCCTATACATATACCTACACCTCTCTACTCAATGCACACACCATAGGCACACACACATTTACACGACACCACACACACACGGTCGGTCACACACACACACACCAGACCTGTTGCACACACAGTGCACACATGCACTGTTATATATACATACATACATATATACATATACATGTACATATATTATCCCACACATATACATACCATATATACATAACACACATGCATTAATAATAATAATAATAATAATAATAATAACAACAACAATAATAATAATAACAATAATATTATCAATAAAAAAAATTTTAATAACCAAGAAAATTTTATATATAAAAAAAAAATTTCGGGTTATTACATTTTGCTTCTAAATTTATGCCTTGATCCTGCTGAAATGACTAACCAGAGAAAGACCAAGCCGCTGTACTTTGCGATCAGAAATAAAGTTATGAGTGGCTCTAGTATCGATCATATCATAGATAGCAACATTGTTTAACATGACCTGCACATACATCTACCCCTTTCTAGCCATTAGTTCCTCCTTCTGAATTACATTCAAAAGCTGGAGAGGGTTGACTCGTGTGGGTTACTCTAAACGGTCAGAAGTTGAGCCTTCTACAACAAGAGTGCCCAACTTCTCTTTCTTGGGGTAGTTCATGGAACAGTGTGGGCCATTGTAGATAAAACAACCCTTTCCATTCTTGGATGTGGAAGGTTTGTCTGTACTCTTTTCTACCGAAGCAAAAGAAGTAAATTTTCCGTCCTTCTTCTTCTTGTTAAAACCTTTTCCCTTCTATTGCTCGTTTGATTTACCCTTGTCATCTTACTTTACATAATTTGACTATGGGCGATAATCAACAAGAGCATCAATAGTCGCCATTGCTGCAGGCAAGTCCTTAATGCCTTGCCGCCACAATTCTGACTGCGCCCATCCTTGAAGTCCAGCCATGAAGTTGAACTGTTTATCTTCCTCAAGCATATTTTTATTGTCAAGCATTAGGGACAAAAATTTCTTAACATAATCTCGAACAGTACTCGTACGTTTGAGTTTACGTAGAGCAGCACGTGCTTACCAAGTCGTGTTGCTTGGCAGAAACTGCTCCTTCATTTCATGGCCTAGAGAATCCCAAGTCATGATCTGTGGACGTGCATTGTTGATGAGAATGCAAAATGTCATATTTTTCTCCCTTAATGTTTAGTCTTTTATCCTTATTTAGTGTCAAAATGTACTCATTATTCTTATATTTTGATTTAGGATGCAAATAGAGGCGCTAAATGCAAAACGAAGCTAATTGGGCGATTGTGGACAATTTCAACATTGCTTCGTAATTTGGGCATAACTCTTGTCACATCCCGAACCCCACCCTACGCGGATGTCGAGGACGTGATGCCAGTTAGCCGCCACGCGACCAACCGAAGGCAATTTCTGAACTTTCTAGTGAATTGCACTCCGACTATAGGGTCAGATGCAGCAGAATTTAAAACTTTTCTTTTTTTTTCTTTTTATCACGGGAATGCAACTCATGTATCCACCGTAGGATATGTATCACACAGAGCAAGCCTAAAATCCAACAACTAACAACTCAACCTCATAGCATATCTATAATTCGACGTATAACAACAGAGCAGAACTATAATCTCTAGAGTACCATTTAAATCCATGAGCCATATCTATATTCAGTACATATCAGTCAAGTACATCACTCACCTGATTAAATAGATTCAATCCTCAATAATCCAGTCTCCACAGATCAGTGCCATCAGATCCAATAGATATCGTTCCTGAAAAATGTTAGGGAATGGGGTGAGCTTCGAAAAGCCCAATGAGTAACACAGGTTCCCTGTCATGGGTTTCAAAACCATTTCTTGTTTACAAAGCACAAGGGTAGTTCAGTTGTTTCTGAAATAGCAGTTTTATAAATCTACTTTAAATGCAGTTCCAGTAGAATAAAGCAGGACTGCACAAAATAAAACAACAGATCAGGACAGACAGAACATGACATACTATATCAAGTATAACCGTACAGAACGGAACACAACAGGTTAGAACGGAGCAGATCCGAGCAGAGCGGGACATAACAAATCAGAACAGGATGAAGCAAAGCACAACAAATCAGAACAGAGCAGGTCAGAATGGAACGGGTCAGAATAAAACGGGTCGAAATAGAACAGGTCAGAACGGATCACAATAAAACATAATAGAACGGAATGGAACAGAACATAACAAGTCATAACCGAACAGAACGAAATAGGTCATAGCAAATCATAACCGAACAGAATGGAATAAAACATAACAAATCAGAATAAAATAGAACAGAACATAACAGAACGGAGCGGAAACAATATGTCAACCAGAGATACAGGTATCTCATCAACAGAACGGAACAAGGCAAAACTGAGTGGAAACAGTATATCAATCAAGGATACATGTATATCATCAACGGAACGGAACAAGACAAAACTGATTGGAAACAGTATATCAATCAAGGATACATGTATATCATCAACGGAACGGAACAAGACAAAACTGAGTGGAAACAATATATCAATCAAGGATGCATGTATATCATCAACGGAACGAAACGAATCAATATCAATCAGGACAAGTCATATCGGAACTGAACATGACAGAACAAAATGAAACAATACATCAATCAGATTAAGACATATCGAAACTGAACATGTCGGAACAAAACGGAACAATACATCTATCAGAACAAGGCATATCGGAATTGAACAGGACGGAACAACTGGTACAATATCAATCAGGACGGATCAGGACGGAACAGATCAGACATAACAATTCAGGACGGATCAGGACGGAACAGATCAGACATAACAAATCAGGACGGATCAGGACGGAACAGATCAAACATAACAAAACAGAACGGATCAGGACGGAACAGATCAGACATAACAAATCAGGACGGATCAGGATGGAACAGATCAAACATAACAAAACAGAACGGATCAGGACGGAATAGATCAGACATAACAAATCAGGACGGATTAGGACGGAACAGATCAAACATAACAAAACAGAACGGATCAGGACGGAACAGATCAGACATAACAAATCAGGACGGATTAGGACGGAACAGATCAGATATAACAAATCAGGACGGATCAGGACGGAACAGATCAGACAGATCAAACGGAACAGGTCAGGACAGATCAAACAGAACAGGTCAGGCAGATCAAACAGAACAGGTTAGGACAGATCAAACAGAACAGGTCAGACAGATCAAACACAACAGGTCAGACAGATCAAACACAACCGGTCAGACGGATCAAACAGAACAGGTCAGGACTAGATCAAACAGAACAGGTCAGACAGATCAACAGAACAGGTCAGGACAGATCAGACAGAACGGGTCAGACAAATCAACAGAACAGATCAGAACAGATTAGACATAACAGTTAGTTAAACACGTTCCTTTGAAACTGGTATTTAAAAATAGGAGTATAGTTAAAACATCAGAGTAACAGAACAGATCAGTTAAAACATCAGAATAACAGAACAGCTCAGTTAAAACATCAGAATAACAGAACAGATCAGTTAAAACATCAGAATAACAGAACAGATCAGTTATGAGCAGAGCAGAACAATATAACAGAATAAACAGTACAGTATGCACAGATTAAATAGTGCAGTATGCTCATATAGTGCTCAAGACTGAGGTGGTACCAAGAATCAGTTGTTCTTTCAGTAAAAACAGTGATAGGTTTATTTCAGTGCAGAACAGAGGAATCAGACAGAGTAAAAATCATGCATTTGAGTAAGGGCATGAAATCAGTGTATCAGATAAAACAGTGCAGTACAGTATTTAAAATACAGTAACTAGACGGTGTAGTTATACACCAAGTCAGAAGTTCCAGGTTACTCACAACTGTTACAGTCATCTCCTTGCATAAACAATCTGATAACCTCCAAGTACGTCAGGCATCACCATGTATATCCTGAACAATCATCATCAATTACAGACAGATCAGAATTTATCCATTCAGGTCTTATTCGTCATCTTAGGTGTCTATCGGATTACCTAAGATAACCTAGTAGCCTATCGCCCTCTCATCGGGTTTCATCCGGGGCTATTTTATTCTTAAATTAGGCTTAGCAGTCATCAGGATTATAACCTAAGTCATTAGACTTCAATGGTTATCAGTCGATTACTTATTCAGTCTTAGGGGCAAAACGGTCATTTGTCACTTTTGCCCCGGACCCCTGTCAAGGTCCTCAGAATGGTCTTTATATCTTAAATATAAAGTTATATGTCTTTTGGACTCCAGTCAGTATCAGTTAGGTTCTTATTTTAGCGATAGGGGCAAAATGGTAATTTTGCCATTCTTGTCCCGGACCCAGTCGTGGTCCTCGGAATATCCCATATATTCTATATATGAAGTTCTAAGTCTCTTAGACTTAAATTGCTATCAGTTAGGTGCTTATTTAGCCTTAGGGGTAAAATGATAATTTTGCCGTTCTTATCCCGGACCTTATCATGGTCCTCAGAATGCCCCAAATATCTTGTACATAATTTTCTAAGTCCTTTGGACTTCGTTTGGTATCCGCTTTTGGTCATCGGGACACATCGGTCATTTCTCGTTTTACGCATTGACTGTCTCGGAGTCTTATTTAGCCCTTCAGTGTTCATAATTATCCCTATGATAATTTATCAGATCAGTTTGACCTTTATTTGACCTCTACTTTGCACTTATTGTGCTCAGGGGTATTTTGGTCATTTTACATTTTGTAAGATTCTGACTCCGAATCATCGTTTAATCATGTTTACAGTTTCACTAGTATCTGGGCTTTTATTGGTATTAATTTCGTCCCAATCGGACTTCATTTGGGCTTCGTACAGTATCAGGGGTATTTTGGTAATTTCACGTGTCATATTTTTTGGCACGTCAGTTCATAAAATGGACCTCACCATTGGGTCCAAAGTGTTCGACATAATCAGAATAGACTGTCTTTTATTTTTATTTGGGCCTGGGTACCCTCAGGGGTAGTACAGTCATTTGTCACTTACAGGTCTATATTTTTCGGTACATAATTTCCTAATTTGGACTGTACCATTGAGTCCAGAATATTTGAAATGGTGGAAATACACTATTTATTCGCTTTATTTGGACTCCGTTTGACATATTTAATGTCTAGGGGTAAAATCGTAATTTTACCTATTTAATAAAATAATCAAATAATTATTTTATTATTTAATTAATTCTTTAGGGCTTGATTGCACAAAATTTCAGAAATCAGGGCCACTGTGCAATATTCAGAACTATCAGGGGTAAATCCGTAATTTCAGAAATCATATAGGGGTCAAAACATAATTTCTTAAGTTAGGGGTTCAACCCACAGGGTTCAAGGGTCCAAGGATTGAACCGGTCCAAAAATCTCAGAAGCCAACCGGTTCAGTGACCTTAAGAAACCGGAATAAGATACTCCAGTTATCCCCAATTTCTTTCTTATTCTCGGTTCGGATAGGCCCAGTTCTGGATTTTAATTTCGTGCATCCGTAACCAAACAGGTGGAATTGATTTTAAAACAAATCAGGTAAGCCAAACGGTGCCGTTCCATTAAAACAGTGGCACGGTCGTTGGCTGACACGTGTCTGGGCCAACTCAGTATGACTCGGCCAACTCGGCCGAGTCGACTCCATCTTCCCCAATGCGCAGGGCGCTGTTGCCCTAATACCAGTCCCGATTTTTTCCTATTTCGTGCCATTTCAAGCACGGATTTCAACTGATTTTGGTTCCAAATGGTTCCTGAACCTTATTCCAACACTTTTGCATTGGTTTTAAGCTTCAAAACTAAGAATTAAGCTCTGTACAGCCGATTATCGTGCAGATTTTCAATCCAGTCGTGTGGCCTTGTTTCTCAACCAAAACACACGATTCTTGGCTTGTTGTGACCCTTAGAATAGGGGCTTCAATTCCCAATTCATTAATTTCAGTTTACAAGGCTATCTCAAGTTTTGGGTTCTTTGGCCGAAAAGAATAATGCCCAATTTGAGGGTCTTCCAGTGTGGTTTCAGGTCGCGGATGGTGGTATTCGTAACCCTAGGAAGATCTAGTTCATGTTCAGACCATCAGTAGTCGGTTTGGTTGAGGTCAATTCAGACCTGCAACCTCAAGGTCATTAATGGCGGCCGTGTTACAGTTCTGGGTTTCAAGCCCTATTCGCCCCTTTCAGTTAGTTCATGACAGTTCCAGGCCTCATAGTAGTGCATATATACAATTTATATGGCTTAAAAATATCAGGAACATATCCAAAAATTTAAACAGGAAATTTTTAGAGCAGTTTTAATGTTTTACCTCTTGGGCGATCATCGATCCTCCATAGCCCAGTCCAAGCCCCTCGGTTGCACCTTTGGCACCTCAGAGCCTCACAATCAGTCGTGGGTCTCCCTCAGTTCCTTCCTCCTTCCTCTTGTTGCATCTCTTTCCATGGATATACACACATGCACACCCATGCTTGATCTCACACATGCAAGTCCTCACAAGGATTTTCTCTCTCTCTCACCCCCAACAGATCTGTTCCCTTCTTTTCATAGCAGACATTTTGATTTTAGAGAATCCCCCCTTTCTCCTAGTATACCACTACATATACATACATGTATACACATTTTGTAGGGTTCAGTTTGAGCAGAGAGTGATGATGGGGCTAACTCAGGCAATCATGAGGGGTTTGCATGAATTGCCATTGGTCAGTTTGGGAGGTGGCCCCACCAGAATTCTGATTTATATACCTTTCATTGTATATTTGTACACAAAGGCAGTAGTAGCCTAGTTGGTTATTTTTTTGGATGAGGTTTCTTTTCACTCAAAGGTCAAGGGTTCAATTCCCTTGGCCTCCCATTTGGCCATTTTTCCCATATTTTCGGTTAAGGCCACGTTTGGTTGCACAGAAATTCAGTTTCAGTATTTCCTTCATAACTTTCATTCCGTCCTTTTTCGACACGGTTTGTTCCGGGAGTTTCATATTTCAGTTATCTTCAGTGTCAGAGGTTCCGTGTCATTTATTAAACATTCGGGTTAGCTAATTCGGATTTCGTTAGTGTTAAAGCGGTGTTATTTCGCCGAATTAATCAGTAATTGGGTTCGGGTATTTTACCCTTTTCCTTCAGACATATTTAATTATTTTATCGGTCTATCATGACCGCCGGGATTATGATTAATTCCCTAGATCATTCTATAAGCCAGTATTAATTAATAATTAATAACTAATTATTAATTACACAAAGTCGGGGTGTTACATCCTACCCTTCCGAACTCTGATTGAGATGATTCAAGATGCTATGGAATGCCAAGACAAAGTTCTACAACTTTTATGTTTTGAGATATTCGGGCTGCATCAATGTCACAATCGAGCTTTAAGTCACTGCACCTACACTATGAGCGTTTTTAACTATGCAAAATTCTAATGTGCGGCACCTGACGCGATTTATTTTTGGAAGTTGTGCATGAAAATTTCAGTTGCAAACACCACTTTCTTAGTTATATTTGGACTTTATTTTATTTTTAATATTTTCCTTAATTAGTTAGATTTGAGTATTTTTATTTTAGAATAATATTTAGAATATCTTTAGGAGTTCTAGTAGGCTTCCAACACTGAATTAATGTGTAAAAGGATGAGGAGATCAGATTTGCTCTCTCCCTCTCTCTTCTCTTCTTTCTTCTTCTCTAACTTCTTCTTCAAGTTTTCATGGCCGTGCATGGCTAAATTTTTATAATTGGTCGAAGGAAACTGGAACCCTCGGAATCAATAAAACTGTGAGATCTAATTTATTTTTATTTTTCAATTTATGCTTTGAGTATCAGATGTTCTTCTATGCTTATTTTCATGATTGTCTCGTTTAATTACTAGGAGGCCTACTAGTTTATTATTCGTTGTAATCTACTGCTAGAT
This sequence comes from Nyssa sinensis, assembly GCA_008638375.1. Classification (NCBI taxonomy): domain Eukaryota; kingdom Viridiplantae; phylum Streptophyta; class Magnoliopsida; order Cornales; family Nyssaceae; genus Nyssa; species Nyssa sinensis. The sequence continues at coordinate 16,986,927 of CM018044.1, forward strand.
TAGATATCAAATCCGTAATTGTTTGATTCCTCTAATTTGTGAAGCAACTAAGATTTAATGATTTGCTGCGTCAGAAATTATTAGATCTTAGGAAGAACGTTCGACTAAATTAAATGCAACTGGTTGTGCTTGTGTTGTTTAGCTTCATTGATCTTTCTAATTCTTCAGGCTGCTACTAGATTAAACCTTTAGCGCTTGTCTTAAGTTGTTTAGTCGTTAGGGTTAATTAGATCGCTTGTTTTCTAATTAACTACGATTATGGAGAGACAGGAAAATAATTTCAACGGTGAATATTTAAAGTGTGAATTGATATATACTTGCATCGATGATCAGTTGCAAAATTCCGATGGTGGATGTTGACTTAGACCAATGCTTGCTCTTTTGATTGAATTTGATACTTTAAATTGAATTGTTCCTTAGTTGTTTTTTTTTTTAAATTGTTTTCGTTATATTCAAACGCCCCTATCATTGTTCACATAGCATAAAACTAGGTTAGATACTCTTCATGGGAACGATCCTTACTCCCACTACTACATATATTTTTAGGAGTTTAGGTTTTATTTTTTTTTGGTTACTTGCGACAGCACACCAAATTTTGGCGTCATTGTCGGGGAGTGATTCTAGTTGATTTTTGTGCTTCTTGTGATCCTTATTTCATTCTTGAAATTCTTTCAAAAAAAATTAATAAAATCAAGGTGAATTTTTTTTTTCTTTTAGCGTAGATTTTATTTTTTACTTTTTATTTATTTTATTTTGTTTTATTCCATTCTTGAAATTATTATTATTTTTTTTTAAAGTCGCGCTGTATATCAAGGTGCGTCAAGTTGGTAGAATAGATTTTGCCCACTATTGGAAGAATAGATTTTGGTTTTTCGGAGCAAGGATCTACTGTTGTTTTTTACTCTTGTTTGACCGGTTTTCATCCAAATCCACATTTCAGATCAGGCCTCGCAGTAAAAAAAAAAAAAATAGTTAAAGAAGAAGAAGGGATCACTGATTTTCTCTACTGATCTTCAAATCTGATCTCCTCCTCATTTTACACTTTAATTCTAGTCTTGGAAGCGTACTAGAACTCCTAAAGATATTCTAAATATTATCCTAAAATAAAAATACCCAAATCTAACTAATTAAGGGAAATATTAAAAATAAAATAAAGTTCTAATATAATTAGGAAAGTGGTGTTTGCAGCTAGAATTCTTGTGCACCAGATCTGGAATTTCAAAAAATAAATCATGTGGACCCGCGCATTAGAATTTCGCGCAGCTAAAAACGCTAGCACTGTAGGTGCAGCAACTTCAAGCCTGATTTCAACCTTGATGCAGCCAGAATCTCTCAACACTCAAAAACCTGCAAGTTGTAGAAAGTTTTCTTAGCTTTCCATAGCATCTTGAATCATCTCAATTGGAGCTCGGATGAGAGAGTTATACCCAGATTACCAAGAGATGTCGAAATTGTCTAGAATCGCCTAATTAACATTGTTTTGCACTTAGCGCCTCCATTTACATCCTAGATCAAAATATAAGAATAATGAGTACATTTAGGCACCAAATAAGTATAAAAGACTAAACATTAAGGGAGAAAAAATATGACATTTTTCATTCTCATCACCAACCCTTAATTTGTTAGGCAGCACACACACAAAGTAAACACAATACACAACACAACACATGTTTACAAGGAAAACACTCCTAAACCTTTACTGACATTAATCAGTTTACAAAGGAATCCTAATATGACCAAAAGCTCTCTGCCTTCATTGTAGGACCTTAGTGTGTTTAAATACGAAGATAACGGTTGACACCCCCAACCGCTCAAGGGTTTGCTGGACTAATCTAGTTGCTCCACCTAAGGCATGATAGTTACTAAGAATTACTCTTGCCTTGCTGCCACCTCGTTAAAGCTACCACCTGTATGGATCAATTGAAACTACAACAGACCACTACTTTCATAGAGGAGAATTGTTTGCCACTTGTTATAACTATTGTGCCAGCACATTGCACTTACATGTGTTATATATATACTCACATGTGTTATATATATACACACATGTCTGATGTGCACAAAGCTAGCCCAACTTTGTCTACGTGTCCAACAGCTACGAATAGAGCAAACTACCCTCGTTCATGGTAGGCTGCACCCATGCCATGCTGTCAAGTCATGTGTCCCGCTCATGCCATGACACTCATTTAGTCAACCTTCAACTGTCATACTCATTCCCATATTGCCAATGTAATTTAGCCACTGAATCATACCGAATCCAGCCATAATGTCATTGAGCTATACCCTATGCTCCATCCCAATCCAAAAATCTAACACCGAAGGGTTCATAGGGCTTGGGTAAGCCATGTCGTGCCAGGGCTTGCTGCTCTCATGCCTTGGGGTGGTGGGGAGGAAGACCCCTCTTATATATGTCTTAGGAACAATTGCCGGTCCGACGGGAGTAGATATAATCCCTTGCAAAACCACAACTCAGTGAGGGGGACCAACCCCCCCATATATATGCGAAAGTAAAATTCCTTGGCCTAATAGGAACAACCATGATCTTTTGTGTAAGGTCATCAACCACTTTGCTTGCTTAACTTGGATCATGACTTAGTGCAAGGTGCCCTCAAGTATGTCCATGACAATAGAGCTTACTTAAGGTCTGGCAGTATCCCTCTTTCTAATCTCTGTTTATTTTTCTACCAGATACACATAAAAACAAAACACACACACACATGCACACACATATGCACGCATATTCAATACAACTTTCAAACACATACAGTGTACACACACACACACAAAGTCACACATTGTTTAGATTCTCTTACTCTCTAGGTTTCTCCTTGTAAACCTATCTATAATAATTGATGGATGGATGACGTTGTGACCTTCAATTTAAGAAAAAATTTAGAAGGCTTTTTGGTTATTTAACCATAGTTGTAGGGGTTTTGGTTTTGATGATAATTTGGTTTTTTATTTGTTCTATTTTTTATGATGTGTGCAAAAATTCTTAATTAGCTTTTGGTAGTTTCTCAATTGGTCTTGCAACTACTCTTGTTTTAATGGTTTTGCTACTGCCATGGACTCTTCTATTTTTGAATTTGTAGCTGCTCCATTGGTTTCTATAAAAAAATAGTTTCAATTAGGATTTTTTAATTAGATTGATTGATAAAACTAGAGTTAAGTTGTGGTGATGGGTGACACGAGGAACAGGTATTTTCGATAGGAGGTTTTGAAGGAGTGGCCATGCTTTCATCACTACATACAAGTAAAATTGTTGGTGCTATGGGTTCATTCAAAGATGAAAATTTTCATATAATTTTTTACTATTAAAAACTGATCACTTTTTTTTATTATTTTTTGGCCATGCTTTCATCACTACTTGCAAGTAGAATTGTTGGTTCTATGGGTTCATCCAAAGATGAAAATTATTAAATTTCCTTGGGTTGAATGGTGTTGGTGTTTGGAGAATCCGAACTATTTGGATTTATTAAGGAAATTATTTAGATAATTTTGAAAATAATAATCAAATTTCAAGATTACTTCGCATACATTTCATGGATGAGTTATATATATGTGTGTATTTATTTTTTCATACTTTTTTTGAAAAGAAAAAAAATAAATAGTGAATAAAAGCTTTGTTACGGAGCTTGAAGAGCTTGAATGGAGAAAGAGAAAGATTTTAGAGAAATGTCATTTAAGGGTATTCTGGGCATTTAGTAAAAACATCATGCTTACGTCATCACTTTTGATCTTGTCATTAACGGTAACTGAAGGCAAAGAGAATCTGTTGTTGAAATTCAAAGTAGAAGGGAGACAGTGTAGGTTTTCAAAGTATAGATGAAGTATATGCAATTATAAAAAATCACAATAGAGGTAAGTGTAATTAACCAAAAAAACCTTTCAGGTTGTCAAGATAGAAACTAAAGAGGAGATAAAAATGCAGTAATCAACGGTTGTCTTTTACCTCAAGTCCATCCTATGTTAAAATAAATTAGGGGAAAAAGAGGAATGACTTTCGAATCCACCTTTTAGAACAATAATCACAAACAATTAGCTACTGCTCAGGCAGACAAGAGAAAGAGCATCAACCACCATTGATCCTCAGAGTCAAAGAAAAACTTAAATCCAGTAAAGTGAAATTAAAAGTTGCAAGTCATAAGCTGAAAAGGAAAAAGGCACATCTATTCCTTATTCTAAAAAATCTCAAATATTTAATAATTGTGAGAATCAATTTGGGCTAGTTTGGTTTATAACTCATAATTGTTTTTAAGAGAGAGGACATTCATTTTACTCTCAGTCTCTTGAGTAATAAGAGATGTAATTTATTTCTCTCCCTACTATGAATTGATTTGAATTTTATCTTCAAGATCAAGCTTCTGTGTAGTTGAAATATTGTTTACTATTTCTTGAACTTGTAATATAGCTGGATGTACTTGTAAAATAACTATTGTAATATATAATTTGTTAGTTTTGAGACTTATAAAATAGCTAAGTGGGCTATAATATACTCCTTCAATGGATAAAAAAATTAAAAAATTTTAAAAATACAAAAAAGTAATAGATGTAAAAATTTACGATTCTAATTATTTAAATTAATATTTTTAACTTTGGTGTAAAATAAATGGCCTTCGTTTTCATGGATCAGTGGGATCATTCTAAGACTCGTTCAAAGCAAAGTCATGCGTGAATCGACAATGACCCAAATGCGACCCAAAATGAAAATTTTTTTGACCCATTTTCTTGTTTTTTTTTTTTAGTTTCCTAATTGTGTTCATGTACAGTCATAAAATCACCCTTCACAAAAGAAAGAGACACCTGACACAGGTTAGGGAGAATAAACTAAAATACCCTCGCTTAATAACAGGCTCGGACAGAGTCATTAATGACGGATAACAGGTTTGAACAGAGTCATTTAAGAAGGAAATAAGTTCAGTTAATGCTAGGTCAACTAGCCAGCCCATCTCAGTCGAATATACGATTGACCAGTTCCCTCCTACTAAACCAAGACTAATTAGGTGGGATTATGGTTTCTGACAAATCAGATAACGAAATGCACAATCATGTATAACACCAGCCACACGCATAACATCCCTGTATAATTAGGGGATAAACTAAGATAAAAGGAGACATCTCCGACCCTCTTCAACTATTTAAACACTAGAACTTCCAATGAAAAGCTACGCCACATTTGGTTAAACTCTTCCTGTATAACTTCATCACTCAAACTGGTTTATTGTTAACTTGATCGTCGGAGACTCCTCGGCCGGCACCACACCGGTGCTCCCTGTTTACTCCGATATTCTTTACTTCTCTTTTGCAAGAGGATAATTATTTGTGGAGGATTTTTCTTTCACAAATTGGTACTTTCATTGAGAGTTCTCAAGTTTGAAGCTTAAGAACCAATCCTATATTGCTATCCTTTCAGTTAAAACCAAATATTTCTACAAAAAATGGGAAGAAAGGATGAGGATGAGGTAGGGCATCTAACCAAGCTTTAAGAACCGAGATATCTGAACAATCAGAGCTGCCCAATAATCAAGAGCAGCAGAACGATCCTCAAAATTAACCACCTCTCGTAGACCCTTAACAGGATCTGGCTACACTAGTTTATCTCTTATTTCAAAGAAATAGAAGAATTCATGCAATCATTATAATAAAAAATCAATGTGGCCCACCACCAACAACCCATTGAAGATCAGCGGGAGTGAACTATTACCAATGATCGCGTAGGTGATGACATGACCCAATAAAGCAATCACACCCCATGGTAGCCAAACGACGCCAAGCTTGAACAACTTTATCAAGGTGAAGATCAACTCCCACGGAGGAGCTCCCCCTAAAGGGGGAGCCACCGTAACGAGGCTTCAACTGCCCAACAACATGTGGCCCTGTTAGAGAAAGAAATTGAAGGGATTCTTAATCAAAAGATTAAAGAAAGAAATGGGTTCTGGCTCTACAGACAACTCGAACAAGACATACTTAACTCAACGGAGAGTTCGCTCTCAAAAGAAATCTTAGAAAAACAACCCCCAAAAAAGTTCGGACTACCCCGATTCAAGTATTATGGGGGTCCTACTGATCCAGTCAATCATGTCTGCCACTTTCGGTAAGTCATGGCTCTTTACAAGGGAGAGGACTTTCTCATTTGTAGAGTTTTTCCTCATAACTTAGAAGGTATGGCACTAAACTAGTATTGTAATCCCCCGACCCAAAATGTAACCAAGAAACTACTATAGACCCGAGCTGATAGGGTTTGTTTTTCGATGTTTAATGAATTGTCTTATTTTAGAATAAGAAAGGTCCCAAATGTCCAACCGATATTGAACAAAGCAATGTATATATATATATGTATATATATACATATGTATATATATACACACGTACATGTATATGTATACATATATGGGTGTGTATATATATATATATGTTTGAGTGTGTGTATATATATGTGTGAATATATATATATATACATATATATGTGTATGGATGTGTGAAACCGTGTATATATATATGTGAAAGAAGTGTGTATACAATGTGTGTGTTGTATATATATGTATATATATAGCAGTGTGTCACGACCCGAAACCCACCCTGTGCGGATCTCGCATCGCGACCGCCACCCTCAGGTCCAGGGACCCTTGGGCGAAGGCTCACATAGGCAGCGGTATCGAATAGATGTGCAACATACGTTTTGCGGAAGCGTGAAAAACTTTTTCTTTTCTTTTCTCATTTTTAAATTATGCACATCCGTCCGATACTGCTGCTCCATACATAGCATATATGGTTACACATTCAGAGTATAACAAAAACTTAAAGACTTAATACATTAATACAATACATATTCGGTTGCCCTGAGGGCTTATTACATATTCTTACATTGTCTACTAATACAAAATGTACTACTAGTGTTCATAGGTTCTTCAAAAGAAACTACTTAAACATATCCTTCCAAAAACAGCTAGACTCATCGCCATCGTCCGTAAGACCTTGTCTGCTGAATCACCTGAAAGGGGGGGTCCAAACATAGTCCGGGTAAGCTAATCTAAGCTTGTGAGCAATTCCAGTATTTGTCATGGGGTTTTCAATTAGCAGTGGTTTTTAGTACATAAGAGTTTGTAAAGAAATCACCGCCAATTGTTCGTATACTTTGAATACAGAATATATGCATTCTTTAAAACATGTAGCTTTGAAACATTTAAAGTATTCAAGCTAGACTTATACATGTGAACTTCAAAACATATAACATATCATGTATTTCATAAACAGAGTATATAAAAATCAAAACATATGCACATTGAAAGTGAGGGTAAAAACCTGCTTCCAATTTCCAAATCATTTGTCATCTTATCACTTCCATTAGTGGAATCCGTTTCGAACCGGACTCCCTATCTTACTTATAAATGGAGATATCTCATGCCTGGGGGATTAGATCCTGCTACCTAGCATTTTACAGGGCAATTGGGTTTCGTACAACCCAAAATCCTACCTATTTTACAGGGCAACTGAAAACTCAGAATCCTGTCTAAGTGCTTATGCACCATTCATCTTGCATTTAAAATACATTTAGCATATGAGTACATCAAAATAGATATTTCTCGTAAGTACTTTAAAACATAACATTCATAACTTCGAGATAAACATTCGTATACTTGAAATAAGCAAATTCAGAATATTTAACAATAATTGCATTTTAACTAGACATGCTGAAAAGTATTTGAAGGAAAAACTGTTGCAGAAACCAATCACTGAGCATGTTACCATGGGTTTATAAAACAGAACAATTAAAAACTGAATCATGTAAATACTGAATTTGAAATTTCAAACATTTCATATCTTTGCATTTAAAACCTTTTTAAATCCATGGAGTTAAATCTCCACTTCAAACACAGGGTTACTCATCTCATATACCGTAGACCCTATTGAGGAGTCTTGCCCTTATCAGCCCTTATCCTTTTGACCCACTCGCTTAAGGTTTCGGTATTTTCTTTTTCTTCCTCTTTTCTTTTCTTTGCTTCCTCCTTCTTTTTCTTGGCCTCAGCTACCATTTCCCTGGTGGGTGATTTATGCATAAAGGGTCTAACCAAATCACCTCAGTGGCCTTGGCGATTCTTATGTGCCTTTCAATTACCTTTTGTTGCCACAATAGGTCTTTCATGAAAGCTTGTTGCTTTGGATCTTTGGCCCTTTAGGCCTTATTCATGATGGTGAATTTCTTTGGTTGCGGTTCCATGCTTATCACCCAAGAACAACTTATGAGTTAGAAATTTTATTCTAAGGTTGATGTGTTGTCGTGTCTTTTCGTATTTCATTTTCTTCGTACTTGCCTTAGTTTAATACCTCGGTAATATTTCAGTCCATAGTCATCTAACAGATGCTATTCATCAAATTTTATGTCTTTTTATTTTAGACACTTCTTTTGGTCGAATAGACTCTATTATTGAGTCCAGAGCGTCGAAGAAAGTTGGTTTAGGCTTTCTTAGAATTTAATTCGGGCTTTTATATGTAAAAAGGCAAAATGGTCATTTACCATTTTACGTGTCATATTTTTCTGTACTTCGTTTCGTAATTTGGACTCCATTTTCGAGTCCGGGATGTCAAAGAAAGTCAATTTAGACCTTTTCTGATTTCATTTTGGCTTTAGGGGTACCAGGGGTATTTTGGTCTTTTTACCCCTTTATGTGTCTTTATTTTTCGGGCCCTGTCTCGTAAAACAGGACCCTACCATTAGTCTCAGAATATCCAAAATAGTAAGGATACATTATTCATATGCTTAATTTGGACTTCATTTGCTCTATTCATGACCCAAGGGTAAAATAGTAATTTTACTTATTTATTAAATAATTAAATTTACTATTTAATTATTTTTTCAGGGGCTTAATTGCATAAATTCTTCATCAGTTGGGCCATAGTGAAATTTCCCAAAACAGTTGGGGTCAATCCGTAAATAGGAAAAGTGTTGGTTTATTTGATTTAAATTAGAACCAGAAAACCAAAGGGTTCGGTCCAAGCATAAGTGAACCGGTCCGGTTCAGTTGCAAACCAACCGGTCTATCCGGTTTTGTGCGTGTTGCTGACGTCATGATGACGTCAACCCTACCGTTTTAAATTTTTAAAACAGGGATGAAACGCCGTCGTTCCATTTAATCGGTGGCAAGCCCAGAGGCTGCCACTTGTCCGAGTTGACTCAGCCTCATTTAAAGGCCGAGTTGACTCGTCTTCTTCTTCCCCACGAGACCCGACTGAAAACCCTAATTACAGTTTTCCATTTCCCTCTATTTCTTGACTTTCTACTCAACCAATCTCTACTGTTTCTAACCTAATCCATTTCTGGAACATTGGTTAAGAGTTTGGCATTCATTTTAGACTTTAAAATCTCTTCACATGTTCGGTTTAGGACTGGATAATCCAAACTGTAAGTTGGTGGCAAATGCTTATTTCTGAGCTAAAACCCTTCGGGTTTGATCCTTTATGATCCATTTTTCATGTAGTTTTAGTTTCCATTCATGAATATTATTTTAACATCGAATTTAAAGCTTTGGGTTTCAAACCCGTAGCCTGTAACTCATGTTCTAAGGGTCCATTTCTTTGATTTTTGATCGCGGATTTATGTTTCCATGACCCTCGTGACTTCTTCTTGAAGTCCATATGCACCAAAAAAAGTTTGGCTTCCATTGTTTCAGACCTGCTATAGCATGGTCTTCAATGGCGGATGCTTCTGGGTTTCATGGTTTTAGTCGTTTTCATCACCAATTTTCATGCTTGATACACTGTCTAGACATATATTAAGCATCATATATACATAACATAACCTAAATCTCTTAATACATGCAAAATATTCTAGAGAGAGAATTTTAAAAGTTTTCGGTGGGTTCACCTTTCACCACTGTTTTCTCTTTCTTTCTTGCTCTGAATCTTCCTTCTATCTCCTCAGTTCTTCTTCTTTTGGTTTCTTTCGTGAGAGAACAACATGCTTTGCATGTTTTGGTTTTTAAAGAAAAGATAACCGACCTCTCTCTCTCCTCCAAATCTCTCTCTACAGTTCTCTCTCTCTTCTTTCTGATTCCGTAGCCTACATAGCCCTCCCATCTCATAAATTTTACTTTTCTCCTTTCAGCTTGCATTAAAATGTTGTAAGATATTTTGTATACATATAATATAATACACACACTTACACATGAAGACACACACACTATATTGCCGTCACACACTCACACACTGCAGTGTTCACACCTTACATATATTTACTTATATATTTTTAATTTAATTATATACATACATGCATACATATTGGATCACATATATATATATATATATTTATGCATACATGACACACTTCCCATGTTGCCATAAATGTGTGTTAAAATAATTATTTAATTATAATTAAAACTAATTATTTCATATAAATAATTAATTAAAATATTTATTTAATTAATTATTCTCTTTGAGTGTAAATATTTTTACACTAATTTTCTTTCTTTCTTGAAATACGTGTTATATGACCCGGTATCCCGGGTCGGGATATTACACAGTGTGTGTAATATCCCAACCCGGGTTAGCACGTATACCGAGGTAAGCTGGGTCGGGTAGCGTATTATAAATTATAACCCGAGATATTTAAACTCTATATTTTTGATAAATACCAATTTCACTGCATGATCTTAAAATGTGAACCCTATTAGTTGTATGACCAGTGCTGGGCCATGTCTAGTGACCCGGAACCCAACCTCGTAATGCGTGCACACATGCAGTTCCATGCATGCATGCATACGTCTACACATGCAATATATCTAAAATAAGGTGCAGGTATGCAATTACGAATTGAGAAAATATATGTAAATATATATGTACATATGTACGTATAAAAATGGTATAGTATATATATATATATGTATATATGTAAGTATATATATATATGTACGTGCAAAATTATAAAGAAATAAAACAAAAAAAAGAGGAAAAAGATGAAAAAGAAAAGGCTGCCAAGGACAACCGTGAGTGTGTGAGATTGGTGAGGGAATATATATGTATAATATTATAAATATGCAAATATATATGTATATATATATATATATTCATAAAGTAATATGACTCCACCAACCCTAACCTAATAGGTATGGTGGAGTAAGGTGCAAATTAGAAGAAGTATGGGAGGAGGTATGGCTGTGACAAGATCAGTGGAGTGAGATTTAGGGCAAGAAATATATGTATATATTATATAAAAGTGTATATACATATCCTTGTGTGGGAGTGAGGAAATCAGAGAGAGAAAAGCCCCAAAGAAATTCGAGTGAGTCAAGAGAGAACTCAGAGAACTCTTGGTGGAATTGGAAGAAGGAACGGAAGGGAAGAGACGCACAAAATCGAGGGAACTGAAAGTATAGGTAAGAAGTTTGTTTCTGTTTCATAATTTTATAGCATGATTCATTTAAATCTAAACCTAAGATCTTAAAGAGTATGACATAAGGTTTCAAACGCAACAAGAACCAAGAAAAACTATGAAGAACTGAGGGAGAAGACCCTAGTTGCAGGTTCGGTGGATAATCTTGGTTCCCATATATTTTATGCTTTAAACTTTAAATTTAGTTTATAAAAATGTTGGTATGAAGTGCAGAAACACTTTAGAATGAAAATGGGGTTAAAACCGAGAAGAACCAGTCACAAAATTTAAAAAGAATAGTTGGCCGGAGAGATTTAACTCCCTATTCGTGAAGATGGGGAGGGATTTGATGGGAACCGAGAGTGGATTTGAAATCCTTGAGAGAAGGGTAAGAGAAAGGCATTGGATTTGGGGCAAACCGAGATCGGAACTGGGTCGCCGTCACCGGAGTTGGTGACGGAACCCTACTGTATCTTCATCGGAATGTCGAGGAAGGAGACCGGGAACTGGGTCTCCGACACGACACCGTTTGGTGTTTAGATTAGGGCATACTGCGTCGTTTTAGCGGAGTTGTTTTAATTAAATGAAATGAGGGTCGTTTGGCTACATATGTAGTGGATCGAAACTGGGGTTAGGGATATTCTGTACGCGGACAAGTGGCTTAGCCACTGTTTGGTTTCAAGAAAAATAGGGAAAATGCAAAGGGTGTAAGCCCTAGGGTTCGAACCCTTGACCCACGCACCCACAAGCCCCTCTCCTTCCACTCGGCCACACGCACGCGTGTGTACCCGTTGGGCCAAAATATATGTATAATATATACGGAATAAATCAGAAAATAAAAGGTGCGATTGCACCTGGTGAGATTCGATGGCAGTGTCTTTTAGAAGGGAGGTGGCACGCTGGCCAGCGTGCCACCCATTTCATCCGTTCATATAATGCAAACTAAATATATATATATATATATAATGCTTGATGAAATTTAATTTAATTAAAATTAATTAATTAAATTAAATAGACCCGAAATGCCCGGTGTCCACTTAAGATAAGTTATATATGTATTCCTACTATCTCAGACCTTCTGAGTCCAATGGTGAGGTCCCCGTCATGAGAAGAGGTCCTAAAAAATAAAGACTTGTAAAAATGACCAAATTGCCCCTACTTCAAAGGAGAGTCAAACGGACTCCGATTGAGTTAAGAAAATAGTAAAATTTTATTATCTCGAACCTTCCGAACTCAATGGTAAAGTCTAAATTAGTAATTGAGATACTTATGATAGAAAGGCATAATATTTGATGAATAGCATTAATTCTAAGACAGATTTACTGATATATAGGAAACTCGAAAGGCAAGGGCACATTCACGGATTGCTGCTATAGAATCACGATAGAGGTAAGTGGATCACTTTCTCTTCCATATGGTGTTTCCAAGCCAAGTTTATTCATTACTGCCAAACTTGTACTCATGAACGTTCCAAATATTATTGCTTACCACAATGTGATATTGTTCTATCTTATGGACATTTATTGACTGCTATATCATTGTTATCATGTTGAACCATGCCTTGAAGGGCTTACTGTCATGCTTTACTGCATATATGATATTCCATTTTCATACTCCTATGGAATCACTTATGATCATGATATGTTTATGAATGCGGGAATTGTGCTCAGTCACAATACCCATCCGATGCTTCTGTGACAAACTAGTCCTTGAACGGACGTGTGGCAAAAGACGTGAGTTTACTGAGAGGTATGCCGGGCCTCGAAATACAGAGGGACTGCCATATCCTACTACAGATTATAAGCATCTCGATTGGATTATTGTTATGGTTATATTGTTGAATGGTTACTATTCCTTATGGTTTATCTTACATTGTTCATTGATTTGATTGTAATCGCTTTATTGTGGCAGTACTTTCTTTGTGACAGATTTTTGTTGAGAAATTCATATCATTGCTCTACCCATTACTTCTATTTGTACATTGTGACCCCACTATTCATTGGCCATCATGGCAACTGTTCTGATTGGCTATCACAACATCTTACTTCTTATGATTGGCTATCATTTCCTTATTCATGGATTTATGTTCCTTTATAGTCACGGATACTAGTGTCAGAGATCTGTTTTACTTACTGAGCTTTGTAGCTCATTCCACCCCACTTACCCCCCCATTTCAGGTGATGATGCTGCAAGACCCCAGTAGGAGTCTGAGGGCGTAGGTGGACATTTTGAGGAACCGTACCAGTCTGTGTTTAGTTCTCCCATGTATTCACCACCCACGGGTGCTGGTTACGTCTAGTTCTCATTTTGACTTTTGTAGAACTATGTTATGTATTTAAAAGACTTCCGCTGATTTACTGTTACTAAAAAGACTTCCGTTGGATTATTGTAATTGATAAAGACTTTCGTTGTTCATTGTTTTAAGTTTTAGTACATTTCATATTAGTACTATGATACAGGAACGGAAAAAGTAGGGACGGCCTTCGGGTCGGCCCCGCGACACGAGATCCGCATAGGGTGGGTTTCGGGTCGTGACAGTGTGTGTGTGTGTCTTATATATATATATGCATATATATATATACATAGTAGTATAAGTATATATATATACGTGCAACGTGTATGCAGCAGAAGTGTGTGTGTGAAAAAGATGAAAAGTGTGTGTGTGCCAACCTATGTGTATATATATATATATATATAAAATATCAAAATTTACACAAAATATCTAATGAATTTAAAAATGAAGAGAAAGGAAATATCAAGAAACAGAAAGGAGGAGAGAGAGAGAGAGAGAGAGAGAGAGAGAAAAAAAAGGGAAAGAAGGAGAGGCAGTAAAGGAGAAGATATTTTGAGAAGTGTGTGGATGTGTTTATGCATATATAGATGCATGCCTTGCATGCTTAGAAAGACAAAAAAGAAAAACCAAGGAAGAAGAAGAGAATAGAAGAAGCAGAAAATGAGGGAGCAAACACGAAAAGTGTTGAAATAATGTAACTAGGAAATTCAGGAAAGGTAAGTTTTTCCCTAAAGTTTTCAAAGTTTTAGAAGCTTAAATGCATATTCATGTTTTAAGGTTAATAGATATAGCTTAAAGAATGAAGATGGGGTCTAAAAGACCCAAGAAAAATAGACAACCTCCATGACTGAACTTCAAAAGTTCAGGTCTGAAACGACCCTTAAGAAATCCAATTTTATTGCTTAAGATCGAAACAAGAGACCATGAGGGTTATGAAAACCCTAATCCACGATCAGAAAGCCATGGAAATGACCCCCAAACCTTGAGTTGCAGAAATGGTGTAATCGACCCATTACCCCAAAATGAATGCCAAAACTTGATTTGTGAATGGGGATTTATTCCCCATGATGTGAGAATCATCTCAGAATAAACCGTGCTCATTTTGATGGAGAAATGAGCATTTACTAAGGAAAATATTGAATCCACCATGGAAGCTAAACCAGGCTTTCTAGACTACCTCGAGGTCTTAAACCAATGCCAAAGTGTTCCCCATGATCTTAGGAATCCATAGAAACATACCGCAGGTGAAATGGAGTTCCCAAACTCCATGAAATAGAGAAAGTGCAAAAACTGTAATTAGGGCAACACTGCGTAATTCATGAGGAAGACGATGAACAGTTAACAATAGACGGTGTCGTTTTGATATTTGCTAAATGAAACTGCGTTGTTTTGTGATGTCTGTTTTAAATTTAAAGGCTGAATAAATCTGTTTGGTAATAAGGATATGAAATTGATTTGATGTAAGCAACTGAAACAGGGATATCTTGTCCCTAATTTAACCCCTATACGCTATTTGGTTTAGGAATTCCTTGAAAAATAAAAAGGGGGTTGCTGCCCCCAAGATTCGAACCCCAAACCAAGACGCATGTGGGAAGTTATACCTCACATGTGGACCACTGTGCAACTGAGGCACATGTGTCCTTATTTCATCGAAATTAATATAAAATATTAATTTAAATAAATTGAATTAAATATTGTATTATTTCCCGATGATCAATTAAAGTAAATAAATAGTGTATTTTTAGTATCTTGGGCATTCTGAAGCCAATGGAAGGGTGGGTCCCAAAAAATTAAGGCCCATGAAAGTGCCAAATTGCCATATTGCCCTTAGTGATGTCCAAAGCCAAACTAAGATCCATAAAAGCCTAAACCTATTTTCTTCGACGTTCTGGACTTAATAGTGGAGTCCATTTTTTGAAATACCTATAACATCAATGTGTATGAAATTGACTAATTTTAGGGCATTGGGCCATACGTAGTATTAACCTAAGAACTGTATGCTGATTATAGGGACTTCAAAGGGAAAGGAGAAAGTGACTGAATACTGAGGTAGAACAGATTGTCAAAAGGTAAGCAAAACCCGATTTCTTACATGTGGTATTCTCAGCCATGGTTATTCATTTACTGCCAAAAGTTGTACTCTTATACGTACCCGATGTTTATTGTTTCCACAATGTGATCCTTGTTCTATCTTATGGACATTATTTTATTATTATATCTTGATCATAAATGTGTATATGCTTTATACTATGCCTTGAAAGGCCTACTGTTATGTTTTCACTAAATGCTATTCCATATATGTACACTTCTAATGGAATTATGAATGATCATGATATATTAAAAATGCCGGAGTTGTGCTCAGTCACAACGTCCATTCGATGCTTTCTGAATTGATAGGACCTATGGGTCGAATGAAGACCATGAATGGACATATGGCAAAGACGTCATAATATACGCAGTGAGTATTTTGACTTGGGGGTATGCCGAGCCCTAAAAAATAGAGGATGTGCCAAGCCCTGAATAGAATGTGCATCTCTTATGTTTGATTTGATATCATATCTTTTATTGGATTCATAGGATGATCATATTATTCCCTATGAATAATCATATGTTGAAAGCTTATCCATTAATTTACGATTGATTGGTTATCCATTTATTGTGGCAGTATATCTATTGTTTTGACAGACCCTCATTGATGATCCCATATTCATTGTTTCATTGTATCCATTACTCATGACTGGTTATTATAATCTTTACTGTTTGATTGGCCATTATAGCATTCTACCCCTGATTGGCTATTGCAGTATTATATTTTATGACTGGCTATCGTGTTTCATATCCTTTTTTATCTTGGATTATGTTCTTTCTATATTGACCCTGACCAATGGCAGAGATGGAAATTTACTTACTGAGCATTGTTACCTTATTCAGACTTACTTATTGTTTCAAGAAGGGACACTGCCAAACAACAGTAGGAGCTTAAGAGCGTAGGAAAGCATTTTGAAAAATATAATATAAATGATGTTATAGTACTCCCATGTGTTCACCACCTAAGGGTGATGTAATGTTGGTTCCCATTTCGATATATATAAAACCTTATTATAACTTATTTAAGACTTTCGTTGTATAACTGTTTAATTTTTATATTACACATTGTTATCACTGATATGGTCAAGGAAAGAAAAGGTAAGGGACGGCCAATGGGTCAGCCCCGCAATCCCCAATTTGCATAGGGTGGGTTTTGGGTCGTGACAGGTATCACAGTTTAACACTAAGGTCTATTCATAGTTTTTCTGACTTATGCACAACTTTTTTAACACAATATTCAACCTGTTGAGAAATCAAGAAGGACACAGAATACCTCTTCACTATGCAAATGAGGCATAACGATTCTTTATGAGACTATGTAAAAAGACTTAAGCTAGAAATGACAACCACCAACAGGTGCGATGACAAACTAGCCATGCTAGCTTTTCGAAGAGAGATGTTGGCTACACACACACTCTTTGACTCACTGGTCAAAAAAAACCCAGAAAATATGGTAGAAGTGTTGATTCGTGCACAGAGACACATCACACTTTAAGAGGAGAAGAAAAACTTAGCATGACGGTCCCCGAACAAGCATCATGCCGAAGAAAATAACGATTGCCCCAAAAATAGAAGGGCATCAGAACAGTAGGCCCAGTTGTCAAAAAGGAAGAGAGAGGATCAATCCACAAAAAAGGGTTACATTTCCCTCACTCTTCCTATCAACCAAATTTGCCCCAAGTAAAAAATCAACCCTAGGTTAAAAGCCCCCCCCAATGAAAGTAGACCCAGGGAAGAGAAATTCGAACAAATATTGTTCTTTTCATCGCGATCAAGGGCACAACACACAGGACTATAACGCCTTATGAGAGCAAATTGAGGAGTTGATTTTGCGAGGGTACCTAGAAGAATTCATTCAGAGAGACATAAGAACGGCACCACCTCGGTGGCCGAACAGGGAAAGACAGAAGTATCGACCCAGAGAAAACTAGCATTCCCCATCTCCACCAGGCGAAGACCTTAGAGTAATAAATACTATCCTATTGGAAATACCATTTGCAGGAACAACAAATAAAGAGAAAAATATCTATTGTAAAAGGCTAGAGAGGTGGCCTCAGCTGAATTCTCAAGGACACTCGATGGCCCAAGCTTAACTTTTTCCATCTGACATCTACAATAGGTACACCCTCTTATTACGATGCATTAGTCATTTCAGTTCAAATAGTTAATTTCTTGGTCCACCGAGCATTAGTAGACAATGAAAGCGAAACAGACTTTCTGTTTGCCCATGCGCTAGAGAAAAGGTGTCTAAAAATAGATCGACTCACCCCTAGGGAAGAACCACTGGTAAGTTTTAGTGGCGATATAACATATTCAAAAGGTAGCATTACGCTATTTGTGGTAACAGGACCGGTCAACCTCATGCCATACTTTTTGGTGGTCAATGCACTATATAATGTTATCTTAGAGCGACCTTTGATTCACCAAATGGGCGCGGTGCCTTCAACTCTACACCAAACCCTCAAATTTCCCACTCCAACAAGGAAGGGGCAGCCTTCAAAAGAACATACCATTAAAGGTGATCAGACATCTGCCGGAAGTTGCACCATCATTGGATAGAAAGATTGTAGGAAAACAAGCCCTGTTACGACTCCCATCAAAGAAATAAATGATGTGATGGACACAAAATAGCAGCTATAGAGCCTAGTGTAAAAAAAAAAGTGACTTTCCAGAGTTGGACCCCGCATACGAAGAAATCTGTACAAATCTGACAGAGGAAAAGGTAAAATTCCAATTGGATCTATCTAAACTAGAAAGGGTGGCCCAAATTGGGACCGGACTTAGCGTTATGAAAAGAAACGATCTTACTCAATTCCTCCAACAAAACCGGGATATATTTGCCTGGTCAGCCCATGACATGCCCGTAATTGATCCATAAGTCATCTGTCACAAGCTATTTGTAGACCTAGAGTGGAAACCCGTCTAATAGGAAAAGAGATCTTTCACACCTAAGCGAAACCAAACTATAAAAGATGAACTAAGGAAGCTGCTCAAAGCAGGATTCATCAGAGATGTAGACTTCTCGGATTGGCTTTCCAATGTTGTCGCATTACCAAAGAAAAATGGGAAATAGAGGGTTTGTGTCGATTTCACAAATCTCAATAAAGCATGTCCAAAAGATAGCTATCCACCCCCTAAAATTGACCAAATGGTGGACACTGCTTCGAGACATGAAATCCTTAATTTCATGGATGCTTATTGAAGTAATCATCAAATCCATATGCACGTGCCCGATCAAAAGAAAATGTCATTCATAACAGAACATGAGACTTTTTATTATTGAGTTATACCGGATTAAAAAATGCTGGAGCCATATACCAAAGACTAGTAAACATGGTTTTCCAAGATCAGATGGGACAAGTTATGGAGGTGTATGTAGATCATATATTGGTAAAAAGCATGGTTAGGGAAGATCACCTAGTCCACTTGTCCGAAGCATTTCATCAACTCTGCAAATACAAAATGAAACTCAATCTAGAAAAAAGTACCTTTGGGGTAGCGTTTGGAAAGTTCCTTGGACATATGGTTACCAAGCGAGGAATCGAAGCAAATCGAGATAAAATAAGGGCCGTTTCAAAAATGGAATCTCCTAAAACGACGAAAGATATCTAGAAACTAACTGGACGAGCGGCAACCCTCAACAAGTTTTTGTCTCGAGCATCAGACAAATGCCCACCTTTCTTCTAACACATATTATACAGATATGCTACACAAATTAATAAGGAAAAAGAGACATCTATCTAGATATTACGTCGTTTTAGCATTAGCTAAAGTTATGCTCAATCACAACGTCCATTCAATGCTTTCTGAATTGACAGGACCTATGGGTCGAATGAAGTCCATGAATGGACATATGGCAAAGATGGCGTAATATACGCAGTGAGTGTTTTGATTGGGGGGTATGTCGGGTCCTAAAAGACCAAGGGTGTGCCAAGCCCTGAACAAAATGTGCATCACTTATGTTTAATTTGATATCATATCTTTTATTGTATTCATAGGATGATCATACTATTCCCTATAAATAATCATATGTTGAAAGGTTATCCATTGATTTATGACTGATTGGTTATCCATTTATTGTGGTAGTATATTTATTGTTTTGACAGACCCTCATTAATGTTCTCATATTCATTGTATCATTGTATCCATTACGCATGACTGGTTATTGTGATCTCAACTGTTTGATTGGCCGTTATGGCATTCTACCCCTGATTGGCTATTGCAACATTATATTTTATGACTGGCTATCATGTTTCATATCCTTGTTTATCTTGGATTATGTATTTTCTATATTGACCCTGACTAATGGTAGAGATGGAAATTTACTTGTAGAGATCTGGAAAATTGAGGGTAAATTTTTCGTTTTGCCGATACGACTGTAAGCTATGATGAGATTAATTATTAGAAAATTTAAAATTACTACGGACCATTAAAAAAATAATAATAATTTAGGCTCGAAAATTAACTGGTCCAGTCAACTGGTGCCAAAATGGACGATACGGAGCCAATATGAAGAATTAATTATAAAAATAATATAAAATATGAACAGACACTCGATATTGGTAAAATGAGTAATAATAATAATGTCGAAGCTCAATTCTGAGCCAAATTTACCGGTATTTATTGTATTAATATTCTATGAAATAAAAATAATAAAGACGGTAATATGAATACATATATTTTGCCCAAAATACATGATTGATGTTGCACTTTTTGGCTTGCAAGAAATCTGGGCCCTGCAACCTAAAGAACACTCAAAAAGAGGGAATCAGAGGGCCACCGGATTGGCTCTAGCGGTAGCCGCTTCGATGCTTAAGTAAGTAAACTGAATTGAAAGCCAAAGAATGAGCATGAAAATAAAGCGTACCTGTAGGGTTTAATTTATAGCCTGCGGCATTCCTAAGTTAATTAGGATTTGGAGCCATAAGAATAGGGATTTTATCATCAGAGATTGCAGTTACCTTGTTGGACATTGTATCAAAAATAGAGATAACCATATGTGATAGTTTCCCTGTAGAAGACCGTTTCCTTATTCTCTGCTTGGCGGATGTTAAGGAAATAACAAAGTCTGAATCATACGGACTACTCTGAGTAAATATAGTTCAGAGCACAAGCTCTGGAGGATAACTGTATGAGAGTGCCCTGGAGGCCGCACCTGCTCTATATGACCGAGTTTATCGATTCTATAAGCACACGTGTCTCAAGGTGATTGGTGTGTCTGTTTGTGGTATATCAGCTACTCCCCTCCCCGAGCCCTAGTTAGGAGCTAGGGCGTAACTAGGGCTATGGGCTTTATGAAGAGTCACATGTTTTGTCTCTCCATTTTCCAAGACGTCGGTTTAATGGGTCATTTATTGCGCAGCCGATACTTGAGAAGCCATCATTACCCTCAACCGTCATGCCGAATCGGCTTGGGGGGCTCATATTTCGGATATGTATATAAAGAGAGGGAAAGGACTTTTACGCCTTTCTTCTGCACTTGCCTCTACAGTATCAGAGACTCTGTCATCGCTGATTGACGCATTTTAAAGGTCGAAACAGATTTAGTGCTCGTAGCCTTACTTGATTACAGGTTCGATTTTTAGCTCCTTTTACTGTTCCCTCTCCTTTGCTTCGTTATCTTCTTTTGTCCGCCATGTCTAGCCCTGGGTCACCTTCTGGTTCAGGTAGTTCTTCTAGACAATCACTCAATTTCAACTTGCGACCATTCCCTCTACTGATAATGCCGGAGATAGGTCGGTAGAACCCCTCTCCAGTCCGGAGGGTAGGATAGTTGATGCTTTTGAGGAATCCCTAAATAGGGCCGGAGAGACTTCTGGTCGACCCGCCCGTAGAGAAGAAGGTGAGAGTGCAATCACTGAGAGTATGTTAGAAGAGTTGTGAGAGAAGTTCAATCTTCCTTCGAGCATTACCTTTAGGGTCCCGGACGCCCTGGATCGCCCATGCGATGTTAGAGCGGGAGAAATTTGTGTTTATTTAGCTTGGTTTGAAATGGGACTGACACTCCCTCTTCCGGACCTTGTAAAACAATTCTTCTGCTGGTTTAATCATTGCCCTTCAGACCTAAATCTCAATAGTTGGAGACATTTGTTGAGCTTCATAGTGTTAGGACATCTGAAGATGTTGACGTGTCTCTTGACTTGATCCGTAGCAATATGGATCTAAAATACATGAGGTCGGAAGGCTTCTATTACATGTCTTTTGATAGTGGGTTCAGACCCTTTTCTTCTGTGCCCTCCTCCAACAAGACCTAGGAAGAAGTGGTATTTCTTCGTAAAAGGAGGATGGGAATATAAGGACTTCCAGGACCATTTCACAACATTTCCTCGAACCACTGGGCCAAAGGGTGAGACCCAATTTTTCCTGTGGCTGTTTTAATTATGTTCTGTGCATCAATTGCCGAGCTGATTACCTTTGTGTCTTTTGTGCAAATAGAAGTGTGTGGAAGAGGCTGAGCTTTACTCTCATGCTCCTAGAAGCAATATAAAAAGCTCTTACAACCCAGCAACCGAGACCATTCTGTCATCGTTAATCCTGACAATTTGATGGCTGCTAAAGGCCGCGTAGAGGAGCTGACAAAATGTCTGATGGCTAGGTGGGAGACCGAGCCACCTTCTTCTACGGTAGTGGGGGAGGCTCCTTCCCGAGTGGGCCCTCCCCTATAAACAAAAAGGAGGAGGCTACTTTCGAACTCTCCTAGACTTGCCTCGGGGGAGAGGGAGGACCCTTCCACTATCTCCTGTGGTCCCCCTAGCCCCATCCAAACCAACGGGCAAGGGGGTGTCAGCTTCAGTGGCTCTTGATGCTGTTAATCAGGCGGCCAATAAGGTTCTGAGGAACTTTTGGGCCAAAGGCTCCCTCAAACTTAAGCTACAGAAGCCAGAGAAGCTTCTAGCTGACCTGGCTTCTCTTCAAGTTAAAGTAAGTTCTTTGGGTCTCTATTTCTTTTCCCTTTTTCCAAGTGTTTTTAGCTGGGTACTGAACTGTTTGCTCTGTATACTGCAGACCTTGCATACCCTCTCTGCTTTGACGGAGGTCTCTCCATTTTCAGAGGAGGTTGACAAGCTCCAAGCTGAGCTGGATGAGGTGAGGCTTCAGCTTGGTACTGCTAAGTCTGAGGCTCACGAAGCCATGGAGAGATTGAAGGAGTCCCAAAACTCTTTGGCCATCATGGAGTCAGAGAAGAATCTTTATGCTTAGCAGGCGGAGAGACTTCAGGGGGAGATGGATGGCATGCGGTACCTCTATCACCAAAAGCTTGAGGACGCAGTCGAGCGGGCCCAAATAGAGAATGAGACAGAAATAAAGATGAAACTGGAAGGAATGGCAAACAACCTGATCATGTTTGGCTTCAACAATTTCTGATTTAGGTTCCTTGCCAAATTTCCTGATTTCGACATATCCTCGATTGTGCCTCCTAGGGTTATCCCTCTCGAAGCTGCCGTTCCGAGCGAGGTGATCGACGTTCCCCTTGCAGATCTTTCTGAAGTTTCCATTCTGAACGAAGTGGTTGATGTTGCTCCTGCCGATCCTTCCCCAACCGTTGAGCCTGTTCCCGCTGATCAGGCATAGAATATGTCTATTTTGCTATTTTTGACCCTCTAATGTAATAGACTATCATTGTTGAATGAAATAGGTTTTCTTTTCAAACGTCTTCATTCTTTTCCTTCATGTGGATTCCTGGTTGACCCATGTAGCCTGGTGTTGTATTTCCCTAGTAGTATATTGGTCCCTCTAATTTATGGTTGGTGTGAAAAATTGTTCAAGTGAGGCTGTTTTGGAGCTCTTTAGACCATCTCTTTTACCGTCGGTAGTTGTCTTCCGAGCTGTATTTGTAATAGAACAGTGATTGTAGACTAATTCTAATTGTTTCATCATCTTAGAATGAGATAGGAAGGTAATTTTAATCAGACGAGTAGGGATCTAATATTGATCTTGTATCACATATATTAGAAGTAAATTCTGAAGAATTCTGAGGCAGTTTGTTCTGAACCAAAGATTTGTAGTAGTAACTTGGTGTCTTGTGACTATCCCTTCTAATGATTGAGACTTCTGCCTCTAAGTCACCAAGACTAGGACTAAGATACATCCGAACTGATGGTCTTTTATCATACGCATGGCCCGTCACGGAATAGATAAGACTGGAAGGTCTGTATATCGAATAGGAGGCCTGTATATTAGACTGCACATTTCATCATCTTAGAAGCTTCAGTACTGAACTATGATTGTTCGTTCAGGGAAATCCTACACCCTGTCTTTCGGTATTCCGGGAGGATGGTTTAATGCGTCATTTATTTATACAGTTGTCGTTTGGGTTTTCGAAGCCAACCTTCCCTTAGCCGTTGTGACGGTCCAAATGGGTGGCTTTTGGGCTTCAAGGGTCTATATATACGAGAAAGGGGCGTGCGGTTGTGCCCAATGTCTTTACCTTTTTACTTTCAAACTGTTCCCCCGTCGGAGAGGATTTGGATGTCTTTAGAAGCTTGCTGTTTGCTCGGAGATGATTGACGATTTTTAGTCCGAGTTGGGAATGATTAAACTATGGCCGAGAATCATCCTTCCCTTTGATTCAGTCTCCAAGGAAGGATTAGAGGAGGTGAAGATCTTCTTGTCCATCTTAGCACTCGGTCAAGATTTCTCCAATTGGAGGTGGACCCTCCTTGATTCAACCGAGGCCCGGAGCATTGGTGATGAAGACGAAGGTGGGATGCCTCCTCTCCTTTGTGTCTTGGCAGAGACCCTTGCACAAGCCGGCTTACGTGTCGTGCCAGATTTGAGGGAAATGAAAGTGGAGAATGGAGGTCTCCTAAGGTCCAGAGCCCTCATCATCCATTGGTATTAAGATAAGTGACAGTGATGATGAAATGGCCTGGGTTCTTCTTGATGCAGATTGGGGTTCAGGATTCCTTCCTTTCAAATGGAAGCCGACGACGGTAGTAATGGAGTTTTGGAACTCGGGCCTCTTTCCTTTGCACTAGAGAGATTCGAGGAAGAAAGCCGTGATGTCGCAAAACATAGTGATGTCTTTGTTGTAGCTTCTGTCTACTTGTTTTTATTTCCAGTCTTCTTGTATTGATTTAAATTTTATGAATCACCAATAAAATTGAATTCCTTTTCCCCAAATCTGATGTACCTTGTGTTTGGATGTGCTCTTTTGGAGTTAAAACACCTTTCCGAGCGCTGCTGATCAATAATTCTGTTTGTATGTTCTGAGAGTAGATCAAAAAAAACTTACATAAAACTTGCACCTTGAGCTGAAGTACTTTAACCTAGCTCGGTACTAAAGTATTCGTTGCTTGTTAGTACATAAGCTCAGTAACCTAAGAATCAGCTCTGAGGATCCGCCGATCTAGGAACCTTGTGTAAATAGCAGTTGGGCATTAGTTGAAGATGTTCGAAACTTCTGTCTTCGGATGGACTGGATCATTGAATTTGTATATTGAAGATGGACCAGGCTCTGAAGGCCTGTGCATTAAAGATGGACCAGGTTCTGGAGGCCTGTGCATTTAAAGATGGACCAGGCACTAGACGCCTATGCATTAGAGATGGACCAGGCTCTGAAGGCCTGTGCATTTGAGATGGACCAGACACTAGAGGCCTGTGCATTAGAGATGGACAAGGCTCTGGAGGCCTGCGCATTAGAGATCGACCAGGCTCTAGAGGCCTGTGTATTGAAGATAGACCAGGCACTAGAGGCCTGTGCATTAGAGATGGACCAGGCTCTGAAGGCCTGTGCATTAGAGATGGACCAAGCACTAGAGGCCTGTGCATTAGAGATAGACCAGGCTCTGAAGGCCTGTGCATTAGAGATGGACCAGGCACTGGAGGCCTGTGCATTAGAGATGGACCAGGCTCTGGAGGCCTTTATATTTGTAGATGGACCAGGCTCTGGAGGCCTGTGCATTAGAGATGGACCAGGCTCTGGAGGCCTGTGCATTTAAAGATGGACCAGGCACTAAAAGCCTGTGCATTAAAGATGGACCAGGCTTTGGAGGCCTGTGCATTAGAAATGGACCAGGCTCTGAAGGCATGTGCATTTAAAGATGGACCAAGCACAAAAGGCCTGTGCATTAGAGATAGACCAAGCTCTGGAGGCCTGTGCATTAGAGATGGACCAGGCTCTAGAGGCCTGTGCATTTAAAGATGGACCAGGCACAAAAGGCCTATGCATTAGAAATGGACCAGGCTCTAGAGGCCTGTGCATTAGAGATGGACCAGGCTCTAGAGGCCTGTGCATTTAAAGATGGACCAGGCACTAAAGGCTTCTGCATTAGAGATGGACCAGGCTCTAGAGGCCTGTGCATTTGAAGATGGTCCAGGCACTAAAGGCCTGTGCATTAGAGATGAACATTTTGTGGAGGTATTGAAAAGAAATCTGGGCCCCGCGACCTGAAGAACACTCAAAAAGAGGGAATCAGAGGGCCACCGGATTGGCTCCGGCGGTAGCTACTCCGATGCTTAAGTAAGTAAATTGAATTGAAAAGACTGTATTGAAAGCCAAAGAATGAGCATGAAAATAAAGCGTACCTATATGGTTTAATTTATAGCCTGCGGCATTCCTAAGTTGATTAGGATTTGGAGCCATAAGAATAGGGATTTGATCATCGGAGATTGCAGTTACCTTGTTGGAGATTGTATCAAAAATAGAGATAACCGTGTGTGATAGTTTCCTTGTAGAAGACTGTTTCCTTATTCTCTGTTTGGCAGATGTTAAGGAAATAACGAAGTCTGAATCATACAGAATACTCTGAGTAAATATAGTTCAGAGCACAAGTTCTGGAGGATAACTGTATGAGAGTGCCCTGGAGGCCGCGCTTGCTCTGTATGATCGAGTTTATCGGTTCTGTAAGCACACGTGTCTCAAGTTGATTGGTGTGTCTGTTTGCGGTATATCAATGATACTATGTATATATATGGTGGTACGGCTGAATGCATTTTTTACTATAAATGTTGAAACAACAACTTGCATATGATCAAGTAGACACAATAGTTAAAATATAAAATAAGAACAAAAGATAGAAAGAATGCTACAGCCGTCCTTCTTCCTAAATATATAAAAAAAAATTATTATCTTTATATATATATATATAATTTAGATAACACATAAGGGAAAATCAAGAATTGGGTAGAATATTCTAGAGGCAACTAGCGGCACCGACATAGAACAACCAACATACTTCATCCTAGACCATTCCACCGTTATAAATCAAGTGTTCGGAAAGAGGATTTGGTTCAGGAATTCTACGATCTGATCCTCACCTACCTTCTGATTTTTCCTACACTCCTTTTCTCCATTCTTGTACCGATTTAGATCAGCCGAGGCACCTCGATGGATCTCTGTGTAATCGCTTGAGGGCTGATCAAGCTGGTTAAATACAGCTGCATAAATCAAATTTTTTTGGGCGCAAGGAACAGCTCCAGGTTGCTGACGTGTGGAGCAGAGCAGCTGTTGAGCGTCTGCAGCTCAAGATTTCTTGATCTTCTTCCTCTCTAGCGTCCTACCCAATCTGAGGTAGGTATATATATATTTGATTCTTTGAATTTTTAATCTCTATTAGAAATTATAATTTAGTCACAAAAGTAATCAGCTGTTGGGAAAATGAGAAATTAAGTGAGACTGGTGCTGCTGCTGGTGCGGCTGCTGGAATGTGCCGTTGAATTGGAATAGAATTTAGCTATTAATTTGGATATGGGACAGCCTTTGATTTAAATATAATCCTGTTATTAAATTGAATATAGTTCAGTTATTGAGTGTAGTTCAAATTTTAATTTGAATAAAGTCCCAACTATTGGGTGGAAATTTGGTGAGGAAAATTCTGGACAACAGCTGTTAGGGACACGTCCCAACAGGGACTGATCTTTAATTGTATTAGATTTTATCAAGGGATTTTATGTGGAGATGTGGCCCTGGACAGTATATAAATTAACTTATTTAATTCCATTTGATGTTCCCTTAGTTAGTCAGTATTTTGCCACAGATATTGCCCAAACGGTGAGTTGATCTGAATTAAATCTATCATGGGAGATTTCCTGATTACGCCCCAACAATGGACAACCTCTATATTGTTACCAAGGTCCAATAAAACTCAAACCTGTTACCCACTGCTACGGCTTAAGGAAACTCAATCTGTTCAGCCATAACTAAAATAAAGAAATGCTGATGTAGCAAATTATGTGTATATATTATATATGAATTCAGTACAAGTCCTTGATTGGAGAAATTGTCCCAAACGGCTATTTTACCGTGGCAGAAACTACTTCTGCCCTGTACCATTTTCTCCATCATTTTGTTGACAAATATACCAGTAGAAGTGCAGCAGCTAAAGTTCTCTAATTTTCAACCTTCCCACACGTAACTACCCTAAATTGGCTACCCTCAACAGCAAATGACTGCTGTTCCAACCAACTTTCCTCGATGTTTCGGGCTCAATGCTAGAGTTTGTTTTGGCAAAATAGAAACTCATAAAATAAAGACATAAAATTTGATGAATAGCATAATTCAAGTAGCAAATGGACTGAGTCACATTTTATGATGTTAGGGACACCGAAAGGCAAAGAGAAGGTGGTCTAACATTCGACATTCTTACTACTAGTTACGCTACACTACGAGTACACCTTCCTGGGTTGAGACCGACCTATCAGGTACGATATATTGTGCTAAGTAAGAAATAGAATTAAGTTTAGGAGTAACTGCCGTGTTGACTTGATGATTCATATATTTGTTTGGTTACTTATATGCTTATGTGCTTCTTGTTATCTTTTTGAAAGTTTGGTGATGAACGTGGATCATGACTATGTGTATATCGCATGTGTTAGCATAATTTGTGGATTATATTCTTCGAGAATTGTTGAGATTATGAAATATGTGATTTAAAGCATGTGTTAAATGAATTATGTATGGCATGTACACTTGATGAAAGGATTTGTGATCAGAATTTTATTGTGTAATACAAGCTTCATGTGTGGATAAAATACTTCATTGAAATTACATTATAGCATGGTGGAATCAGAGCATATTGGCATAGTGTGATTCATTGGACATGGTGTGAGTTGAGCATGTGGTGCTGTGCATTATGAGGGTGTAGTTCTTGTGGTGAAAAACCCAAAATCGGCCATTAGGTACTCGCATGCCTGACAGGTTCCGGATCGTGAAGCGAGACATATTATGGTACTCGTAGGCCATCGGGAAAGGTCCGTAAAGCGAGACATGGGTGTGCATAAAGTTGCATGGGTGCGTCACGTATACTATTCATATACTGTAATGATGATATTGAATGCCATGTAGATATAAATGTATACTTGCACATGCCACGCCTTTAATTTTGTTTCTTGCATTAGCATTATATTGTACCAGCAGTTGAGCTGACCCATTCGTGGGACACCATTACAGATGACACTCCGGTTACGCGAGACTTAGAGATGCTTTAGGGATGGAAAGAATTGAGGACTATATTTGCCCGTAGGGCGTATTTTTGATGTTGTACAAGGCATAAGCCCTAGACTAATTCATGATTTTTGTATGTTATAAGGAAACAGGCAAGGCCTTATGAATTGTATCAGAACAAGAACTGGGTTAGTGTATGGAATGCATGTGATTGTCCTTAATTGTCCTTTATTTTCTTATTATTTTATTTTCCTTTCGTCTTGTTACTCGCGCCTCGGGTTCGCTGGAATTTGGGGCGTGACAACGTGGTATCAGAGCATAGGTTCGAATACCTAGGGACGGTGGGAGAAGTTTAGACCTTAAGTTATTTGGGGCTAGTTTAGGGTGGTATGTTTTATATGCACGTGTTGCATTGGTATGCACGGGTATGCACTATACTTGATTTCCTGATTGACTAAGAGTATATGATTGTTTGATAAAATGGTTGACTAAGATTAGAAACTCATGTCTATGTGATAGACTGTATATTTTATAGGATAAGCTGTATGCCTAGTTATTTGAGAGGTTGGTTGTGCACTTGGTTATCCATATGGTAGGCCGTATGCCTAGTTATTTATGAGATGGACTGTGGACCCAGTTATTTACTTGGTCAGTTGTGTTCTTATATGTATATATATATATATACATGTATATGTGTATGCTAGGTTAGTACCCAATATACATGGATTATATTACTATGACTATGACATTTATACAAACTGGATTGGTGTCAAGTCTTGCATTACAGTTGATGGATGGCGCCCATCAGCCAGTAACAAAAGGAGTTGTGATCCATGAAAGGTTATCACCTAGCCATAAAAGCAAGAAATAATGAAAGAAATTGTAAAACCTTAAATGAACAAACGCTAGTGAGGTAGTGAACCGTGAATTAAAAGACACATAAGATCTTAAAATGCTAAAATAAGAATTTAGACTTGTGGAGATTTTTGTGTATGGACTGGGTAGTGGATGTAGAGATACTCTTGTGTTAAACTCGTTGGCGGAGAGATGTATTATCTTTGGATGGCATTCGCTTAGAGTTAAGTATTGGTAGGCTAGTTGAACACTAGCATGGCTTGAGAGTGTGAATGTTGCATTGTTTAAATGAATTCTTTCATTGCGAAAAGCTTGTGTTAGAAACCAGTGTTAATTGTTTAGTGTGACCAACGAGTGGGGATGATTGACTTAAGTTATATAAGTGTTGATTAAACGAGTATGTCTATAAGATGTGTTAGATTCTCGAGCAATGATTGATGATCTTTTGTCTAAGGAAAATTGTATAAACATGAATAGTTTGAAGAGAATATTGTCGTGGAAAAATCTGGATTATAATGTGATTGAATTTTGATTTCGTGTTAAGATGAATATTGAATTGGAATGCGAAGGTGAGTCTGGGAGTCAGGGGTAGTAATGATCCCTTTATTGAATTGGAGTCAATTATATTGTGGTAGACTGTGGAAGTAACCTAGTGATAAATACTATTGTCTTACCTAGTTCAATAAGATGATCGATACTAGATGTGATGAGAATAGTGAGTTGATTTAATTAACTTATGAATGTAGACCTTGTGAAAATAATGAGTTGCATGAATTGGGTCAAATCGAGGTGTGAATTATGAACTTAGTTCTAGCTTAGCTCACGAGATTAATTCTAGAGTTATGATTGAATAAAAGGTAAGCATTAATTGTTGTTTTGGAGGAAATTGTATATCAGGTTAAGGGTCGGGTGATATGAATTTCATGAACATGAATCTTGCGTTCGAGACACAGTTGTGTGAATGTAATTGTAGTGAAAATATTTTGGTTGAAGCACTAGGACTTGATAGCTTGGATTGTTACACGTCTTATAAATAAATGGTGGTTCTCACTTGTCATTTAGAAATACGTGGGTAAAGGTTATGAATGAGTTTGATTGGTTTGGGGTAAAAGTTGTAAATGGTTGTGTTGTTTGGATCTAGATAATTAATATTGCACTTGAGAGATTTTACTTTATTCGGGGGCTAGCAATGATTGCCTTGTTCCACCATCGTAGGGTACACCATCATGACTTTGTTATGTCATTCAGACTTACTTATTGCTTCAAGAAGGGACACTGCGAGACAGTAGTAGGAGCTTAAGAGCATTTTGAAAAATGAAATAGAAAGGATGTTATAGTTCTCATATGTATTCACCACCTAAGGGTGATGTAATGTTGGTTCCCATTTTGATATATGTAAAACCTTTTATGACTTATTTAAAACTTTCACTGTATAATTGTTTAATGTTCATATTACACATTGTTATCACTGATACAGTCAAGGAAAGAAAAGGTAGGGATGGCCAATGGGTCGGTCCCGCGATCCTCAATCTGCATAAGGTGGGTTTTAGGTCTGGACAGGTATCACAGTTTAACGCTAGGGTCTATTCATAGTTTTTTTTACTTATGCATAACTTCTTTAACACAATATTCAACCTGTCGAGAAATCAGGAAAGACGCAGAATACCTCTTCACTATGCAAATGAGTCATAACAAGTATCTACAAGACTATGTAAAAACACTTAAGCTAGAAATGACAAACACCAAATGGTGCGATGACAAACTAGCCATGCTAGCTTTCTGAAAAGGGATGTTGGCTACACACCCATTCTTTGACTCACTGGTCAAAAGAAAACCAGACAATATGGTAGAAGTGTTGATTCGTGCACAGAGACATATCACACTTGAAGAGGAGAAGAAAAACTTAGCACGACGTTCCCCGGACAAGAGTCATGCCAAAGAAAATAACGACTGCCCAAAAATAGCAGGGCATCGAAACAGTAGGCCCAGTTGTCAAAAAAGAAGAGAGAGGATCAATCCACAAAAAAGGGTTACATTTCCATCACTCTTCCTATCAACCAAATTTTACTCTAAGTAAAAAATCAACCTTAGGTTAAAAGGCCTCCCCCAATGAAAACAGGCCTAGGGAGGAGAAATTCGGACAAATATTATTCTTTTCATTGCAATCAAGGGCACAACACACAGGACTATAAAGCCTTCTAAGAGCACATTGAGGAGTTGATCTCATGAGGGTACCTAGGAGAATACATTCAGAGAGACATTTGAACGGCACCACCTCGGTGGCCAAACAGGGAAAGACAGAAGTACTGACCCAGAGAAAACTAGCATTCCCTATCTCCACTAGGCGAAGACCTTAGGGTAGTAAATACTATCCTAGTGGCAATACGATTTGCGAGAATAACAAATAAAGAGAATAATATCTATCACAAAAAGGATAAAGAGGTGGCCTCAGTTGAATTCTCAATGACACTCGACGACCCAAGCTTAACTTTTTCCATCCGGGATCTACAATAGGTACACCCCCCTCATTACGATGCATTAGTCATTTTAGTTCAAATAGTTAATTTCTTGGTCCACCGAGCATTAGTAGACAATGGAAGCGAAACAGACCTTCTATTTGCCCATATGCTAGAGAAAAGAGGTCTAAAAATGGACCAACTCACCCCTAGGGAAGAACTACTGGTAAGTTTCAGTAGCGATATGACATATTCAAAAGGTAGCATTACGTTATTTATGGTAGCAGGACCGGTCAACCTCATGCCATACTTTTTGGTGGTCAATGCACTATATAATGTCATTTTAGTGTGACCTTCGATTCACCAAAGGGGCGCGGTGCCTTCAACTCTACACCAAACCCTCAAATTTCCCACTCCAACAAGGAAGGGCAACCCTCAAAAGAACATACCATTAAAGGTAATTAGACATCCGCTAGAAGTTGCACCATTATTGGATAGAAAGATTGCAGGAAAACAAACCCTGCTACCACTCCCATTGAAGAAATAAATGATGTGATGGACACAAAATAGCAGCCATAGAGCCTAAGGATAGAAAAAAGTGACTCTCTGAAGTTAAATGCTGTATACGAAGAAATCCGTACAAATCTGGCAAAGGAAGAGGTAAAATTCCAATTGGATCTATCTAAACTAGAAAGGGTGGCCCAAATTGGGATCGAACTTAGCACATTGAAAAGAAATGATCTTACTCAATTTCTCTAGTAAAACTGGGATATATTTGCCTAGTCAGCCCATGACATGCTCGTAATTAATCCCCAAGTCATCTATC
The DNA here is from genome assembly GCA_008638375.1 of Nyssa sinensis. Taxonomy (NCBI): domain Eukaryota; kingdom Viridiplantae; phylum Streptophyta; class Magnoliopsida; order Cornales; family Nyssaceae; genus Nyssa; species Nyssa sinensis. The sequence goes on from CM018044.1 coordinate 17,020,194, forward strand.
GCAAGCTATTTGTAGACCTAGGGCGGAAACCCGTCTGCTAGGAAAAGAGATCTTTCACACCTAAGCGAAACCAAACTATAAAAAATGAACTAACGAAGCTGCTCAAAGTAGGATTCATCAAAGACACAGACTTCTCGGATTGGCTTTCCAATGTTGTCGCATTACCAAAGAAAAATGGAAAATGGAGGGTTTGTGTCGATTTCATAAATTTCAATAAAGCATGTCCAAAGGATAGCTACCCACCCCCCAAAATTGACCAAATGGTGGACACCGCTTTGAGACATAAACGCCTTAGTTTCATGGATGCTTATTCAAGTAATCATAAAATCCACATGCATGTGCCCGATCAAGAAAAAACGTCATTCATAACAAAATACGGGACTTTCTATTATTATGTTATGCCCTTCGGATTAAAAAATGTTGGAGCCATGTGCCAAAGACTAGTAAACATGGTTTTCCAAGATCAGATCGAAAAAGCTATGGAGGTGTATGTAGATGATATGTTGGTAAAAAACATGCTTTGGGAAGATCACCTAGTCCATTTGTCCGAAGCATTTGATCAACTCTGCAAATACAAAATGAAGCTCAATCTAGAAAAAAGTACCTTTAAGGTAGCGTTAGGAAAGTTCCTTGGACATCTGGCTACCAAGCGAGGAATCAAAGCAAATCGAGATAAAATAAGGGCCTTTTTAGAAATGGAATCTCCTAAAATGACGAAAGATGTCTAGAAATTAACTGGATGAGTGGCAACCCTCAACAGGTTTTTGTCTTGAGCATCAAACAAATGCCCGCCTTTCTTCTAAATTTTGAAGAAAAATAAAAAATTCGAATGGACAGAAGAATGCAAAGAAGCATTCTAGAAAGTGAAGCAATACTTAACTATTCCCCCACTATTATCAAAAGCAAACGTAGGGGAAAAGCTCTATTTATACCTAACAGTGTTGGTTGCTACTGTAAACATTGCACTAGTCTGGGAAGATAGGAAATCTAAAACCCAGTGTATTATGTCAGCCAAGCATTACAAGATATCCAAATGTGCTATCCAAAGCCAGAAAAACTCTTACTAGTATTGGTAGTAGCTTCAAGAAAGTTGCATCCGTATTTTCAAGCCTTTACCATTAATTTCATTATAAAATACCCGCTCAGAGCTATCCTACATAGCCTAGACGCCTCCGAACAAGTATCAACGTGGTCTGTAGAGCTAGATCAATTTGACATTCAATCCTACCCTCGAACAACCATTAAAGGACTAGTCTTAGCAGATTTTGTAACCGAATTCACACTTTAAAAAACAGACCCAAGAAAGAGAAATGCAGACCCTGCCCAATGTTGTAAACTTTTCACAGACAGTTCATCTCAGAAAACGGGTTCAGGTGCCGAACTGGTTCTATTCATCCCTGAAGGAATAATGATAAAGCAAGCTATATCACTCGATTTCAAAGCCTTAAATAGTGAGGTACAATACGAAGCCATATTATTCGGGTTAAAGCTTGCCAATGAGTTAAGGACAAAAAAATTATAAGTTTTCTACGAATCCCTATTCATAACCAACCAGGTAAAAGGGGAATAAAAGGCCAGAGATGCCAGGATGGCCGCATACAAAAAGATGATACAGAAAGAATAGAAATCCATCCATGAGTATACAATCCAGTAGCTCCCCAAGGAAGAAAACCTCACGCTGACTCACTCGCCAATCTCAAGTACGCAGTAAGTTTTCATTTCCGACAAACAATACTAGTGGAATTTATACCAAAATCTAGCTTGGACGAAGAAGAACAAAGGATAACCGAGGTGAATCAACTCTTGAGCTGGAAAACTCCGATCATCTCTTACTTAAGAGATGGCTCCCTACCCTCAAAAAAATTGGATGCTTGGAAGCTACGGAGTAAAGCCACATAGTATGCCCTGATTAACAACAACCTCTACAAAAGTCTTATTCCTGGGCCATACCTAAAATGCTTAAACCTAAAACAAGAACAATAAGTTATGAGCGAAATCCATTAATGGATATGCGAAAATCACTCAAGAGGCAAATCTTTGGCCCAGAAGTAATAAAACTAGCTTAAAATACATGAATACGTTAAAGAATTAGTAAAGAAATGTGACTAATGTCAAAGGTTCGCACCATCCACAAGCAGCCACCAGCGGAACTTTCTCATTTAAATAGTCCACGGCCATTCATATAGTGGACATCATAGGGCCACTACCAATGGTCCCTAGGTAGAGGAAATTCCTTCTAGTTGCAATAGATTACTTTACAAAATGGATCGAAGCTAAGCCACTTGCAAAAATTAGAAAAACTCAAATCAAAGACTTCATATGGATGGACATCATTTGTAGATTTGGGATCCCAAAAACTCTGGTCTTGGATAATAGTCTACAGTCCACAAGAATCTAAGAAATTTTTATGTTGAACTCCGAATAGAGAACCACCTCTCCACTTCAGACTGCTCTCAAGGAAATGGACAAGCGGAAGCCTCCAATAAAACCATCTTGGCCAATTTAAAAATAAACTTGAGAAAGCTAAAGCGAAATGGGCAGAAATACTTCCCGAAGTACTCTGGGCCTACCTAACTACGAAGTGCCAACCAACTAGAGAAACACCATTCTCGTTAGCATATGGAAATGAAGCCATAATACCCCATATGGTGGTTGTAAAGACTCTCCAATTAGAAACGACAATCACATAGTTCAATGACGAAATCCTTCGTCTCAATTTGGACTAACAAGAAGAAAGAAGAGCACAGGCACAAGTCCGACTAGCCCACTACCAGCAAAAACTAAGCAGTTACTTCAATAGCAAAGTAAAAATAAGAGTTTTTCAACTTGGAGACTTAGTTTTACTAAACGTATTCCCCAACACACAACCATTAAGGGTAGGGAAATTAACCCCAAATTGGGAAGGTCCATACAAAGTAATAGGGGTCGAGGGCAGAGATTCTTACCAACTATAAACCATGGTCAGGCAAGAGCTATCTAAAGCATGGAAGGCTACACATTTGAAGAAATATTTTTTTTTAGTTATACAATGGTTCTGACCAGACACGTTAATTGTATTTCCTTACAAATTACTATGGGAACTTGAAATAAGATCAATTTTATTACTTCATTGAAACAACCTTCGGGTGAAGAAGACATTGGCTATAGGATGATCCATGTGAATAGGGAACCAACGATTAGTCCTCCATGAATCTCCACCCTGGTTGCCCTTTGTCGAATCTTCCTCATGTTAGTTGCCTGAAGTCTGCTGACAAGTTTCCTATTTTAGACACCACTATTGGACGCTAACATGAGAAGACTCGACAGCAAACTCAGCCGCTAAACATAGACACCAGAGATTGCCGCTCATGAAAGAGGAGAAAGAAAAAAAGTGATTTTGTTTTTGAAAGATGAGAAGATGGCCATCCCATATTTATACTAAACAATGAGTTAGTCCACGCCATCCACTCAAGATAACGATCAATGGCTGGAAGCACAAAAGGCACATCGTTTGGAATTTTAACGTTTGGATTAATTTGTTAGAGCCATAAATACTTGACAGTTTGGTAAAAGGTACATTCCCTACGACCAAGAATATCATCTGTGAGGAATGCGGGGCATACCAACCGTCACTGCCAAAACATCAGCATTAAATTATTGCAACTCCCAAACGATCTATAAATTTTTCTTGAAAAAAGTTTCCAACAGAAAAAACCAACAATAGACTATCTTAACAAAAGCCCCCGGGTAAAGAAAGTAATAGTCCCGCATAACATGAACAACTCTCCGGACTCAAACTAGAAAAATAATCATTTACCAATCTCTAGCACGAAAAAATGATTAAACAGGTCCTGGCCCAGAAAGATCCCTTCAGGCCCTGGCCTAGGGAAAAAAAAAAAAACTCAATCCCTGAACTGAGGCAAAACTACACAAGCTCCAGCCTAGAAAATGTTGCTAAAAGATTGCTTTTAGCCTCGCCATAAGTCAGCTTGGGAAACGATGAGTACTTTTCTACAAAAACAAATGACATGACTAAGGTTCGCCCATAAGCACGTACTCGGTCTGCCCTAAAAAAGAATTCCAAAAAATTAGTTGGGTCCGTCTAGACAAACTCTTAGAGTCCACTCTAACCACCTTACCTCGTAAAAATTACGAGTACGATCATATTTACTACCCCGATTATAAATATGGGATAGTCTTAAAGTCTGAAAGGGTTGAGGTTTTAGAAGGCAAGGAGCCTAGACACTAAAAACCTCAATAGAAGCCTTATAGACAAAATTTAAGACTACAAGTCTACTTCTAGACATCAAATATTTATGAGAAACATAAGCAATCAGTCCAAAAAACTTGGGATCCAAAAATACATGAATAAAAATGTTCCCTTATTACCAAAAAAATGGGGAAAGGGGGGAGAGAAAACATTAGCCTAATCATTGGCTCTCTTACTCGAGGAAAAAGTCCATTTAGTATCATTTCTAGCAATTATTGTTTCCTATTCAACAATAAGAGCAAGACCAACAATAGGATCAGATGACAATTGAGGCTCTTGTACCAAAGGGATCTTCTATTTAGCCTTCCCTCTTACCACAACCACTTCTACCTCAACCGGAGGATAAGCAAGAGGACGTCCGACTTAGGATTCTTCATAACCCATCCAATAAGTCTCCTCCTGAAACTTAAAAATTTGTTTTTGATACTCTCTCTAGACCCTACTAACGAGAGCATTACATGAAGTTGCATGCTCCAACTCCTTTTCTCTAGAGTAATCTTTAAAGCACTCTCTCTCGGGCCAGCCTGACGGTATTATCCCTCTCAAAGAAGGCCTCCTCGCATGAATGACAGAGCAAAAAATGGGTATGAGAATGCACTTCTTGACTTTCCTGGAGGTCTACGCGCTCCTTCAATAGTTCATCCTTCGTAGACTCATAGGGCATCATCTAAACTTGAGATCTGACCATGCAAGGAATCAATTTCCTGCGAGCATGAGTCAAATACCCTTGTAAACCATTACTATATTCGCACGACCCTTAAAATGAGAGAGCCACTCATACATACCCACCGTGGCCTTTGTAAAGTCATAACAAACTTGATGCTCCAAAGAAGGGGATCTGACTTTGGCTAGTTTGACCATGTCGACAGGAGTCCAAAATAGCTTAACCACAGAAAGTGCAGCCTTCAAGTTACACAAAAGAGAATGAAACCCCTTAGAAGAAGAACTAGAGTGCCAGTCGCCAGTGCGGGGCCACGGGGATACCAAGGTTGAATCTGAAAGAAGTGTAAAAGGATTGGGTTTAGGCTCATGATTCACCACCCCGGTAGGAAGACGGGGTGCCACCGAAGGTTGAGGAACTCTCTTTGTCGAAATCTTCTTTCCTTTCGGGTCATCAGAACCTTGCGTTGCATGCTTCTTAGTAAACCCAGCCAAAGGAGGTACGGAACCTAAAAAACAATCAACGATATAAATGGTCAAGCTAGAAGGAGCCACTTCAAGATGAATTATTACCATCACTTCCCTCATCAACCATCCGCACCAAATATCTTCCTCTTCAACAGCACTCGTAGAGAACCTTCTTTGTTTGGACTGTACCCCAGGCTGTACTCATGACTTTCAAAAGGGATCCCAATGGGAATCTTGAAGAGGCACGGCTCTAAAACGTCTCCAAGAGGTAGTTCTAGTACTGATCTTTAATAGCGAAATCACGAGATAATTTAGCTTCACTATATTCATAAGGCAAAGGCTTTATATTAGCCATATCACGAACTCTGCCTCAGCTAGTCAGAACAACGTAAGTAGACTCACTAGAAGGAAAATGCCATGCACCACCGATCTCTAGGGTGCACTTTTCCCAACCTTTCTCCCCTTGGGGCAAGTGCTGAATCTAGATGACATTATGGGGAGAAATGTAGTAATAACCATTCACTTTTCGTTTGACAATGTGGGAAGCCCAAAACTCATTAAACCCAAGTCATAACTTGTAAAAACGAGCAAGGGCCTAGAAGCGCATTAAGATTAGAAAACTGATCGGAGTCAACTGACTTGAAGCAATACAAAAAAACTCAAAAAATTACCAATAAAAACTAGTAATAGGGAACTTGAATCCTAAAGGAATTACCAATGAATGAAATTTAATGAAACCTTCGCGGCTACAAGGGACACTAGATGACTCCTCACCACCAAGGTAAATGATTACATCCTCTAGGAACGCATCCTGATACTTAGTAATAAAGGCCACTAGATCCCCATCATTCTTAATCTGAGGCAAAGGCAGAAAAAGCGAGATGGGTCACGAGAAGAGGCACCGGTCCTAGAGGCAGGAACATCAACAAGGTGAACCTCACTACCTGTATTACCTCTTTCTTCATTCGTTGAGGGAGATTCACCAAACATGATAAAAATTTTGTTGAAAGACATTTAACATAATAAGAAAATCGAAGCAGAATCCAGAAGAGACAAATTCCTTATTGTTTATAAAAAAAAAAGGTAAGAAAATCAACACATGTGGATAGTGTACGAAAAGACGTGTCATCAAAAGATGACAACTAGTAAGCACGACTTATTTAATGAAGCTACATCATGCAAAAGGAAACATCTGCAAAGTTGACACATGGACCTCACCAAGCCAAGGAACATCTTTCAAACCTGAAATCCGTCTGAGAAAAGCCCTTCCCACTTACCTATTCCTGAACAAACAAAATCCCACACAATGATTGCCTACACAAGCCGATCTCAGTAAGGTTACTTCCCTTTTTACCACAAAAATTGGTGACAACGAAATGGGGAATATTGTCACACCCCGAATTTTCATAAGCCTAGGGAGTGAGTGAAATTAAATAAGACGGTAAATGGAAAGTCATTAAGTTGAATTTAATTGATTTTGAATTCCTTTCCCCATGTTTCCCAAAGTTTTAAGTGAAGGCTTGTCATTTAACTCAACCAAAATGGTCCCCTAATATTACTCAAGTCTCCCTTCCAATTAATATTTAAAATAGTTTAAGTCATATACAAAAATGGCTCCAAAATAGTCTCAAAACATTTCTAAAATACCTTGGGATAATGGCCCAAATGGGCCTCAAAATGTCCCACGACGTGGGCCAAGAATAAGTCAAATACCCTCCCTAAACTGATCTTAATGAATGGCCAAACATGGCTTTGAAACATAACTAGAAAGCGTCCCAAAAAATGCCCAACATGGCTTGATGTAATGGCCTAAAATGGCCTAAAATAAATAGGGTCAAGCATGTGATTAAATGGCCTTGAAATGGCCTTGAAATTTAGGTCATGAAGTGTCATGATACGGTTAACATAGTGGCTGCGCAGCAAGACAAACAGCAGTGCATGCAGTGGGACAAGGCATGGCATGGCATGAGGCAGCAGGTCGGCGCGCAGGCAGGCAGGCGACCAGGTGCTCGTGCGTGGGAGGGCAGCTTGGGGCTGGGGCATGTCAGTCACAAAACACTATAGCGACTGCAAATAGTTTTCTGATTTTCTTCACTTTTACTGTTCATGGCTGCAACCTAATTTTTCTTAGTTCTAAATTTTCTTCCAAGTTTTTCAAGCCACTTTTCTTCCATTTCTAGCCCATTTCCCCAAGGTTTCTAACCTTCCATTTTGGGCACTTTCTCACCTAATTACAAGGTGTCTTATACACTTAACCAATTCTTTAATTTTCCAAAAATCTTAACATAACCTCCTTTGTTTTCTAAGTGTTTTTCCCACCTAATATACACGATACATTTTTCAATTTTGGGTTTTCACATTCCATCCTCACTCGATGGCCACAATCTCATACAAATTTTATATACATCATCTAATCATACAACCTTCCACACATACACATATTCTTGAGCTTTAAAAGTCACATCATCATATTAATTACAACATATAAGGTCTTTTCATAATACACAAATATTCTACAACTTCATTTCTCATGGTTTAGAGCTTATGCTCTTGTACAACATCAAAATATACCCCAAGGGACAAAAATCCTCCATGGTCCACCTTTCCCTTCATCTTTCAAGACTTCATCAAGTCTTCAAGTACCAGGAGCCTCGTTTGTAATATGATATTCCACGAATAGGTCAGCTCAACTACTGGTATAACACAATGCTAATGCTATGAACAAATTTAAGGCGTGGCATGTGCAAGTGTATATTTTAAAGCTATGCATACTCCCCCTCCATTCATCAATGCAATGTAAAGGTGATATGCATGACACACACATGAAAACTCTATGCCACACCCATGTCTCGTTTACGGGTCGCTCCCGATGGATTTGTGTACCAACACCCATTTACGAATCGCTCCCGTTGGATCTGGGTACCAATGTAATGGCCAATTTTTAGTTTTCACCACTGGATCTATACCCTCATAATGCATAACACCAAGTGCTCAACCCACACCATGTTTCCAAGAAATCACAATATGCCAAAATGTCATGATTTCATTATGAAAATTCAATGAGACAATTCATTATATACATGGTGTTCACCTTAAGTCATGCATTTTTTCCAACATAAATCATAACTTCAAAATCCCTAAACTTCCTTTACATGAACATAAGCTATAAACTATCCATTTCAACACATACTCAAGCCACATTTTCACAATCTCACTAATTCACAAAGAAAATATATTTTCATAAAGCACCAATGCATCAAACCATCACATCTTCCAAAACATAAGATGTACCAACATGAGTATAAGCTAAAATATAATAATCCATACACATAGGCAAGATACATCTTCATGATAGCAACAAATCATCAACTAACTCAAAGAATACACAAGCACCCAAACTACCAACTCTAAGTTTTCAAAGTAAGTACCTCCTAAGTGATTTCCTAACATTAAGTATACACCTTAAACGCTCAAATAACATATAAAAAGGGAAGAAAACTCAAATCTATTCCTAACTTAGCAAGGTATCATACCTAGAATGGTTTTTCTCAAACCGAGGAAGTTGTGTTTGCTGCACAGTCGAACTATTCTGTGAGAATATTGGTTTTGATGAGAGGAATAACTTCCTAGAAGGAAGCCTCGCAAGAATCCCGGCCTAAGGGTATGTTTCGATGGCTTGAAGCTTGGATAACCTAGGCCTTTTTTTCACCTTTTCACCATGAATGTGTGCTGCTCTGATTTTCAGACCAAATTGTGATAAAAATAAACTAAGGGGCTGTATTTATAGTGGAGGGGCAAAGGTGCAAAATGACCTTTTTGCCTTTAATGAATCCGGGACCCCGTTACATTACAACCCGTCTTGAAACGCCTTAATTCGATATTTTGTTTTAGCCAAAGCTCTTAAAATCATTTTAAATAAAAATTTTTAAACAAATAAATTTTCACCTGTGGCCGGGTTTGGCCGGATCCACCCGGGCCACCCGAATGCCCTTTTGGTCTAATTTTTGAAACAGTTTCCAAATAGGCCCAAATTTTTACAGTAGGTGTATTTTAATATTCTAAGCATGTTTCTATTCTATGGTACATTCAAATTATACTCCTAAATATGACCTATTCTTAAATGATGCATGTAAATGTCCTACCAGCAAAACTGCACATAAATAGTGCCCTATCAGCAAAAACGAAAAATTTACCTTCATTTTTTAGATCTCTACAAATATATACGGGCATAAAATCACCCTTTACAAAAGAAAGAGACACTTGGCAAAAGTCAGGGAGAATAGACTAAAATACCACTACTTAATAACAAGTTTTTTCACCAAAGGGATCTGCTCTTCAACCTCTCTACTTACTACAACCACTTCTGCCTCAACTGGAGGAAAGCGAGAGGACGTTCGACTTGGGCTTCTTTATAACCCATCCGATAAGCCTCTTCTTGAAACTTAAAAAATTGGTCATGATACTCTCCCTAGACCCTATCGACGAGAGCATTACATGTAGTTGTACGCTCTAACTCTTTCTCTCCCAGAGTAATCTTCAAAGCATCTCTCTCTCGAGCCAATCTAACAGCATTATCCCTCATAAAGAAGGCCTTATCATGAAAATAATGAAGCAAAGAACGGGTATGAGAAAGCTCTTCCTAAATTTCCTAGAGGTCTACACGCACCTTCAAGAGTTCATCCTTCGTAGACTCATGGGCATCATCTAAACTTGAGATCTGACCATGCAAGGAATCAATTTCTTGCTGAGCACAAGTCATATCCCCTTCCAAACCATTCGCTATGTGCACATGACCCTCAGAACTAGAAAGCCACTTAGACATACCCACCATGGCCCTTGTAATGTCATAGCAAACTTGATGCTCTAAAAAAGGGGATCTGTCCTCGACTAGTTTGATTGTGTCAACGGTAATCTGAAATAACTTAACAGTGGCAAGTGCAGCCCTTTAGTCAGACAAAAGAGAAGGAAGCTCATTAAAAGAAGAACTAAAAGTGTCGGTCGCCAACACGGGACCATGGAGAGACCGGGGAACAAACTAAAAGGGCAGAATCTGAAGTGTCAGAACCCGAAACCCACCCTGTGGGGATCTCGTATCGTGACCACCACCCTTCGACCGAGGCTTTCGAGCAAGGCTCACATAAGCAACAGTATCGGACGGCGGTGCGGCCTATGTTCGCAGAAGCATGAAAAACTTTTTCCTTTTCTTTACTTATTTAAAACTTTCGCACATCCGCTGGGTACTATCGCTCTTCATAGCGGTACACATGATAATAAAATTAGATCATAATAAAAACTTAAAGTTTTATACACATTACATATCCGATTGCCTCTCGGCTTACGTACATATTTGTCCAAAATCTACTACATCAAAAATTGACCAACTACAAGTCCTAGTACATCAAAAACCCTGATCCAAATAGGGCAAGGCTCTCATTCATCATCAATCCTGAAAAATGTTAGGGAATGGGGTGAGCTTCAAGAAGCCTAGTGAGTAATTCCAGCATTTGTCATGGGTTTTCAATTGGCAGTGGTTTTGCACATGAAAGTTTATAAAATACTCACTACCAATTGTTCGTATAGTTTGAACACAGAGTACATGCATTCTTTATAACAGATAGCTTTGCAACATTTAAAGTATTCAAGCTAAACGTGTATTTGTTTAAATAGAGTATGTGTACTTCAAAACATATAAACATGCATGGTGAAAATAGGGGTAAAACCTGCTTCCATTTTCGAAAACCATTTGTCATCTTTTCACTTTTTAATAGGACGATCCGTTTCGAACCAGACCCTAGTTTTACTTCTACAATGGAGAATCTTATGCCTGGGGGATAAATCCTGCTGCCTGGCATTGCTTCGTGTCATAGTTGAATTTCGAAGAATATCAACGTCGAATTCATGTCATAGTTGAATCTCAAAGGATTTCAACATCGCACGTAGTGCTTATGCACAGTTTATCTTGCATTGCTAATGGCAACAGGAGGTATAAAACATTTATAAGAAAACGCTTTTTAAAGTAATACACGTAGCCTCTGTGTAGCTGTATTTAAAAAAAAAAATTTAATACATGGCTTCTTCAATGGGTGCTTTTCATGAGCATTTAAAACATGAAATTCATGACTTCATGATAGAATCTTCACATACTTGGAATAATCAAAATCAGAATATTTAAAGAAACTGACATTTTACTTCGACATGCCAAGTTTTTCTGAAGAAGACTATAAATAAAACATTTACTGAGCATGTTATGATAGAGTTTATAAGAACAGAATATTTGCAAACAGGAATCATGTAACACTAAATTTGATATTCAAAACTTCAGATATTTTGAACTTGAAACTTCTTCAAATCAATGGAGTTAAATCTCTACTTCAATTACAGGGTTACTCACCTTATACTTTTAGGCTGGCTCTACTACGGTGCCTTTCCTTTCCCTTTTGTAGTTCCTAAGAACAATTCATAAATAACCTATTAACTTCATATGTACTTCAAATATCTCCTATTGATGTTCTTAATTTATGCTTAGATCGTATTAAATCCCAACTTTTATCCTAAGCATTATTCTCTTAACGTATACTCTTCTAGTAGCTTCCTTAACTTTTAGGGTTGCTTTCTTAACTTCGCATATTTACGTGTCACATTTTTCTATAGTTCATTTCATAATATGGACCTTACAATTGAGTCCAGAATGTTAAAGAAAGTCAATTTAGACCTTCTCGACCTTTTATTTGGCTTTTAAGGCATGTTAGGGGCAATTTGGTAATTTATACTTCAACATATCTTATTTTTTTGGAGTCCAATCTCGTATAACGGACCCTGCCATTGGGTCCAAAACGTCCAAATAGTCAAAATACATTATTTGTTTATTTTATTTGGACTTCATTTGCTTGATTTATGGCCTAGGGGTATTTTTGAAATTTTCCTTATTAAATTAATTTTGGTTGGGCCATAGTAAAATTTTCCAGAAGTTCTGGGGTCAAAATCTAATTTTCCTAACTTTCGGTCTGAACCAGTGGGTTCTGAGCTTCAAAACCCTAAGCCGATTTAATACTTACTGAACCAGCTGGTTCAGTCTATTCCAGCAAACCAGAATAAAATAGCCAACCCCTTGTCCTATCCATGGTTTAGCTTAATCTCAATTCTGATTTTTATTTCTTATCCTTGTAACCAAACGTTCCGATTTTAATTTTAAAATTATAACACCACTTCACACGACGTCATCCCACTTAATCCTTTTATACGACAGGTCGGTCCTCGACCCGAACCTAGATCCGGCCCAACCCAATTCGACCCAACACTGTACATCGTCTTCTCTAACTCCCCTCACTGTAACCCTGATTCCTGGGTTTCATTTTCTTGATTTTTTGAGTTTTAAACCATTAAATCCCTCTGTTTTCGACCCCATAATGTTTCTAAAACACTAAAGTAGGGTTTGTCATTCAAATAAGAGCTCAAATTAAGCTCTAGTGTTCGGTTAAGGGTTTAATAACCAAATCTGTCACTAGCTCGTTCCTACTAGTTTCTAGGTCAAAGTTCTTGGGATTTCTTTTATTTTGGTCCCCTCATCATGGGGTTCAAGTTCTCATCTACAAAAGTGAGTTTTTCTTCATGTTTGTGAGGTTGGGTTTCAACACTCCAAACCTGCAACTCGGTTTTTGAAAGTCTTCCCTTTAGGTTTTAGGTTGCGGTCTAGTGCTTTTAAGATGTTGAAGTGGCCTAGTTTAGGTTCCAATACAAAACTTTAGGTTTGGTTTACTTTGATTCAGACCCGCACCAACATCTCCGAATCTTTGTTCAATCTGAATTTCTAAATTTCTCACTCAAATCTACACGATTTTCAGTCCTTATTCTTGCAAATTAAAGCTTATACTATGTAAATTAAGACTATACATTTGTATGCTTTAAATCAGAAACATAATTAAACATAATTCAACCAAAATTTACCTGTTGACTATTTTCCCAGAATTTTTCCTTCTTTAGTTTCCTCAGAATTCCTTTCTCGGCTCCCTCATCTTGGTCTCTCCCTCACTTCCACACATTTCACTCTTCTTAAATCTTTTCTAACCGACCTTGAGGTTGGTTGCATTGCCACCTGTTGGCTTCAACTTTTGCATGGAGAACACATCAGTTCTCTCATCACATGACAACCATTATTCCATCATTATTCATTTCTATATGGAGCACAGCTGCAGCCACTACCGATCTCTCTTAACCCCTTAATTGTTCTACAACTTTCTACTTGCTTCTACTTTCTTCTTACTTCATTCTTCTAATTTTATTTCTTTTGAGTTTCATTTCTTTTATTTTCTTTGTACATGTATATATATAACAGCCGTATATATATATATATATATATATATATGCTTACTCATGTATATTTGTATATAGATAGATATATATATTTATCTTAATAGATATTTATTTGCCACCACTTTAATCATATTGAATCATATGTATATATATATATATAATTAATTCATATATATATATATATATTCATATATATTTATATTTATATACTTGTTTACATATTTTGGTTATACTCACTCATATCACACAATTAATGTGTGTCTTTAGCATGTATTCATATTGGCAAGTTACTATTATTTCACTTTGTTAATCAAACTTCATATTTACTTTTCGTGTCTTGACTTTATAATTGTGATTGACGTGTAAGTATATAATGACAACGAAACCAACGAAAATAGGTTGGTAATTGCAATGAAAGTGATGTACGACTCGTCGTCCTGAGTTCCCGAGACTTTTACTAAAAGCTCACTTGTTGGGTTTGAAACCGACCTCATTACTTAAGGTCTCGATCACTAATTAATATTTAGTGACTTAATGATTCTTAGTTGATCGGGGTGTTACATGAAGGAAGTGTAGAAGGAATGGATTCAGGCTCATGAATCACCACCCGGTTGGAAGACGGGGTGCCACTGAAGGTTGAAAAACTCACTTTGTATAAATCTTCTTTAGTTTCAGGTCATCAAAACCTTGAGCTGCACGCTTCTTAGTAACCCTAGTTAAAGGAGGAACGAAACCTGAAAAATGATCAACGATGAAGATGAGGTCGAGCTAGGAGGAGCCACTTTAGGATGAACTATTACCATTACTTCCCTCATCCGACCATCCATAACAAATATCTTCCTCTTGAATGGCACTCGTCGAGAACCTTCTCTGACTGGACTATACCCCGGGTTGTACTCATGGTTTCCAAATGGGATCCCAATGGGAATCCCAAAGAAGCCTAGCTCTAAAACATCCCCAAGAGACAGCTCCAATTCCAATCTTTAATAGCAAAATCACGAGATAATTTGGCTTTGCTATAATCGTGCGGCAAAGGCTTTGCATTAGCCTTCTCACGAACTCTGCCCTAGGTAGTCGGAACGACGTTAGTAGACTCATTAGGAGGAAAATGCCATGCACCACCGATCTCTAGGGTGCACTTATCCCAACCTTTCTCACCTTGGGGCAAGCATTGAATCAAAATGACATTACGAGGAGAAATGCAGTAACAACCATTTTCCATTCATTTGACAATGTGGTAAGCCCGAAACTCATTAAACCTTAGTTGTAACTTATAAAAATGAGCAAGGGCCAGGAAACCCATCAAGATTCAATAACCGCTGGGAGTCAACTGACTTGGAGTAATACGAAAAAACTAAAAAAATTACCGATAAAAACTGGCAATGGGGAACTTAAATCCTAAAGGAATTACTAATGAATGAAATTTAATGAAACCTTCACGGCTACAGGGAACACTATATGACTCCTCACCACCAAGGTTAATAATCACATCCTATGGGAACGCATCCTGATACTTAGCAATAAAGGCCACTGGATCCCCATCGTCCTTAATCCGAGGCAAAAGTGGATCAAAGCAAGATGGGTCATAAGAAGAGGCACCAGTCCTAGAGGCAGAAACGCCGACATGGCGAACCTCACTACCCGTATTGCCTCCTTCTTCATTCCTTGTAAGAGATTCACCAACATGATAAAACTTTTGTTGAAAGACCTTTAACAGAAGAAGAAAATCAAAGCAGAATCCAGAAGAGACAAAGTCCTTATGGTTTATAAAGAAGAAAAAAGCAAGAAAATCGACCTGTGTGGATAGTGCACAAAAAGATGTGCCAAAGAAGACGATAGTTAGCAAGCACGATTCATTTAATAAAGCTGGATCATGCGAAAGAAAACATTCGCAAAGTTTATACGTGGACCTTACCAAGCCAAGGAACATCCTTTAGACCTAAAATTCGTCTGAGCAAAGCCCTTCCTGCTTACCTATTTCTGAGCAGACAAAATCCCACGCAATGACTACCTATGCAAGTCAATGTCAGTATGGCTACTTCTCCTTTCACCACAAAAATGGGTGACAACAAATTGGGGCATATGTATAGGCCTAAAATCACCTTTCACAAAATAAAGTGACAATTGGCATAAGTCAGGGAGAATAGACTAAAATACCTCTGCTTAATAATAGGCTCGGGCAGAGTCATTTAATACAGAAATACGTCCGGTCAACGTTAGGTCAACAGGCCAACCCCATTTCAGTCAAATATACAGTTGGCCAGTTCCCACCAACTGGACCAAGACTAATTAAGTGGGATTACAGTCTCCGACAAATCAGATAATAGAACGCACAATCATGCATAACACCAGCCACGCACATAACGTTTTCCTATGATCAGGGGATTAGCCGAGATCAAGGGAGATATCTTCGACCCTCTTCAACTATTTAAACACTAGAACTTTCAATAAAAAGGTATCCCACATTTGGTTTATCTCTTCCTGCATAAATTTATCCCTCAAATTAGCTCATTGCTAACTTGATCACCGAAGACTCCTCGGCTGGCACCACACCACTATACTAGTTAATATCCTATTAGAATTAGTAGTTTTAGCACTATAAATATGATGTACTAGTTATCTTATTATTCAGCTCATTAATAATATTTTAATTTCAAAATTAGAGAGTGTTCTTTGAGTAAGAAGTCCCTTTATTCTTAATTTTTTTTAAAATTAACGTATTCGACTCTTCTTCATAATTACATCCTGCATTAAACTTTCTAAAAATTTTCAATTTTATTTAAAACAATATTTTTAACATAATATGTACTCTACGATTTGTGAGCCAACTTCATTAATGCACTTCGCAGTTTCAACTTGGGAATTCAAATATTTAATGATGGAACTTTATTGTTTTTTTAAAGAAACAAGTGACTCCAATGACGTATCTTTTTATTTATTTATTTATTGGAGAAATAATTAGTAAGAATTATTGTGCATTTTGTTTTCTTATAAGAAACTTCTACCTGTTAAATTATTATTATTATTAGAAAATTTGGACCGTTTACCTTGTCTACCTTCTCCGAGTGAATGAAAATTAATATTAAAAAAAAAACAATAAAATATCAAACCTTTCACACTGAAATTAGTTGGAGAAAAATCTAAAGCTAAAATTGGTGGGAGACAAAGCAAATGGTTAACTTAGTTTTCATATAGTTGATAAATATTGTGAAACAATTAGAAATTTGAGGAGGAGACAAATTGAATCGATCACACTTGACCTCCTTTGTCAATCAATTTGCTTTAATTTATTTCGTTTCAAAGTTAGTTTAGATTTTAGGAGAAAATGTGGAAGAATGACTTCAATGGTTGTGAATTCAAATACTCAATGGTGGAACTTTATTAATTTTTTTTAAAGAAAACAATGACTTCATTGACGTCGCTTTTTATTTATTAATTTATTTGAGAAAAAAATTAGTAAGAATTGTTTTCTTATAAGAAACTTCTCACCTGATAAATTATTATTATTATTACAAAATTTGGATCATTGACCTTGTCTACCTTTTCCGAGTAAATGGAAATTAATACTTTGAACAAGTCATGCACCAAAAACAAGTTCAAAAAAAAAAAAAAAAAAACTGTTGTTAGAAGGTCACTAAAATATCATACCTTTCACACTGAAATTAGTTGGAGACAAATCTAAAGCTAAAATTGGTTGAAGGCAAAGCAAATGATTAACTTAGTGTTGGTATAGTTGATAAATGTGAAATCAGGAACCGGTGATGACTTCAGTATTTGAAGAGGAGACATACTGAATCGATCCCACCTGGCCTCCTTTGTCAATCAATTTTCTTTAATTTATTTCTTAATATTTCTTTCCTTTGAAAGTTGGTTTAGATTTTATGATAAAAATGTTAAAGAGTGACTTCAATGGTTGAACTTGAGTCTAGTTTTTGCAGCCAAAGATAATAGAATTCAATTAAAGAATTCAATCATTTAGATATACAGTATAGCGTGTTGAAGGTGTATTACAATGATGCTTTTGGACTCTACTATATTTCAAATCCGGATAAACATAATTAATTCAACCAAATTATTTAAGTTTTGGTTGTTTAGATAGCTTAATTATTAAATAATTAGCAGATTAGGGTTTTATTTATTGTGCAAGTTGAACGGTTGTTGGAAGATTATGTGGTACTATTTAAATATCTGTCATTTTAGTATCGATTCAAAAATGCAGTAATCTGCGGTTCCCTTTTACCTCAAGTTGAGCCAAATTCAATAATGCAATTAACAGTCTCTATCTTAATTAGTTTTTTTTTTTTTTAATTACTTTTTCTATTTAGGATATAAAAGAATAAAAAATCAACCTTCTGGAACATTCATAAAGAATTAGATGCAGCTGAGGCAAACAAGACAAAAGCATCGACCATTGATCCTCGAAGTCAAAGAAAACCTTAAATTTAGTAAAGAAAAACTTAAAGTTGCTGGGCATTAGTTGAAAACAAATTAATTATGAGAAGGACACACAAATTTAGTTCCTTCTTCTCCTTCTTCCATAGCTTGAGAGAGCCTGGATAATTATATCCTTATTTTAAAAAGTCTCTGATAATTAATAATGGTAAGAAACACAAAAATTAATTAAATGTTAAAATTTACAATTCTAATTAGTTAAAAAGTATTTTTAGCTTCCTAAAATAGTTCAATTATTTTTTTTCGAACAATATTCTAACATGATAGATGTGGGAAAAACTTCTCCACAAATGAGGGTCCTCCTACAAGAAATGAAAAAGACAATCGGAATGGGTCAGCGGGCACCTATGTGGTGCCGGCCAAGAGTTCTCCGAAGGTCAAGTTAGCACGATGCTAGGTTGAATACTTGAAAGATAGCATGAAGACTACTAATACCAAAGTTGGCGTGTACCTTTTAACTAAAGGTCTTAGTGTTTGAATAGTTGGTGTTGGTGCGGGGATAACACCCTTGATCTCAGCTGATTCTTTTATAGTGGGAGGATATCATGCCACAATTGGTGTCGTGCATGGGAGTAATGCTCCTTGATTTCTTGGAGATCGGAATCCCGCTTAGTTGGACTTATTCAAACATAGTGGACTTAGTTAACCCTGTTTACCCAGTTGCCAATTCGGAGTACGGCGGGTAAGAGGGCTGGCTCCACCATGATAAGAGGGATAGCCTAGGAGGACTGTTCGGGAAATCTGCTTGGGAACTCCCGTGCTATCTTGTTTATAGGTTACCCTAACAAGGGTAGTTTGGTCATTTTTCTTTGGTATGTGACAGGTGTCATATCCGATTTTATAAGTTAATTTTATGTCCATACAGATGCCCCTTATCCTTGTCACCTTGACTGAAGGGATGGGAAGGATAGTGATTTCACCAAAGTGAGTATTCTTGTTAGGGGACAATCTTCTTTCAGATTTTCGGCAAGGAAGCTTTGATTTTGAAAACTCAGAGTTTAGATCATCGCTGCTCGAAAGCTTTTTTGTCCGAACATTAGAGCGTTTAGGGCTTGATTGGAGATGCCCACGTGTTGTCACATCCCGAACCCCACCCTATGCGGATGTCAAGGACGTGATGCCAGTCAGCCGCCACGCGACCAACCGAAGGCAATTTCTGAAACTTTCCAATGAATTGCACTCCGACTGTAGGGTCAGATGCAGCGGAATTTTAAAAACTTTTTGTCAAGGGAATGCAACTCATGTATCCATTGTAGGATATGTATCACACGGAGCAAGTCTAAAATCCAACAGCTAACAATTCTAACCTCAGAGCATATCTATAATCTGACATGCAACAACAGAGTAGAACTATAACCTCTAGAGTACCGTTTAAATCCATGAGCCATGTCTATATCTAGTACATATCAGTCAAGTCAGTCGTATTACATCACTCACCTGATTAAACAGGTTCAATCCTCAATAATCCAGTCCCCACAAATCAGTGCCATCAGATCCAATAGATATCATTCCTGAAAAATGTTAGGGAATGGGGTGAGCTTTGAAAAGCCCAATGAGTAACACAGGTTCCCTGTCATGGGTTTCAAACCATTGTTGTTTATAAAGCATATAGATAAAACAGGCATTTCGGAGAAGACAGTTAAGTATGTTCAGTTGAAACAGTATTCAGGACGAAAATACAGTTAAAACATCAGGGTAACAGAACAGATCAGTTGAAACATCAGAGTAACAGAACATATCAGTAATGAGCAGAGCAGAACAGTATAACAGAATAAATAGTACAGTATGCACAGATTGAACAGTGCAGTATGCTCATATAGTGCTCAAGACTGAGGTGGTACCAGGAGTCAGTTGTTCATTCAGAACCAGTTTAAAACAACGATTTCAGTACAGAACAGAGAAGCCAGACAGAGTAAGATCATGCGTTTGGGTAAGAGCATGAAATCAGTGTATCAAATATTACAGTACAGTACAGTATTTTAAAATACAGTAACTAGACAGTGTACTTATACACCAATTCAGGAATCAGGATTACTCACAAACTGTTACGGTTATCTCCTTGCACAAACAATCCGATAACCTCCAAGTACGTCAGGCATCTCCATGTATGTCCTGAATAATCATCATCAATCACAGACAGATCAGAATTCATCCATTCAGGCCTTATTCGTCATCTTAGGTGTCTATCGGTTTACCTAAGATAACCTAGTAGCCTATCGCCCTCTCATCGGGTTTCATCCAGGGCTATTTTATTCTTAAATTAGGCTTAGCAATCATCAAGATTATAACCCAAGTCATTTAGACTTCAATCGTTATCAGTCAGTTACTTTTTCAGCCTTAGGGGCAAAACGGTCATTTTATCACTCTTGCCCCGGGCCCTGTCAAGGCTCTCAGAATAGTCTTTATATCTTAAATATAAAGTTCTATGTCTTTTAGACTCTAATCGGTATCAGCTAGGTTCTTATTTTAACCATACGGGCAAAATGGTAATTTTGTCATTCTTGCCCCGAACCCAGTCGCGGTTCTCCGAATATCCCATATATCGTATACATGAAGTTCTAACTCTTTTAGATTTGAATCACTATCAGTTAAGTGCTTATTTAGCCATAGGGGCAAAATGATAATTTGTCCATTCTTGTCCCGGACCCTATCGTGGTCCTCAGAATAGTCCACATATCTTAGATATAATTTTTTAAGTCCTTTGGACTTCATTTGGTATCTGCTTTTGGTCATCGGGACACATTAGTCGTTGCTCGTTTTACGCGTTGACTGTCTCGGAGTCTTATTTAGCCCTTCAGTGTTCATAATTATCCCTATGATAATTTATCAGATCAGTTTGACCTTTATTTGACCTCTACTTTGCACTTACTGTGCTCAGGGGTATTTTGGTCATTTTACGTTTTGTAAGATTCTGACTCTGAATCATCATTTAATCATGTTTACAGTTTCACCAGTATCTGGGCTTCTATCGGTATCAATTTCGTCCCAATCGGACTTCATTTGGACTTCGTACAGTATCAGGGGTATTTTGGTAATTTCATGCGTCATATTTTTGGCACCTCAGTTCATAAAATGGACCTTACCATTGGGTCCAGAGTGTCCGACATAGTTAACTTGGACTATCTTTTATGTTTAATTGGCCCTGGGTATCACTAGGGGCAGTTCAGTCATTTTATAATTTATGTGTCTGCATTTTTCGGGACTTCAGTTCATTAAACGGACTTCACCGCTGAGTCCAGAATGCCCGACATAATCAGAATAGACTGTCTTTTATTTTTATTTGGGCCTGGGTACCCTTAGGGGTAGTACAGTCATTTGTCACTTACAGGTCTGTATTTTTCGGTACTTAATTTCCCAATTTGGACTGCACCGTTGAGTCCAGAATATTTGAAATAGTGAAAATACACTATTTATTTAATTTATTTGGACTCCGTTTGACATATTTAATGTCCAGGGGTAAAATTGTAATTTTACCCATTTAATAAAATAATTAAATAATTATTTAATTAACTTTTCAGGGGCTTAAATGAATAATTTCTCAAAAATTTGGACCACTGTATAATATTCAAAACTGTTAGGGGTTAAACCGTAATATCAGAAAATATTTGGGGTTAAAACTAATTTCATAATTTAGGGGTTCAAGCCCAAGGGTTCTAGGTTTAAACTGTTGAACCGGTCCAAATTCCTCAAAACCAACCGGTTCACTAGTCCCTCAGAAAATCGGGATAAGATATCCCTCTTATCCTTAATTGGCCCTTATCCGTGTTTAGGGCTAAGCCCAATCCAATTTTCCCTAATTTCAGATTTATTAACCGTGTTGCCAAACAGCCGAAGTCAGGTTTTAATTTAAAATCTTTAACACCAAAACGGCGCAGTTTCAATAATTCGGTGGCATCCTCACAGGCCGACACGTGTCCGAGTTAGCTCGGCTTGGCTCGGTCAACTCAGCCGAGTCGACTCCATCTTCCCCATCTTTTTCCCATCCATTGCCCTAGTTGCAGGTTTGCTATTTCTTCAATTTCGCGGGTTTTCAAGGGCTGTTTTCGATATGTTTTGATTCCAAAACATTACTGGGAGTCATTCCAACCTTTTGGTATTAATTTAGAGCTTCAAATCCAAAGATCAAGTTCTGTATGACCGATTATTGTGAGGGATTACAGGTCAGTCGTACGGCCTTATTTCTCAACCAAATCCCATGGGGTTTGTCTCTCTGTGACCCTTGTAACAGGGGCTTCAATTCCCCATTCTTAGATTTCGGTTTAAGGGCTTAATTTCGGATTTGGGTTTCATGGCCGAGACTCATAGGTTCGGTTTTGAGGGCTTTCCCATGTGTTTCCAAGTCGCGGGTCAGTATTTATGGGGTCCTAGAAGGGTCTAGATCAGTTCCAGACCATCAAATTTCAGTTTTATGGAGGCCGGATCAGACCTATTACCGGAAGGCCGTTAATGGCGGTTTTGTTACAGTTTTGGGTTTCTAGGCTTATCCGACTGTCCCAATTGATTCAGAACAATTCCAAGGTCTCACAGGAACATATATATATGGTTCATATAGCTTAAAAATATCAGAAACAATTCCAGATTTAAACAGAAAAATTATGTCAGTTTGGTTGGCTTACCTTGGTTCGGTGGCTTCCTTTCTTCATGGCTTGGTTTAGGCAAGACCTCACTGGTTGCCTCAGTTCAATCAGAATGCTCAATCCTCCTCTTCCTCCATAGGGCATCTCCATGGTTACACCTATTGCTCCACATATACATGCATACAAAGTTGTATACACAAGCCATGGACACCATCATCTCACTCTCTCTCTAGGATTCTCTCTCTCTATAGATCAGTGCACAAAGCTCTCTATACAGATCTGATTTTCTTCCCCCCATGCATAAATGGAGATTGTATATCCATATCATTTTTTCTCTTGATGTTTCATCTCCCCAAATGCATGATGGCATTGCATGCAATTTGGTTGGGAGGAAGGTGTAATCATAGGATAATAGGCATGATGGCTATGGCATAGGGTGATGCATGCTGAGGTGTTGCATGCTTGTGTATTGGCCACTTTGGGGAATGGTCAAATCTGAATGGTATTTAAATATATATCTTTGCATGTATATTCACAAAAATGCTCCTAGCCTAGTTGGTATTTTTTTGGTAAACTGAATTCTGCCCAGTTTGGTCAAGGGATCAAATCCTCTTGGCCACATTTTTTTTGGTCTTTTTCCATATTTCGGGTTAAGGCCACGTTTGGTTGCGTAGTAATTCAATTTTCAATGTTTGCTACATAACTTTCATTCCGTAGCTCCTTTTTCGATGCGGTTTCTTCCGAGAGCTTCATAATTCAGTTAGCTTCAGTGTCAGAGGTTCCATGTCATTTATTAAGTCAGTGGTAATTAATAATTAACAACTAATTATTAATTACACAAGGTCGGGGTGTTACACGTGTCATTTTCAAAAAAGATTTCTTGTTCGACACGACTTCATTTAATGAGACGTGCTCTCATGCTGCCATCATTTCAGGCAAGGATTGTCATGTCTTTATGCACGTGAAAGATGTTTAGATTTTCCCACCCTTTGTTGTCTATAAAGCCTTGTTGTGACAACTTTTTTCAGCTCATTACTATTTCTTTTTTCTGAAGTTTTTCCTTGCTTTTCCTTTTTGTTCCTTATGCGATATCGAGCAAAGCAGAAAGGCTTTGTCCTATGAGAATGAATGATAAAGAGGGTGATGGCATTGGTGAGGTGAAACCTTCTGACATTGCTACACCCAAGAACATAACGGGTACTTCTTTATGTGATCCTTCTCATTTCGATCCCTCATTACCTAGAGTCAAAGATGACATTGACCTGGTAAGTACCAAGATGCTTTTCCGACAAACGTGATCGTCAACTTGGGTGGTAAGAAGTCATTTAGCATTCCGTGTAGATGAAAAGTTTCATCAAAATTCACCCTTTAGTGATTTCTTTGGGTTTTAAGTTTCCTATCCCCAGCTTTTATCGTTAATTCTTAGTTTTTTACGACATTGCACCGAGTCAGCTGACTCCTAATGGTTATAGGGTCCTTATAGGCTTTCAAGCTTTTACTATAATCTATAACTTATGTCTAGGGTTTTATGAATTCAGAGCCTTAGACATCGTCAAATGGATGGGCAACAGGTGATACTACATCTCTCCCCGTCACATTGTACTAATACAGAATCTGCCTTAATGAGAGAAAGGTTGGGACAACTATACCCTTGAGATAGATGGGTCTTGGTAATTCCCTCCTAGAGAGTCTTTGCATGTCATTCTTGACACATAGAGTGGAGCTCGTATGTGTTTAGTTCTTAGTTTGATTTTTTCTTACACTACTTTGTCTTATTCAGACTTTTTGGTGTATAATAAAAGTGAGAAGACAAACTCTCAGTCACCCCTAAACCAATATAGCAAGGCTAAGCTATCTCGTGCTTATGCTATGGAGGATCTAGATTGGAGTCACCTTTTGGATCCAAAGAGGCAGATAGTCAAGGGGCCTATGATTGACGTTCTAGAGCCTGGTCTTTTTGTTGGGATTCCCTCTAAGCATCAGGATTACAGCTTAGGTTATAGCTCAGACATGAGTGACTCTCCCCGAGTACCAATTCGAAAGTGAGGACGACAAAGAAATTGAGGTGACCGTGATGGTTCATCCGAAAGATCCTCCTCTAAGCTCAACCGTCACAATAGTTAAGCGTTTTTCAAGCCAGGCTCCTCCCTTGTCCAATGTAAGCAGAAAGCATGCATCCTTAGGTCCTGATGATCCTAATGAGAAGAAAATATTGGTTGAAAAGGCTCATTAAGTAGTGATCCCTTCTTGGCCTCTCATTAGCATCATAATTAGGGATCCTCAAGTTATACCTTTTTCTTCGCTTGCTCTTTGGACTACCTCTCTATTTGTGTGTCGTTCCTCTTCCTTTGGCAATCTTACTACTACCATGGCCACCACCATTCCCACTAGTGCTCCGTCTTCTTTTGGTCCTCAATTGTTTGCCCTTCGAGGGCTTTCTTCTTTTCTATCGGACCAAAGGTTTATGGTTGCTGTAGTTAGACTTTTTTGCAGTCTCATTGATACAACTAAGGTAGATCTCCCCTTCTTGAACAACTAGTTTTCCATGACTTGACAAGGGCCATGGTCGGTATATCCAAGTGGCTGGCTTATACCAAGACCATATTCGTATGGTGGCTAGTTTGTAGAAGGCTATGGAAAAACCCCAACTTGAGATCGACTCCTTATGTGAACAGATTTCTAGACTAGATAACACTAACAAGTTTACCTAAGAAGAATTGCAAAAGGCTCGTGAGGAACTACAGACAGCCGAGACGAGCTCTAACACACCTATACTTTATTATGTTGTTCTTGTGATGAGAATTCCTTTGAAAGGGATTTTAGAGATGAGCTTTCCAGGGAGAGGCATGCCATCAAGGCTACGTTAGATAAGAAAGATACTGAGTTTGAGGCCTTTTGCTCTGCTCTGATAAAGAGAATCCAAGAGGAGTTTCAAGGCTAAGTCTTTAGGCTTTAAAAGGAAGCCTATTGGACGAGTTATGAGGATGCTTAAGCTAGCCAAAACCTTACCTTTCCTCCTATTGATGTAGAGATTACAACTGAGGGAGATGGAGTTGAAGACCAAGTTCCCCCAACTGGAAAACATCCATCTCAAATCCTTCCCCATGTTAGCACTGATGTGGGGTGCAAGGTTACAATTGTTGGGGTTGTACTAACTTGTTAGCTCATGCTGATGGCGATGAGGCTGCTGTTTAGATAGCTCCTTTAATTTTTTTGTTGAGTTATTTGTAACTTTAACTTCTTTTAATGAAGTGTTTTTCTTTCTTTACCGTCATTTACTTTTAAGGCCTCAAATTTAGGACAGATCTTTTTTTTTAGGACTTTTGTATTGCTTTAGACCAAATTCAAAGTGTCTAAGAAGAAACTGTTTCGGAAGGATACCACTTGGATATGACTCAAGGTCTCAAAGTGTGAATATCACCTAGAAGGGAGGGGGGTTGAATAGGTAGGTTTTGAATAAAATTTTCTTTCTATATTAATTTCAATTCTTGGTTAAAACAAAACATGACACTATTAAAAAAATCACTCAATGTGATTAATCCAACATTTATGCCCATCTACCAATGAATTTTCCAAGAATCAATCAAATACACCAACCTTTCAACCTTCACCAAATTAATCAATCTAGCTTAATTTTATATGCAATTTTATCATTTCAAAGCAAATTCAACTAAGTGATCAATTTATGTTTCATTCAATTTACTCAATCAAGTTTTCAATTAATCAAATTAAAAAACAATTATGAATTTCGTGAAAACTCAATTTCTATATTGTAGTAGAAACATTCATTTATAGCAAACAATAATGAGAGATTTTCAATTCAATTGATGATTGAAGTGGTAGCCTGAACATCACCAGGTGTGACCGAGAAGACCCTTCTCGAGCATTACTGATCATTCCTCGGTCCTCATTCCTGATCTGAGGCCTTGCAACAAAGGCTAATGCTGCAGGTGCAGAGGTGATCATAATCTTGCCACCCTTGGGACAATCCCTCATGTAATGGCTATTCTGACTATAATTGAAGCAGGCATTCGTACTCTTATGGCACTATCTATTGTGAAATCTCTAGTAGGTGGGGCATTTAGTTGTGCCCCCATTGTTGTGATTGGTCCTCTTCTGACTAGGCCCTGTCCCTGTATTGTGTGATCCGGCACCTGGCTTGAAAAGCGAGGATCCCCTTCCTCTCTTTCTACTGCCCACTGATCTCTAGTTCCCTCTTCTCTTGGCATACTCCTCCCCACTGCGCTCAATGATCCTTGCCATCGCCACTACCTCACTCTAAGTGGCCAGTCGTTAGGGCCTGACTCTATCTTTGATGGCCCACCTCAATCCTTTCTCAAACTTGCACGCTTTTAGGCTTTCCATATTGATGATTTTGGGAGTAAATCTGGCCAACTCAATGAATTTGGACTCGTACACGTCCACTATCATACCCCCTTGTTGTAGGACTAAAAACTTAGCGATATTTTGATCTCTAGACTCTTGGGGGAAGTAATTTTAATTGAAGACCTCAGAGAACCATTGCCAGCTCATATTGGGTTCCCATACTTCTTCTAGCAACTGCCATCTATGAGCTGCTCCCTTGAACATGTACGTGGCATAAGTTACTTTCTGCTCTTATGTGCATATCAAGATCCAGAAAATCATGTTCATTTCCAATAGCCACTTCTTGGCTGATGTAGGGCCTCTAGTGCCATCAAAATTAAATGGCTTTATATCCTGAAACCGCTTGTATAGGTATGACTAGTCCCTGTCATCACCTTGTCGGCCTCCTCCGATCCCAGGACGATCCTGCCATGCGAGTTTATTCCCACTCCTATGGGGTCTGGGCAGAGCCTCCACAATTCTCTCCAATATACGCTCCACTCTATCTAATTGGTCTGACTCCATCACTGTATTACGAGTACGAACCATTTACTATAAAAGAACAGCACTTAGAACTTAAGTAATCATTTAATTACCATGGCAGGTTTTACTCAGTAATTAACCCTTAGACTCTTTAAGTCTTAGTACTCTAGTCCTAATCTCCCATGAACCACTAGAATCTAGGGCTCTGATACCATGCTTGTCATGACCCGAAACCCGCCCTATGTGGATTAGGGGCTCGTGACCGGGGGCAGCAGCCCTTGAGCTGTCCCTCGCTAAAGGATCTCAAACACCAATTAATTAATCATTAATGCATGTCATGACATTAGTTAATTTAGTACAATCATTAGAGTATAGTTATACATGTCATAATAAAAGTAAGTGTTTAGTTTACGAATCCTCAATACAAAAACCACAGCTAGGACGTGGACACATAGGAGAGTTATGACTACATTACACTTGATCTACTACAATTATAGCAAAAACATCCACCATTAGTTGCCAAAAGGCATTCTGTGGGTTAAATAAGGCACCTACTTGTAGTGCACGCCCTATGGTCCTTTTGTAGTATCTTTTCCTGAAAAAGAAATGATATACCTGGAGTGAGCTAACTTAGCTCGGTAAGTAAATTCTCTCGCTCTACCATAGGTTAGGGTTAGGGTTAGGGTCAGGGTCAGGGTCAAGGTCAGGGTCAGGGTAAGGTCAATTCAAATAGAAGGATATAAACAATAACAAGTAAAGGATATAATATAACAATAGCCAGTCAACAAGAGTGAGAATCACTAGAAATGACCCATAGGTCCAAAAGGCACATCCCATAGTAGTTTAATACAAATGATGCAAACGGTACAACAAATCAATAATAGGGATTAGCCTATACAATAGTCGGCTGCCACAAATCACAAGATAGTAATTCGAGCCCAAGAATAAGCTTGCAAAGCATATTAACAACCAAAGAGTGCATCAGCAGAGAATCCAAAGATAGGCTTGCAAGGCATATGAACAACCAAAAAGTGCATTATCATATTATGAATCAACAAAAGATATGAGATACTAACAAAATAGATGTTGTCGACATATAGAGCCCGACTAGCCCCAAAAGCACTCATTTAGGTTTATCCCATTTTGAGCTCCTGAATAGCACTAGAGTTCTTATCATATATCATGTCTTCCATAGACTAAGTGCTGGGTATCATTCCCAATCACCGACCCATAGGTCCAAAAACATCTATAGAATTAGATGGATGTTGTGACAGACACAACTCTCGGCACTCATAATAATATCATGATCAACAGAATTTCACAAAGGATGTACATATATATGGAATAACAAATTCTCAGGAGTGAGAAACATAGCAATTTTCTAATATCTAAAACAAGGTATAGAAATGGACAAGTAATCACATTAGGATATTGGCAATCGAATTCTCATCATATACACAAGGTAGAATAGTCATCAAATTGTGGAAATCAATAATGTCAGGTATGTATAGAATACAAATTGGCAGCATCGAGAAAATAGAATTGTGACATAGCTAAGAATTACCACATGTTAGTGTTCCGATTTTACTTACCTCAAAATAGTCCCTTCTCCCTTCAAGAGGAAATCAAACATTTTTCTCTTTCCCTTTTGATGTCCCTACAAACCAAAAAATATTATTTAGTTAGATAACATTCATAGACTTAATCTGATTTTATTTGGCAAAACGAACTCTACCATTGAGTCCAAAATGTAGAAAAACCCTAGGGTAGGTACTCTCATAATTTTTGGAGGTCATTTGGTATCTTCTTTTGGCCTTTAGGGCATTTTTGAAATTAACCCAATTTGTTCTTTTACATTTTTTGAGATTCAATTTCGCAATTTCGACTCTGCCATTGAGTCCGAAATGCCCAAAAATATTGGGTAACACTGTCTTTTTATTTTATTTGGACACCGGAAATAATTTACTAAATTAAATTATGTTATTTTATTTATATATTTATTTAGTCACTATTTTAATAAAGTGACATAGTGGCACAGTGGCTCGTGTGTGGGGGTTAAAACCCTCTCATGCGCGAGGTCTACGGTTCGAGTTTGGAGAGCTGCGACTCCTTTTTATTTTTCTGATTTTTTGAATGCCAAACAATGGACAAGGAGTCAATTCAGGAATAGGCTATTCCTATTCCGCCTTAGGTTATTAAATCAGGATCTTCTACCCTTGTTGCCAAACAAATCAAACTAATTTAAATTTTAAAATTCAATGCTCCAAACAATGCCGTGCCAGTTAAAATATTTTTCCTTGGACCTTAGATTGCATATGGTTACTCAGTAGAGTTGGTATCTTATGTTTTATACTAAGAATTAAATTATGTTAAACATAATAATTAGGCGCGCATTATATATTAATTGAGGCTAATAGTTGGCAATAAACAATTTTTATTTTTATTTTTATTTTTATTTTTTGTAAATTCTTGTTGTGCATATGTAAATATTGAACAACTCTTTTATTTTCCTTCACAAAATTTATAAGGAAGGGTTTTTGATAATTTTTTCTAGGACATAATTGTTTGAGCTTTATTTTAAGTGTAAATTAATTTATAAAAGATCCCAATATAAAAATAATTTTTTTGGAAGATTTTGAGTTTAATTCAAGTTCAAAATCCATATTTTAATTTGAGAAAAATATTTTTCTCTTAGGAGATGATGTTAGTTTTCTTAAATATACAATATTTTTTAAGATTTGCAATATCAATGAGAGTTCATTACTAATATATTGTAATTTGACTACTGTACTCAGAACACGACACATGTCCACAAGAAATTCTTCAATGTACAAATAATAAGATAGATTATTTTTCCGACCTATTAGCATATAAAACACAGCGACAAGACGTTCCGAGCTAGTCACCGCCTTCTTTGGGTTACCGGCCTTAGAATAAGGAAACAAAGTTCTATATAGAAACTATTATCTATGGATATCTTCTGTCATGCCCTTAATTCGGAGGGCTGAACTAAGGGATCATTAGATCCCCATAAGGTGGGTAATAGGACTAACCATCCTAGTCAAGTACTTAAAATGCAAGCCATTCTTTTTTTAATGGATTTACTTTAAATCATTCTCTTTAATCAGTTTCGGTTCGGTTTCTTGATTAGACTTGTTCAAGTCCCGTAATAGGATTAAATGAAATTGATTGCATTCAAAGGCACTATACAAATCATCCAACAACAGGGTACGAAATAGAAACGTCCAAAAATGACTCTATAGTCCAATATATATACATCCCAAATATAACAATAGTCTGAAGGGTACATACACCCTTGATAAATAAATGAATAAATACAAGAAGGTAACTAAACGCTATAATGATTTCAATCCATCCTATACTGCTCCTACAACTATCTTCCATCAATTCAACACCTGTTATTCCTATGAATAACAAGGGTGAGCCATAACACTCAGTAGGGTTTATCAAAACACACAAGCAAGTGGCATGCCAAAGACTAATGTAAGTCCGAAGAGGACACACCCTAAATCTAGTGTGCATCACAAGCACACCATATCATCATATCTCAAACACCGGCATATGAAGAAATATCAAAAGGGTATCACACCATTATATGTGGTTTGACAATAATATCCAAGTAGTCGATGTATGGAGGGTCGGACACATGACATAAATATAAACATATAATTCCACGAAGCACCTCTATTTCCTGTTTTAATGCCACAAGAACAATGTATATAAACATATAACCAATCACAAGATGTAAGTATAAACTTACCAACCCCACGAACCACCTCCATTTCCTGTTCAAAGCCACAAGAACAAAGTATACATTCACAACTAAGCAACCATCCACAAGTACCATAGTATCACAAACTAACAACATACAATCCATCAATAACCATAAAGAAATATCACATGAATGTCAAGGAAAATAATCTCAAATAAATCAATCCATGGCGAAAAGGGATAAAGTCTTATTCACATTTATTCCATTATCTCAATAATCTTAATCCTACGAGTATCCACCTATTTTGGCTCCTGGTAAGCCTATGTGCTTTACAAATTATTAACCTGATGGAAACAAACAACCACCTACGCGGGTTTACGGCTCGGAAGTCGAGGGGAGACATCATCCCTATCATAAATGAAACCCCGGGTAAAGCAAAATCTCACTACACTCAAAAGCACACAAAAGACGTGACTAGTTCCCATCCCAAGTCCTTTTCTCATAGGTGTTTTTTTCCATAATTCCAATATCTCAATCCATACCACAGATGATGCCCATCAATATCAATATCCTCTCAAATCTCATACCACTCAAGTATGGCCAACAGTACAATTAACAACATCATCAAGTCTATAATAGTAACTATGAGAGAGGATATTAGATAAACAATTAGATATGGAAGCAATAGTGATCATATATATCCATGACAGAAATATAAATTATAATAAGCATCAACATGGCAATCACATGTATCCAATACCACCATTCAAACATCCAACATCATAGCATTCGATGTAATAATCACACCATACTGATAATGTAATAGCAAGATGTCAAATGACACGGATAAACATATCATGTGAATCACACAGCAAGTATACACATCAATACTTATAACATTCCCTCGTTCACATCATCGACCCACTACTAGGAGACACTACACATGTCTTTGATAATGCTAACACCATCCTTATCATAAATGGAACCCCGGGTAAAGAGAAATCTCACCACACACTAGTAGCACATAATAGATGTGACTAATTCCCATCCTAAGTCCTTTTCTCGTATCTGTTCTTTTCCACAATCCCAATATCTCAATCCACACCACAGATGATGCCTATCAATATCAATATCCTCTCAAATCTCACACCACTCAGGTATGGCCAATAGTACAATTAACAACATCATCAAGTCCACAATAATGACTATGAGAGAGGATATTAGATAAACAATTAGATACAGAAACAACAATGGTCATATATATATATACATATATATATATATCCTTGACCAAAAAATAAATCATGATAAGCATCAACATGACAATCACATGTATCCAATACCACCATGCAAACATCCAACATCATAGCATTTAACGTAATAATCACACCATACTAATAATATAATGAAAAAATGTCAAATGATATTGGTAAACATATCATGTGAATCACATAACAAGTATACACATCAATACTTAGAACATTCCCTCGTCCCATTCATCGACCCACTACTAGGAGACACTACATGTGTCTTTCATAATGTTGTTAAATTCTATACACACTCATTGTTCAATTCCCGAGACCACCCCGACTCTTAACATTAAGGTATCTTATCAAGTTTTAAGGTCCTCTATGGTCAATTACACCTTAGCTTACACATCAAGCACCCATTTTCCCAAACGGATATAAAAATGTCTTCTCGGGCTTAAAAAACCCTAAGAAAGTCCTATCGTATTGTTTCTAAGTCATTTAACTGTCTTTTAAACACATAAGGGCATTTTTATAATTTACCGAACAAGTTATGCGTCTACCAAGACACCGTCTCTCAAAATCGAACTTGGAATCGAATCGAGAAGGCCCAACAATCCTAAAGATGTCCTCTTTGCATTTTATTAACCCTTATATATATATTTGTTTCATGCCTATGGGCATTTTAGTAATTTCACATATTCATGTAGGACTATTCCGAGTCCCTATTTCATTATTCTGATATCATATTTGAGTCCCTGACATTCAAAACTATTGGAAACACATTTTTTGGATTTTAATTCGGCTTTCAATTGCTTAATATAAGTCTATGGATATAATCGTCATTTCATTAATTTAGGTAGGACCATTATTGGGTCCCAATTTTTCTAGTTTGATCAAATATTTGAATCTCGGGCATCCAACAACTTTGGAATAGCCCCTTGTGAATTTTAATTAGCCTTTAAGTTGCTTAAATTATCATTATAGATATTTTGTAATTAATCATATTCATGTGAAACTGCCCCGGGTCCCCGAATGTCCAAAACAACTCAGTCATTGAGTCTGGAATGTCTGAAAAACTTAAGAATGCCCTTTCTCGCATTTTAATTGGCTTTAAATTTCAAATTTATAAACAAGTGGGTTTATTCATAATTTCTCAAAATTTGTCTATTGATTCGTAATTATTTCAAATGAATAAGCTCCTTTGTAATTTCTAAAAATTCAATTTCTTAAACCTGTAACCAAACAGGCCACATTGGATTTTATTCGCAATTTCTGGAATAGGGTTATCCCTATTCATATTTCAATTCAAAATCAAGTCTCAATTTCCCTTTAGCCAAACCAGGTCCTTAGGCCCAAGCACACTGGGCCAGACGCAAATCCAAGACTCGACCTAGTCCACGGCCCAAAACCTGCCCCGGTGTGACCGTTGACTATTCAACAGTCAATTGTTGACCCATTGATTGGTCAATGCCAGCATCTTTAATGAGTTTTCATGGATTGACCCTCACAGGAAATTGTAATTTTTTTTGAATTTTTTTTCCTACATTTTCTCGTATTATTTTTTACCCTTTTTCTTTCTAAACTATTTTAAACACCTTCCCCCAACATTTTTAATGAGTTTTCATGTTTCGAATCAACCAAAAACTAAGGTTTCTGGTGAAACTTGATTTTTTGGTGAACGGGTTGTAACTCATCAGATCTCCACTCCTGGCCACCATCCATTACCCAGTTTCCTTCCCTCATCTTTTTAGAACATAAATGAACCCACACAACACAACAAAGCCTGTCAAAATGTTCTTTATGGTCAAGACCCTGAATGGGTCTGTCACTGTCACACATAGTGAAACACACACCATTACGTTCATACACATTCATGCACCCTATCACACTTCCAAGCATACAAGGATCTCAAATACTTAAATAGAAATCTTAGAAAGGTGAAAGATCCCTACCTCTATTTTCAGATTTGAGAGAGAATCTAGAAAGAAAGAGCTTGCATCGAGCTCCCATGACTACCACTGTTCAACTGTCTTTTCCCTTCCATTTCTTTTTCCTTTTCCTTATCTTATTTTCTCCTTTTATTCTTTATTTACTCTCCTTCTTTTCTGGTACGTGATTCACACAGTGTGTGTATTACACACACACACACACACAAACACACACATTATTTTACACACACACACATAGATTCTGTATAACACTCACAATCTCTCTGTCTCTCAACTGCACACACACAATACACATACACTTCTCACACACTCATAATTCTCTCACATGTTCACCCCACCAGTTTTGGTTATGGTAGGTTGTGTCAAGAGAGAGAGAGGTTGGTGTGTGAGAGTGAAAGGATTAGAAATATGAGGAAAAAAAAGGAGGAGAGAGAAAATGAGTTGATAGGGTTGTGTCTCATCATGGCACATCAAGTGTCAAACTTGTCTCCTAACCATGCACCCTTACAACACACTAGCATACCTTTTCCACCACCCTACTCTTGACACTTATCCCCCTTCTAGAAGGTTTCAATAACTTCTTGGTAAAGCTTTGCACGTATTCCCACATGTCATGTGGCCAGTTGGCCCACTATGCACGCATACTAGCCCGAATTGAAACTGTCTCAAAATCACACCAAAATTGGTATACTAGCTAATCTCGACACTCTGATTCTAAATATGCAGTCTATTTCTCCAAATTCATTCATTTGGATTTTCATATTTATCTATGTCCTATAGATGATTGTGCAGTCCCGTGACTCACCAATCTCGAATAAAATACTAAAATTCCTTTTCAGCCTCATGTGTCAAATTGATGACTTATCGACTCATTTTACAATTTATCTGACTCATTTTTTATTTATCTCCAATCTGTCCTCAACCTATGCTGGCAATTTATTGAATCGCCCTTTGATGATTTTTTGAGTCCTTACATCTTCGAATTCCTACTCTTATGGCTTCTAATCCTACTCAACTTGGGAGATCTATAGCCTATTAATAAGGCCATAAGGTATGTTTTCAATTCATGTTCAATTCCTCTTTTGAATCATTGTATTTAATTCTTCACTAACTTTATCATCGGAACGTCTACCACCGGAGGCTTTCCGGTGGTCCTTTGACCTCAAGTTATTGACAGAAAATTTGGAGAAAAAGCATTATGAGGGAAGTCATAAGTAATCCTCAGAATATCTATCATACTCTAAATTATGGTACTCTCTCCCTCTTCTCTCTTGTGGGCTCTACAAGAGGTCCCAACCTCCCTATTCCATAGACTCAATGTGGGCCTCAACTATCATAACTCCCAAACTAGAGGTAGGGCTACCACAGGGTTCATCTTCTAGGTTTTCTGATGAGCTACCAACTTCAAGATCCAGTTTAATTTGGTTATCGACTCCTATGAGTGATATTAATTCATGGCCAATGCTCAAATAAGAATCAGAAAAAGACATTTTCTATAAAAAAAAGAAGAGGGAATGACGAAACAGTAAATATAGGTAGAAATGAAAAGACTATACTTAAAACTAAACTTCATCGGAGGCTTGATCGGAACGAACCAAAGCTTACCAAAAATCGCTTTAGAAATGTTTGTTGCTCAAATTAAGTTCAATGGAAAATCAGAAGTGATAAAAGGGAAAAAATGTGTGTTACCCTCCTTTTATAAGGCCCCAAAAACCATCATTATGGTGCCACTTTTGAATCGATGCAGCAATTGAGGCAATGATGACCTCATTTTTCTAACTAGCGGCTGACACAATAAATGTCACATCAACGACTGTCTCTTCGAAATTAGGAATGGCGCATTTATAACGTCATACGCTTGGCTCTACAAAAACCTTAACCTCAACTCTAGATAGGTCCCATAGAACTGAGGCTCGGGGGCGAGTAGCTGATATACCATAATTTGATCACAGTACTTAAAACATGACACGTGTCCACAAAAAGCTCTTCAATCTATAAATCACAAGAGATATCATTCGTCCAACATATTAACATGCAAAACACAAGGACAAGACGCTCCGAGCTAGTCACCGCCTGCTTTGGGTTATCGACCTCAGAATAAAGAAATAGAGTTATATATAGAAACTATTATCTGTGGATATTTTTGAATCCTTACTCTTATGGCCTTAATCCTACTCAACTTCGGAGATCTACAGCCTATAAATAATGTTATAAGGTACGCTTTCAATTCCTCTTTTGAATTACTGTTTTTAATTCTTCACTAACTTTATCATCGGAGCGGCTACCACCAAAGCCTTTCTGGTGGCCCTCTAGGCTCAAGTTCTTGACAGGAAATTCAGAGAAAAAGCATTCAAACCAAAAAAATGCAACATCAGTTACCTTGTAAAAGTATTTGAAGGTTGAATGCATATTTATTTCAACACTTTTGTTGATGTATGTGACTCTAAAGTTTTCAAAATTAAAACTCCAACTTTATGTTAAAGTTATTAACTCTTTCTCAATTATTTCTTGATATATGATGCCATCTTGATTTTAATTTGTTTAAAGTTGAGATATATTATTATTATTGTGCAGAACATCTTGATTATTTTTGACAAGATAGTTTCTCATTAGGTTTGTAATCTTCTCAAAGAGTATGGAAGTGTATAAGTTGCATTTAGTATGTAACTGAAAGCGATTTTTGATAGGTTAACGTGATTTTTGAGTTTTTGGAAGTGATCTTTGAAATGTGCTTTAATTATGTTCTTTGGTTGATTTTTTTTTTTTTTTTTTTGTCACCAGAGGTGTTTTCTACAATCATTATTTGTTTGATTTCTCAATCAAGATTTATAACACTATTCAATTATAAATGATTGGATTAAAGTTTATTGGTCTATTCAGATCCACATACATGTCCAGAATAAATAGGGACGCTTCTATAGAATCTTATTCACTCAGTTCAATAGGGTCTAACAAATTAAGGTATTTTCTTTTAGATTCAGTTTATAAGAGAACTGATTACACACACACATACACAAATATATATATATATATGAAAAATAAAATTAATAATTAAATAAATATCCTCATAGAGATCCACCCCACACTAAACAACTGTTTTCATCCATCTTCATAGTTGCCAAATGTGAAATCATGTGTCATTAATTAGTTTTCAACCTTCTTTACTTTATGGCTTTCTTATTTATGAAAAGAAGAAAAAACACTTATAGGTGTAATTATCATAATCGAATCGAATAATGAATCGGTGAAAGGATCGATTAATGGTTCACTAATTCAGCAGATTTATATATAATATATTTAAAAATGTAATATATAAGATAATTACTATTATACAAATTAAATTTGGGATATAAATTTTAATAGTAGAGTATTGGCTAGTTATTTTCTGCCCAAAGAAATATATATATATATATATATAATATTTGGTAAAAGAACATGATGTTGCACTTTTTCAATCCGAAAGCTTCCTTTCCCGAACTACCTATGAAGAACTTGAGATAAGAGGGTCACCGAGAAGGCTCTTGTCGTAACCGCTCCGATGATAAAGTTAGTAAAGAAAAGAGACTGTAATTCAAGAGAAGAATTGAACATAAATTGAAAGTGTACCTTATGACCTTATTTATATGTTGTGGATATCCTAAGTTGAGTAGGGTTTGGAGTCATAAAAATAAGGATTTAAGAATATCCGAAGATAGTAATCTCCATATATAACTCTATTTCCTTATTCTGAGGTCGATAGCCTATGGAAGGCGGTGATAAGTTCGGAACCCCTCACCTCTAAACCTTTCGCACCTAGTTGATGTGGAAATAATAACCCTTTCATGATCTATACCCTAAAGAGTTCATTGTAGACACGTGTCACGCCCTAAATACGGTAATCAAATTATGGTATATCAGCTACTCTCCCCCCCCCTCCGAGACTCTGTTATGTGGCATACTTAGAGCTGAGGTTAGGGTTTCTGAGATGTTACACGCAGTCAGTCATAAATGTACTATTCCGCAGTTTGAGGAGATAACCGTTGATATGACTTTTATTGTGTCAGTTGTTGGTTAGGGTTATGAGGCCATCATTACCTCAACCGCCAGGGCAGTTCAGAAGCAATGCCCCCCACGTGGACACCTGTTAGATTTATATAAAAATGGGGGCAACATATTACTGGTCCCCTTTTCAACATTTTGGCATTTTGAGAGCTTCAAACAACATGAGAGACTTCGGCATTTTGAATGCTTCAAACAACAAAAGAGACTTTCTGAGTAAGGAGATCTCCTATATACCAGAAAAAATCTTCTGATCAAGACCACGATCAGGTTTGGTTCATGAACCCTCACTATTTTTCTCATCGTTTTCATCTCTCATCTTCTCTCTTCCTCTTTTTTTTTTTTTTTTACAATATCTGTTTCTAATGCCCAGTCAAGTACTGGTTATGAGATTGTAGAGTCACAGGAAGTAGATAACCAAATAAAAGTAAATTTAGTAGTTAGCAGTCCCTCTAAGAATTTAGAGAATAGGCCAATTGGTAACCCAACCTCGAGTTTTGAGGTTAAGATAGTAGAAGCCTTTATAGAGCTTAGAAACAGAGGCGTAGAAACCTTTGGCAAAACCCATAAAAGGGAAGAGGGTGAAAGCACCATTACTCAAAGCAAGATAGATGCTCTGAAGGTTGCTTTCAACTTTCTTGCTAACATGTCATGTAGGATACTTGAGCCTATAGATCGTCCTTCCAACATTCAGCATGGCGAGATCTGTGCTTACCTTGAATGGTTTGAGATAGGAGTTTGGTTTCCCTTTCACCATATCATTAGGGAATTCTTTAGCTGGTTTAACACGTGCCCAGTTGATCTGAACATAAATAGCTGGAGGCAATTGCTAGGTTTTATAGTTTTAGGCCACTTGAATGGTGTAGAAGTAAATATGCCACTGATTAGAAGTAACATAGACATGAAATACCTAAAGTCGGAAGGCATGTTCTACAATTCTTTTGACAAAGGGTTAAGACCCCCCTCCTTTGTACCCACTTCCAACAAAACTTGGAAGAAGTGGTACTTTTATGTAAAAGGAGGCTGGGAGTTCGAGGACTTCAAGAATCAGGCTTCAACCTTCTCATATAGAATTGACATTAAGGGTGAGTCCCATTTCTTTTTTTACAACTTGCCTCACTTTTTTAATTTTTGTGTTTGCCCCTAAATTACTTCTGCTCTGGATATTTTATGAAGATAAAATAGATTAAAAGAGTTCGATTTTCACCATCGATCTTAAAAATAAGTACAGGCAACTACTCAAGACCAACAATTGTTCCCACGAGGCCATACTCACACCGAAGAACCTAATGGATACGGGGCTGGTGAAGGATTAAAATGAAGGATTGAAGAAGTCACTGCTCTCTAGATGGGTACTAGGGAATAAGAAGAAAGTCGGGGAGACTTCATCCCCTACAGATCCCCCTTCTCTAGAGAAGAGGAGGAGACTGATTTCTGACTCCCTTGAATAGACAGTCTTTGAAGAGTTGGGCCGCTCACCAGCTTAGAAGGCCCTTCCCCTCTCTTACCGAAGCAAAAAAGGGGGAAGGGGAAGATGCGTGCTACCCCTCTAGTGCTTGAGGATTTTGGCCCAAGCACAGTAAAGAAGGCCTACAAGGATTCTTGGGTGACAGGCCCCCAAAAACTCACTAGGCTAAAGCCCTAGAAAATAGCCAAAGACCTGATAGCTATCCACATGAAGGAGAGTTTATTTTTCCTGTTTGTGCATTATCTTTTTGTATTCTGCATACCTTCAGTACTGATTTTAATATTTTATTTTCAAGTTGTTTATGGTTTGGCAGACATCATGGACTCTCCCGAGGATACTGAGCAGGTTGACACCCTGTAATCAGAGCTTGATAAAACCTGGTTTTAGCTCAGGACTGAACAATCAATAGTAACTGTTGCTGAGGATAAGTTGAAGGAAACTGTCAACTCTTACTCCATTTTGGAGTCTAGAAAGGACGCTCTAGTTGCCGAGCTGGAAGGTCTCAAGAAAAAGCTTACAGACTTCAAGGTTGCCGCTGCCAAAAAACTTTAGGACAACGTTGAAGCTACAAGAGTTCCAACTGGGGTGAATGACATTCTGGTCTCCCAAGTTGACATAGATACTCTAGATGCTGATGACGAAGAAAAAAATGGTCCCAAACTTCCTCAAGTTGTGCTCCTAAAGATTGCTGAGCCTGTAGCAGAGTAGAT
Source organism: Nyssa sinensis (assembly GCA_008638375.1). Lineage (NCBI taxonomy): Eukaryota > Viridiplantae > Streptophyta > Magnoliopsida > Cornales > Nyssaceae > Nyssa > Nyssa sinensis. The sequence continues at coordinate 17,060,906 of CM018044.1, forward strand.
TTATACGATTCTTGTACTTTTTTTTTTTTTTCTTTTCTGACTTTGTAACCTTCCCCTTTTGGGGCTTCAATATATGAAATTTTGATTATTTCAGATGTGTCTAGTGTGATCTCCTAGTGTTATTTTTAACTTTGGGACCATTTCTCTAATATTCAGACTAGTTGAAAAATATAATTTTTCTAAGGATTCCAAAGCACTTTATAAGGTATTTCAGAGGCCTAAATAACTAAATATATAGACCTACAACACTTATAAATAAATTAAGATTTTTAGGCATCTACGTACTGATAAAATAGATTATACAAACCTACAA